>OX101804.1:14347500-14947500 GCA_944452935.1 Rhogogaster chlorosoma
GACAAGTATATGGCCAGCTTTCATCAACTTATTGTTGCTTCTGCTGTCAGGCAAGCCTGGCCTTACGTAAATCTTCATTTTGAACTCTGTAGAGTCGGAAGTAAACGACCTTTCGTTTACCAAATACGACTTTTAACCGCCGGAAGTTCGACAGAGAATAAATGATAACGAAAACTCCAAGGGCGGCTGTTGTCTGCATTTTTTTTACGAGGAATTTCGTCTCATCAATGGGGCCTCTATGCTAGTAGACGTTGTATTCAATCCCCCCATGGAAACTCAGGAGGCGATTACTATTGAACATCCGTCGATAATTCGAATTATCAGAAAGCGAGAGTTAATTCAAACGAAAATCTACGTTCATTTCTTCAAATTATGGACAGAAAAAAAATAAAAATTTGAGAGGCAAGGAACTTTATTTGAACTCTCGATATTTAGGATACGATCGAATATTGAGCTTTTCAATGAAAAATTTTCTGCTTAGTTCGTATATCTAATTTGAAGAGATTCGTTGTGTTATTTTAATTTGTAAATGGGAAGAAACGTTATTATATGTTTTGCTGAATCTGGGAATTTCATTCAATCCCGAGGATATACGATAAGGATTATCCTCGTACACGCACTTTATGTTTTATTATTATTTTCTTTACATGCGTAGGTAATTGAGGTAAGATATATATTTCCTGTAAAATTACCAGGAATATATAAATATCTGATGTTGGGTACGCGCCCAGTATATAACAAGAAATTTCCTTGTTATTCATACTAGCAGGATAACCACGTAACCGCGAAATGTTAAAAAACATACGCAAATATAAATTACTCAGATTCCGTCGTCAACGTAAAATTATTCATCACTTTGTTAACCAGCTGTCGAAACGTGTGATCTCAATGACCGTAAGCTCCGACCTTCAAATCGTAACGTTTACCGCAAAACGGAAATTCCTGTATTTTTTAATCCAGGTTACTGACTCGTCAACGATTCTATAATCAAATTAGACCGCTGAACGCATTAGCGTTTATCCGTTAAAACCGGGAATACACATTTGAGAGATTTTTATCCCCCGTCAACCGTGATGGGGGATGAAAGGCTATGCAGTATTTTACCAGAATCTAGAAAAAATTGTGTAAAAAAAATGTTTTTTAAATCTGAAAAATAGCCAGTGATCAATAGGAAGTTTTGCGGTGAATAAGACGAGCTTTTCTAGTGACCAATGCAACTTGAAACCGGAATGAAGATCAGAAATCCGCACGATATCTGCAAACTGTTGACTGTGTGCAGTCGCATTTTTATTGCCTACGTGATATTTGATAAGGAAATATAGGACAGCAGAAAATTAAATGACAATATCTTGAATGAGAAATTCCAGCGAGACGGGGAAGACAGTTCTTTTTTCTTTGAATATATGTCAACTACACTAGTATCGGCGATGGTCCAAAATGACCCTAGAGGGGGCCAAAGCACGGAGATTATGGACTGAGATAGAACACGTGTTCAATATTTCTGAGAAAATTCCTATCTGTATAGTTTGTTTGGTACTATCGGCGATACACATGATTCATCTGAATCCCAACAAAGTTTAGAGTAGTATCGTCTAATGTCCGTGGTAAGCGCAATTCTCAGTCTGTAAATCGTCTTTAATTAAACCGCAATAAATTATAGATTTGTACGAGAATAATTATTCTACGTATTAATCATCTCGAAGAAGGCTCGCGAGCGCTGACACACAGAAACTTACTAATCTCGGGTTGAATCATGCGAAGATCTTTGCCTCTGTGTTATTATTTTCTTCTTCTTCTTCTTCTTCTATTTTATTTTAGCAGGGAGATTCATTCCAACATAACGAAATTTATCTGTTCAAAAATTAAAAGACCCTTTGTACCCGCGTTTCGGGTCAACGAATAATTATTGCTCTATAGCCTCCGCAGAGTCGAGATCGAGTTACAGAATAACGTCGCTGACTTACGAGCCCGAAGGTTTTATTGCTGAATTTTTTCGCCTGACGACAGGCAACCCAAATGCCACTTTTAGCAAGAAAGTGAAATCAAGAGAAAAACATTTTCAAATAAACCAGTAATTTCAATCTAATTTACGAATGTAGTCTTATCTGTGACGCGCACCGTTTTTGATAGATCGAAAAATTACGAAATTATTTGACGCGTGAAATGAGGCAAATTTATATCATTGCGTTGTTAGAGACTTATATGTATACCTATAGGTACTATGAGATGAAACATACTTCCCCTAGGACGAGTAATGACTTCCATCAATATATAAACCAGTCACGTGATCCCCTATAATTGACAGCAATCAATCAGTACGGTAACTGCCTAGTTGCAGCAAATTATAATCTGACGTTACGACATATGTATTCCCATATCCATCTACTCCTCCTACTTTTTGCGGGGTCGTTCCGCGATTATTTGTTGACAGATATTCATCTAGTGAGATGAAATTGTTCGTAAGGTGTCATCTTTACATAATAACTTCTTATATCTTCTTATCTATATACCGCAATAAAAATGTATCATGTAAAAATCATGAAACTTATGACTTTCACATAAAAATTTATGAGACTTTATCAAATCGAGATGCAATTAAGATTGATTATTCCCAGGATGAATCACTGAGTTGATGTCCTTGATAAAAACGTTGCCAAAATCGATTCAGCTTTCTAAATTCCAAATTTATAATTATCTCAAATGGATCTGGCGTTCGAGTTTCTCCCCGGTTTTCATTCAAACAACTCTTATATCATCTCGAACACAGAGCTAAAAGTCGCTCCAGTTATTCTTGGATTAAGGAGCTTTAAAGCGTTGTTTAACTCGACGTTAGTGGCTGTAAGGTGCGACTCGTCAAAGGCCCTCTTCACTGTGCTTACTTAGAAAGGATTAAAGTAAGGGCCTCCTCGTATTATTATACCCCATTATACCCCATTACACATTAACAGAAGAAACTCCACGGCGAGATATTCCTCACAGCTCAATGAGCTTTTAACCCTTTTTTTTAACCCAAAGTTTATAACACACCCATTTACATACCTCAATTCTGTTTGCCATTAGAAATGGTGAGAGTTCATATTTCTGAAGTTAAATTAATTTCTTCTCTATAAAGTCGAAATTCGTTTGGAAAAGGGGAATTATTTCTTTTAAAATAGGTAAGACGAAAATTTCACCCAACACCCAGTGCCGATTTGGAAACGTAATGATCAGGTCCTAGTGTGCTTATTCGGTACATTTGGTTTACGGTCAGGGTGACGGTGTTTCTGTCCAATTAGTCGCGTATCGTCTGTCGTTTCCCTGGGGATGGAACTGTATTCCTCGTTTTCCCCCACATCCCTGACTGCACAGTACAGCCGAGTATAGGTTCTGATATGAATCGGTTTCTCGGTCGTCGTGACGTTGACAATTTGACGCGGTGAACTGCTTACTATTAGTTTTAGTTAGGGTTGGGATTATAACCGAAAGCCAGAAGAGAATAAAAAAATTGTGAAAAAAAGAAAAAAAAACTTTGTCCCCTTTTCTTCTTCCATATTCTTAATTTTGAAGTTTTTTCTTTCTTCTTTTTCTGGGTGGGTAGAGGCATGGGCTAAAAAGTTTTGTGGGACTTTACCAAGTTTTGGTGTGAGTCCAGTCCTTAATCTGTTAATCACTTATGTCAGAGATGAAGACAATGGGATAAGTGATTATGCAAATAACTCAACGGAGCTTCGCGACTCTTTTTAAATAAGGAAATACCTTGTCCAAGTTTATTTAAATTTTAAACTACAATAGAAATTTGCATAGTCTTGCATTTCGTCGCGTTATCCTGCACTAACGATGCTTCCTTATTAGGGACTAACAACAAGCGCGATCTCTGGACAAAGTCCTTTCATTTTATCATTCTTAATGAATTTTGGAAAACGGTTTATCCCCAAACAGGCCAGAGGATCGTAATATTCAATCTATTGTTCACATTCGACGCGATTTTATAGGTACATTAATGAAACTTTTCTTCGTACGATAAAAAGTTTGATAGTAATTAGTTATGAGAAATTTACCAAGATCTGAATAAATGAGTTGAAGTGAGGCAGTGGTAGGGAGATATCCTAATTACCATGCACAAAGAATCTGCTGTATGAAATGCTGAGCAGGCTGGTGGTCATTAATGAAGATACCAAAGATATAAATCTTCCCATCATCTGCTCCGCGGACTATAACAAATGTTCTGAAACGTGATGTGCGTTATGAAACTTGATCAATGAAAATCGTTGATTTGATACGCGAGGCATGTGTCCGAGTGTATTTTACGTGGCCTTTGGTTTCTGCTGATAGATTCGATTCGATGAATGAAAAATAGAATTTTTTCATTTTTTCTTTTTTTTTTTCTTCTGTTATAAAAAAACACCTCATTCTCCCTCTTTCTATCTTTTTCGGTGATTATAGCTGCGCAGCTAACAAAATGCATGGGATGTATACGAAAATAAACGAATCTCAGATAAAAATAGTAGGAGACGTCTGTAAAAACAGAAATAGGCTCGCACAAGACGTCGAGTATAGGGTGGGGTGTGTGGAAGCTCACAGCATCGAAGTAAAGAAATTTTTTGAATCAGAGATAAAACGGTTCACCGTAGAGACACATACGCGTACCAATGTGTGGGTGTTATGAATAAATTTTAGTGTCTGTAGACTCGGGAGGGAAAAAAATTCGTTCTTCGAGTAGGACTTAATTAGCTAAGTTTTAATTAAAAAGGGGTAGGTATACTTTTAATTACCGGAACGAAAAACATCTCCACCCCATTTCCTCCCTTTCCTCGTTTATCCTTCGCTGATTCTCTCCAAGACTCGCATACCTCGTATTCAATCGATGTAAAGATTTTCTTTCGTATCGTATAATTAACTGAAAACTATATACCGAATTTTATTCATGTACTTTCCTCAAAAAAATTTTCCCTCAAAAGATACGATAAACATTAATTTTCCTGTTACTGGATCATTGATTATGGCAATTAAAAATAATACACATTTCATTACGTTGATCCATGCCGAGTCCGAAGAACAGAGATTGTTTGAAAGAATTGTTTAGAAAAAATCTGCGGAAGTATAGCTAGCTTTCGAAACGATTTGTTCATCCGCTTCTTCGCCACTTTTGGAATTTTTCTGCCCACCGAGAAGAATTGTAAATTATGAGTTTTTCAATTATATGATACTTCTTCAATCGCGACTTTTACTCGCTTAGAATTTTACTATCGAGTCGCGTAATAATTTTGAATTTTTTTTTCTTTTTTCTACCTTTCTGAAAACTTTTCCCAGTATTTTTGCGGGATATTTTCTACGCGTTTAATGCATCAATAGGAAATATTATAGTCACGTATATTTATTGGCACCGTGTTACGTGGCGCCTGCTTGGTAGCGCCTGTATTTCCTTACCTAAGAAACCCGCAGGATCTGCGGCTGCTTCTCGGGGGACTTACAGTAAAAAGAGTAAACTGTAGAAAAACAGCAGACAAGCGATACATCCGGCTGTTTTACCCGCCGGAAGCCGAGTCTGTTCGCGGTGTCTACGTATATACACATCTGTATCTATATATTTATGTATGTATACGCACGTTACACCCGTAATTTTTTTTATATATACAGTATACACATAGTTTTGTATAATACGCAACGTCTCCGGCGGTCCTTTAGCACCATATTAGTATTTACGTGTACGTACATACACGTGTATGCATTGGGGTGACCTGGAATCTGGGTTGTTACACAAAATCCGAAATTATTAGATGAAGTAAATTTTCGAAGTCAACAAGGTCTATTCTATTCATTTCTTATTTTTTTTTAACAAGAAAAGTGCAAACGGGGAGAAAGAGCAGTGCAAGAAATCTAATGCCCGAGTGTGGCACATGGGGGAAGAGAAGATTAGAAATTGAGGCAAGTGCGTAACGAGGCTTGATTGTATTCAATCCATGATGTCCGGCGTTACGATTTACGGGGAGGCCGGAAGAGTTATTTTCGACTATGTAGCTGGCCTCGTGTCACTCGTATAAATATATATATACACACATATGTACATAGAAATTATTGTGCCCTGAATTGGTTTGCTTTGTTTCTTCTAAAATAAATTAAACCGGAAGCTCTAATCACGTTTGTTCTTCAATTTCCTTCCAAAAATCATTTCTCAGATACATATACTTATACACGTACTTATACATCGGCCTATTCAAAATCGCGACGGTGTCGATCTTAAGCTTGCGTGATTTCTAGGCACGCGAAGACTTCGAGGCGCGTGCCGGAAGCGCGTGGCGGAACTACCGTTTATATCGGCAACCAAAGAGACGCTTAGCTCAATTCTAATCGTTCACCATAACCGGGGATACGTTAATTACATAAATTATTTCGAGCCAAATTATTCTCGGTCATCGAACGAAATAAAAGTTCAAAAACCTTAAGAATTTTAAGACTTTTTTGTCATATGAAGTCTTCGAATTCGTATTGTCCGAAGATTTGGATTTCTGATTCTAATGGCAGGTTCAATTCTTCCTTCCTTTTGGTGCTAGATAATTTTACAGACGAAAACGACTGTCTCGATACTTTTGCGAAAGAAAGATAAAAGAAGTCGAGTTTCTATAGGATTTCGATAATAAAAGCGCACGCGATCGTCAAAGTTTTTTCCTTTATTCGAAGGTTTCTGAATGACCGTCCTATTAAGAACTTCGGTTCTGAAATTATCGAAGAATCTGTCATTCCGCTTGGTCGAAAAAACCGAATGTAAAATTAGCGTCCTATTCTTCACCAGTTCTATTATAATATTCGAAAATTGTATACCAATGAAGCGAAAGCTCATCGTATTCTCAGTCGCGTTTGATCTCGACTTCTCAATTCTCCCTTCGCCTTTTCCCTCTTTTAGAAAATAAATACAAATATTAAAAACTGACTTACAGTCTAAAGGCCTGACGACTCCGGTGACCAAATTAGGCATTTCATTAAGGAAACACGTGTAACTAACTCCCCAGTCGTTTATTCCTTCCGGGTATTTCTGGCCGGTATTTTACTGCGACCACCTTTTCAGCCGTCCAGCTGCAGCTCAATAAACCGTTCTCATTTCACGGCTTTTAATTAGACTTGAGTCCAACGACGCCATTTTTTTTTAATATTTTTTTATTACAATACAAAAAAGGAGCAAAAACGCTGAATTCCGGTTTCAATTTTTTTCACGAATGTAGAACTAAATAGGAAAGCCTGATTTTCTTCAGGAAAGTGAAAATGTTTAAATTATGCTCGAAATTCAATTCGAAAAAAATCTTCTATTCAGAATTTGAAAGTCCTTTCGGATTCTATCTGCTCTTCAGATCCATAGATTTAAACGAAGCGACGTTACACGGGTTTTACACATCGGTTAGCTTGTCGTACCGAAATCATAAGTCAGTTTCGACTTCCAATCAGTTGGATTCATTGTATAGCTGCGTATTATGAACAAGTGTATTACGTGCATGTAAGTATATGAAAGAAGAGGGAAATGGGCTGTAGTGAGCCGGAGTCAGGAGGGGACTTCCGGTCTCGCCGGAAGCCGTCAGTTCTCCCTTGCCTTTCCTCTCTTTCTATCACTTGCACCTATCGTATACGACGCATCGTACGCATCGCACGCACTGCGCCCAACCGCAAGTATAGTAGATTCATCTTCGGCCTATTGTAGATCCGAAAGATACCGCTTTGTTGCCACGGAAGTCTTTTTAGTATTCCAAGAACGATTCATCGCTTTTCTATCATCCGCGCGGCTCAAACTCTCCCAGCGACTCCCTATTCGTATACAATTATCCGTACGCGAACGTATAGACGTATACATAAAATTTTGTTGATCAAATTTGAAACGCTCGATATAATATCGGTTAGATTTTTTCAAACAATTTCTCAAACCCTCCGATACAGAAATAGAAACACTCTTCAATGTGAGAAGCCGTTAATACGGACCTTTGAGCATTAATTACTTTATTAAAACGTCATTGAACCATAATGGTGGCTCATTCAACAAGCGATATTTGTACTACGTACGGACTGCAGTGTGCCTATTTTCCAAAGCCACTCCATTGTCAATCAGAGACTTTTCACCAGACATGTATGCGGGCACAGTGTGCCAAAAGACTATCGTCGGCTTGTTACCGTGAGAAAGAAGCTGCCAGACGATTAGAAGTTTCAAAATTTACTTCTCGAATAACAGAATCTCCGAAATTTGATAGCTTTCCTCAAAAAGTGTGCAAAATCAATGGAAATAAAGTTAACTCACCCTTGCTGGAAGCGCTTCTGTTCCTTCTCCTCCGGGATGATTTGGCTTCTTTCGATTGTTCATCCTCGTGACCATCTTTGTCAATGTTTGATACAGGGGGTGAAATATTGTCGGGTTGTCTGATCGGCTCGTTTACTTTTTTCGCTGATTGTCCAGCCGCGTTTGTCTTGTTCAAAAACGTCCCGATAGAATGTCGCCGTCTACCGGCAGCGGCTGATCCAGGAGTTGGTAAAGTTGCCGAAATGTTGTAGTACCTGGCGTCATCAACCCCTAGAAATACCTCCTCGTTTCCATCGACAGTCGTCGTACTAACGGCGGGCTCTTCCCCAGGTAATCCGCAGTAGACCATATCGTTTGACAAAAGTTCACTGGCCGATTTCAGAATCTTTTTACGCCCCGGTCTGCGTCTGTCATTTTCTGAATGCGAGTGCGATCTGTGAGGGAGGTATGGCGAGGGTGGAGCAACGTCTGAGGGTCTTGGATCGCCGTTTAAAAATTGCTGGGTCTTTTCCGCGTCCGAATTCGCGCTTACTGATCTGAACAAGTTCCTGAAACTCCTTCGCTGGGTCGTAGGGCCAGCGCTTTGGCCTCCCGAAGAGGTTGATGGACCCTGAAGACTCGAAGAGCAGCTTCCACTCGGGGCCAATAATCCGGTAGACTCATCCACGGGGTTTGACAACATCGTCGACGAACTGCTACCCCTGTCACTCTCAAAATTAGTCAGGGTACTGATCGTCGATGTCGATGTAACGCTCGCTGACGATGTCGATCCCATTTTATCCACCTTGCGACGAAAGAAAGACGTCAATCCACGGGGCTGGGGCGCGGAGTTTGACGTCGACGCGGGAACGACGCCGGATGAAGACCCGGGTCCCGCCACCGAAAAGTATGTTGGATTGTCTGTAAACATACGTCGTGCTTGTTGAGATCGGTGTTTGTTATTTACTTCGCAGCTCTTCTACCCCCGACGAAAGAGAAAAAGAAAAATAAAATAAAATCCACGTCAATCGTCCTTAGGCGTCGCGACACTTCGATAGCAGCATTTTATCGGTTGGTATAAGCCACACTCTATATCAAAGTTTATTTATTTTTTCTCGATTTTTACACCCTGCCCGAACTGTTTAAAGCTACAGCGTCTTTTCCGTGATACGGGAGAAGGTCGAAGGTCACGGTTATCGATAACAACCGCCTTTTTAAAATAGCCTTTTCGATAGTATATGCTCATGTGTGCAGAGATGAAGACAGCTGTCAAAACATCCAGCTGTGATAAGATCCGATCTAGTTGGTCCGTTTTTTTTTTTTTTTTGTTATTTTCTCGTCTCTTTTTTTCTTCCTCTTTTCGGGTAGAGGGATCTCGGAACTGACCTAATCTCACTTTACTTGTTAGGAAATAGATAGAAGACCCTGATCTCGATACTGGTATAATCTGTGTGACAACCGTCGCCAAGAGGCGTCTGATTAAGACTAGGCTAAACCTGCGCTGGTGCAAGACTCTATACCTGACTCTACGCTCGAGGGAGACGAGGCTTTGAGCTCAGCTTCAGTCAAGTTAGGTTTAGTTGGCTAAGGTTCGGTTGAGTTGGGTTTGGTTGGGTCGGATTGGGTTGGGTTTGGTTAGGGCAGATTGAGTGGGGGTGAACCGGACGTGACGATACAATCCCCCCACCCTAATGGAAGCCAAGAATGAAGAACGAAGTACTAAGAACGAAGAACGAAGATCGAAGTACGAAGAACGAAGAGCTTAACGGACCGGAAATGCATCGCCACCACCCATACCGTTCCCCGCCTTCCACTGCAGTCTTTCTCTCTTCTTCTTTCTCTTCGAAAAGGGAAGAGGTGAAGTTAATAGCGGCTGAGCTTTGAGATCAAAAATACGTTCTTCAGGCGATGACAACCCTCTAACTGTAAAGTCACCAACCGCGTGTGGTACGATCTTCGGAAATGACGAAAATGAAACGGGACCAGACCCTTGTAGGAAAAAAAAATGATTGACAATCTGCAAAATATTCTTCAGAACTATCGAAAATTATTCGAATTTCAATTTTGTATTGTTCCTTCGAACTTCGGTTTGACAAAATAAGATCATGAAGTTTTCCGCGTAACTTTTCGATGTGGTTGAAATCACATCTCAGTTTCCTTTCGGTGTTATTCTATTTTCTGGAATTAAGATCGAACGATTCGAACGAACGCGTGGAAAAATGCAAAAAAAAAAAAAAATGAAACTTGTCACCTTGTGGATATGGCTATGCCTAACGGTATAATTCAGACTTGCGATAAATCCCGAAGCGAGGAAAGGACCCTATCTAAAGAATCTCTCGATTTTGCATCGTGGACACGTCGCACGCGACTGACTGATTTTTATGACAACGCTCTACTCTACAACATCATCACGTCCAGACACGTCGTCCACCGTTTGTCCGAATGAGCCAAGGATGAAGATGAAGATGAAGATGAAGATGCGGACTGAATTTCTAGCCTTAATTTCGACTCATCTGAACCTTGTTTCGTCAATTTTTGCAATATGATAGACCTCTTTTGATGGGAATTTCTATTCTCGATTTCAAATTTAATATATAATATTTCTGAGCCGTCTGTCTATCTGAGAAAACTTGAAGAATAGGTTGAAAAAAATTTGGAAAGGAGTCTTTCTCCTTGTCGGCAACATATAAAGTTGAAAGGTTATAAGTATAGGGAAAAGTGAAGACCGCCTTAATCCAATTTCGAAAAAGATCGTAGCGCCTCCCTGGGATCACACCTTTCGTAAAACGATACGGAATGATGACACCGAATTCCCGTGAGAATTCTCCTATTTTAACACCCCCGCGTTTTTTTACGAAGTGTAGCATGGAATTGGAAATCTAAACCTTAGGGCAATCGGATTTTCAACTCCGATTTTTCTCCGATAAAAACACTAAAACAAATTTGCTATCAAGGCCTCGCGACCTTCCCTTGAAAAAACATGCGTATTATTTGCTTTTCTGTCGCGTCTAAAGCACAGGAATTCATCGACAAACAAATTGGTCAATTTATTGTATAAATGAGATTGAAAAATCTGAGATCCTTACCAACAGCCATCGTCTTCTGGCGATGAAAAATGTGTCATTCTGAAACAGAGAGGAAAAACGAAACATCGATTATTAACAAATAGTCGTGTAAGAGTCTTACCGCAATGTTTTACAAACAGATTTTCATGACATTTGATTTCTCTTTAATCTCTGCAGAGCTTTTAATCAAAGCACCATTCGTGTTGCTGACAATCAAAGCAGACATTGATTAAAATTGTTCAAACTCGTATTTCTACCTCGCAATTCAAACGCTGAAAAATAATTTGATTAAATCGTGGAATAAAATTTACTGGGTATAAAATAAAATATAGAGTTCAAGTGCTGAACATTTAATTCTCTACTCTTTCTTTCCAAGAGTACAATAATCATCATTGTAAAGATTGATGCTTGAAAATCCAAGAATTCCTAAACACTTCGTGATCGCTTAGCACCGTGGGAGATGCACTTCCGCCCTGTTTGTTCCCCGTGAATTATTCCGCCCCGAAAGTTGTGGGAGAGAGAAGATAAAACCAATGTTCAATGTTCACACGTGTCAACGAGCAGAGAGGTGCCTAATAATACGACAAAAATCGGACACGGTTTGCTTATTAATTGGTATATATGCGCATATACCTGCATGGCGTTTATGCCCAGGCTGCAAGCGTGCATATGTCTACACGCGGGCCCCTCGTATTTAATAATAACCACGTAGATGCAATAGCGAGTTTTATACACACGTAGTTTTCGTACATGTAGACAATTCGTAAGTAGCTATAGAAGCGGATGGCGGTCAACGGGAACTCGGAAGTCCTGATATGGCCCTCTTCCGCAGTCCATCTCACGATCGTTCGTGACTTAAACTTATCGTTATGTGTGCCGGTCTCTCGCGCAATTTGTACACCTACTACAGGGTGTATCGTTTTCTACATACCCCGAAAATGTCAGTCTAATTCGATTCCGAATCGATCTGATTAACTGCTCGAATGATTATCCGGACTTTGAAACATAGGGGATGACTTCTGACTAAATTGCCTCGCTTTTTCAACGCCAAGTCGAGTATTTGATATCAAATGTTGTTCGGAACTAGACATCCTGTAGGTTCAACTAGGCGCACGTATAACGCGTATAAATATAGCTGTGCTTTGGTCAAGTTATAAACTTTACTACTTTGGTAATCGAGGCGAAAAATTATGCGCGACGTGTAACGGTCCTCCTCGTGCCTATGATAAAAATCTATTAAATAGCATCGACGAAGATAATGTCCGACGATTTGGACGGAGAATTTTGTCTGTTACCGACCTCGCAGAGCCTGGATCATCGCGGCTCATCAGCACTTCGGGCGAGTGGCGGGAACGGAATTTATAGATCGTTTCTAAGCTAAACATTTCATTCACCACTAGAAATAGGTACGCGAACTTTTCACACACATACGTTAAACGCGTATCACACATCTTGGTATCTGGCCGTGTATTTCGTTGGCCTCGGACGAGATTTTCGACGGCCGGTGCCCTCGGGCATCGAGCCTAAACTTGCCAAGAGTTTACTAGGTCCCTCTGCGTGTCCAGGTCAATCCGAATTGATCTGGCGTCGCACACCTTGTTTCCAGGTGTTTGAAATGACAATTACAGCTGGAAATGTTCGAGGAACACTCATTTCCCTTATGGAAATTACATTTTCTGGCTTTCTAATGCCGAGACACGAAGCACGAGGTAAATGGTCGAGGAAAGGCGCTCTTCCACCCCTGCAGATCGCGACTAATATTCATCGCGTGTTTCGAACAATTTGCGGAAAGGATTTTGGCACGTATACCTCGCAATCTATACGGTCGATAATAACTTGGACCAACTCGTGCTCCAAGAATAGAAATTGTTGCATTATTGTTGAAATTGTGGGATTCTTTTATCCGGTATAGCCACTAGGGTGGCAACCTTTTTACCTCAAATTCCTGATTTTCGGTCTCATTCGAATTTTGGGGTCGCTCAAGAATTTTTAACATTTGAATAATGATCTTTTCGAATTTCAACCCATGAATATTAATATTTTATATTTTTGCCAAAAATTTTGAGCACTCCGTGAATATTGACGATAAAGAAGCATAGAGTCAGTATAAAAGATAAGAACAAATCGATTTCAGAGAAATCAAATTATAATCGAAATTCTTGAGCGACATTTGAAAGTTGTTCGATCGCGCCGAGATTTTGGGACTTTATTTCGGATTATAAAATTTGAAATTGGAAGTACACTTTGGTACAGATATACAGTTATTATAGAGGTGGAGTGTACGATGTAGGAAAGGGGTTTATGCGAACAACAACCCCGGGGAATAGTTTCAGGAATAACTTGTGAGCTTGTGAGTTTATGAGATGTGAAACGGAAGAGGTATACGTCGATCATATTCGCGTATGGAATAATTGGCTTTATTTAACCGCTAATAATTTCCCAATTATCATTTTCTCACACTCCTTGAATCAAGGCTAAGAGGTTTACCCATTTTTAATAATTATCCAACACCTGCCTTCACGTTTCCGGCCGAGTGCGTGCCCTTATAAACCCGTGCCAAATAACACGTGTACCTACATATAACTGATGCCCCTCGGTCACATTTATAGATTATACTTGTACAGTATACTGCAGTACGTTGCAAGCAGCTGGTTTGCCCCCTGTGTTTTCTCCCCTCGTTATATGGGACGAAAAATTCAACACGCACTCCCACACCGCACCTTATCACTCATATTCCACCATGTAATTAGGCCGTTATAATGATATATCATTGCGTGATGGAATTATGTTATAAAACTTTCCAAGTGTAAGATTTGGACGGAGTAAGACTCACGTGGACGTTATCGATTATCAGAATTAAAGTTAATTGATAAAAGTGTTTGTTTGCCTTCTGGAAACATAAATATCCGGATGTATTAAATTCCCCATACCCATACAACGCGATATACATATACCCCACGGCTTATAATAGCATTAGTCGTACACTATATTAACTGTTTATAAGCCAAGCTAATATTTGAATACGTACTTCGTATACAGAGAGAAGAGATAGTGGTTCCGCAGGTTTTAGACTCTGCGAGGAATGGGCAAACAATTTTTTTAATTTATCACCTTGCGGTAATAAGTCCAGCTTCTTCCTTCATGCTTCCAATTCGAGGTAATTACCATCGACACGCAGTATACGCGGATTTGCGAATCAGATTTGCGAATCAGAATCAGACGAATTTTCGAAAGCCTTGTATAGAATAATTTCAAATGCGTTCGTGGATTCAAAGTTTTGATACCGTTGTGGATTAAGGAATAAGGAACGAAGACGTAGGTACACAGAATTGTATAATCAATTGGTAGAAGATCGATCTAACTAATTTATCGTTTTCATTCGCAGAAAGGAATATTCATCGAAAACTGTACGAGCTTGTGTTTATTAATATTGGCATTATTATTAGCAAATTGTTCTGAGAAGTGTAGACGGTGGAACGCGTTCTTGAAATTTTTATTCGCGTATTTCACTCGCGCTTTCCAATCTTTTGTAATGGCCTATTTCGATATTTGAATATAGGTATACACCGGCTAGGAGAGTAGATGTATACGTAAGCGAGAAAAGCAGTCTAAAGTTCTCGGAGTTTTCATAAATTTTACAAGTCTTCCAAAGCCTTCGGAGAATTTTCTCTTTCCATACTCCTCCAGGATAAACGAAGAAGCAGTTATCTCAAGTTGCGAGAGTTCTTCTCCTCGCTTTTCACGGAGAGAAAACAGGGAGGGAAAAATAGGAGCATCGAACGTCTGGTTTGGTTCGCCTGTCAGTTTTGGTCTATTAATATACTCGGTGGGCTGGAATACCTAATGGACCGAATATTCCTATCGTTTCTTGAAAACTCACCTAAAAATAATACACCCTGTAATTCCAAGAGAATCTCCCATCGTCCATACTTTGTTTTTTACAAAAACGATAATCGTCTTTTCCTCTATTTTCAAAAATCACGAAATCCCCACAATCAAACAAAAAAAAAAGGAAAAATTTCATATCTTCAGTATAGCGCCGAAATTGATAAAAGCTTACCAAAAATTGATGGTAAATTATGTTATTCCGTTTTAACGGAATTATCCGATGTGGAAGAACATCGTCTCTGCTGTTATTCCCACGGCTTATCAACGTCGATTTCGACGGATTCTTACTTTCGGCTTTGATTCTCGTCTCGAGTATCGATTTCCTTATGTTCAATTCCGAAACTACGCGAGGTAAAGGCTCAGCGATGACGGGTGCCAATCCGAATTGAAAATAGACCCGCGAACTTTAGGGTGCCGGAAAAGCTCCCGTTGACAGATCGGAACTCCGCAACTCTTCGAGATCACCGATCACCGATCACCGTTTATCTAGGCAGAGTCCTCCCGTTCACGTTCGCGTTCGGCTCGCGACCGCGCGACGTACTGACAGAGCTTTTGCCTCGCCATGCGACGTCGGCCACGTGATCGTACAGCTCTGGTTAGGGCGCTTGTCGAGACACCCGCGCATCTGGCATCTAAAAGAAACCATGCCTTCCTTTCCTTGCCTCGTGCCTCAACTGCTGCATGAGCTTCTCTTATTCTATTCTCACCGATTCCTCCACCTCGACGAGTTTTTACGACAAAACTTTCATTTTACTCCAAAAAGACGTGAATTTTTCAAAAAAAAACATAGAAAAACGAAAAAAATCCCACGTTCTATAAGTCCTTGCATTATAAATTATCTCTATTCGAATTTCCTATCTCGAAACTATGAGAACCAGATTCAATTTATTCCATTATGAGGACCGGATATCGATTGATTAAAGAAAGAAGAAAAAAATCGTCCAATTTGAGTCACGTGAATTGGTGATCCTTTGTGCTTTACGCACTTGAGGAAACAGTCGAGTGTTTTTTTTTACATTTTTCTTTTTTTCTATTTTTTCTTGCTACCTCCTTAATTTCCCTTCGACGGGTCTCTTCGGCGTACCTCGACGAGGGTCACTGAGTTCTGGATGAGAAGAGAGGAAGGGTAAGGGCGGGAAAGGGGCTCGATGGGTGAGAGGAAAGAACACGTGTTACCCAAATGTCAAACTTAGGAGACAAATCACGGTGCCCATAGTGACCTGGCCTGCCACCGGCTGACGCACGTCTCTCGACTAGACAGACCAGATGTAGTCATTTTTGTTTCCAAATTCAATGACAGGACTATGATATTCGATTATTTATAGACAACAGGGTCAAGGCTGTCTATTCTTCGTCGATTTTTGCCGATATGACGAAGATGATCGATGTCTTCGACAAAGGAAACTGCCTCATCATTTTTCCTGACATTTTATGCAACCGGATTTTGCGGTTCAGGACCAGCTGGAAGATCGAGGCTCTTCATTTTCCTGAGATATTCAATCCTGTATCAATTATACCTAAGCGACTGTAATGGAAGAAGAAAAAAACTCCCAAGTCTGTCAATTGATATTCTGACTTGCGCTTCCCTCAAATTTGTTGTGGCTGGCATGGCGGTTCGGTTCGGTCTGGTCCGAGTTGAGACGGAAGAATTTGACGTCCGAATATAGCCAGTGAAATACGACTGGTTTAGGCAGGTGTCGACAATTTTGTATTCAGGATAAATACCTGGACGAAATCCTGGAAGGAATAATACATTTTATTCCAACGTTTTTTACTCCGTGAAACAAGGCTCTCTCTATTTCTCTCTTCCTCTCGCTCTGTCTATATTGGAATTGCCGAGGCGTTAAAGGAATCCGTTTGTACTTATATAAGAAATTCTTTGGACCGTTAGAGATCGACTTTATACCTACTTGAAAAAGCCGAACCTTGGACAAAGGCCTTCCATGAATCTCGATAATTGAATCGAGGATGTATTTCGTCTGCTCCGAACAAAACGCTAAATAAAATTTCCTCTCACATTTTATTCTACACGCCTTCGTCGAGCTTCAATTAGCCCCTGATTACATTCTCCCAAGCAATTTAAAACCGAGTTATAAAATCACCGGAATACGCTTCTTTTATCCGAAAACCGTATGACAGCAGATCTAAAGTAATTTTTATCGCGTTTTGCCTCGACCATCGAATAAAATACAATTTTTTCCCAGCTTCTACGTCTTTCGGGCTATAGACAAATAATCAATAACTTTTCGAGATAACTCGTCTCTCCGCATTTCTCGAGATTTTTCATGAAATTCTTCTATCTTTTTTTTTTCTCTCTCCAACTTTTTGTCGTTTTAATTATTGACGCGGTCGTTTTACGCGATGTAATACGCGTTGACCAACCGATAAGCAGACGGCCAGTATTGCCGGACAAGGTTGAAGTCGAGTAAACGAGTGAAAGTTGAATTTTGCCGCTCCCTTTGGCGTCGCTACTGTCCAACAGAGAATACGCGGATACACCGCAAACTGCGCAGCTTTGATATTTGAGGTGTGAGAACAGCGCGCGCGCCGCTGGATCCAGGGCGTCGCGACGCCTTCCAGAGCCTTTTTCTAGGCCACGGTAGCTCATTCACAATTTCGGATTCGCTCGAGAGGCAACAGGTGCAAATTGCAACGTAGTCTATCCGCGATATTTGATTGATACAAAAAATACCAGAGGTTTCATTCAGTGATTAAACTTCCGTTAATCAATAATAATAATGAGTGTTGATGACATATTGAGTTATAAAGCCAGCGCGGACGAAGATCTTTACGCTATCTTGGGCTGCGACGAATCTGCCACGGTAAGTCCTTCGAAGGAAATTTATCTCACATTATTTTATCCACTAAGGTATACATTGCCATGAGTCCTTCTCAGTTATTTTTATTTTATTTTATTCCTCATTTTCCTCAGGTGTAAAAGAAAAAAATTTAGAAATTCATCTCTTCGCGCGCTTTTGCATTTTCCGTGAATTCCAACAATTCCGCGAATTATTACGTCAATTTTCTTGTTATCGATAGCCTCGAGTTATCTGTACATGAATTTCGTCACTCGATCTTATTTATCGCTTCGTCTTATTCCGCGAATCATTCCAACCGCTGGATTCTATTCGATCGCTCTTTTACTTGGTACAAAGTTTTTTAAATTTCCTACGCAGCGTAGTTTTTTCCTCCTTAATTCGTGTGATTTAATTAATCAATTACTTGATTGATTCACAAGAAATCTCATGCCAAATTCTGACCAATTCTACCCCAGACTCCGATGAAATTAGTCTCATGAATTAATGAGTGATCGAACTACGCGTCATATCAAAATAGCCGCGAGATTTTTCATTCTTATCTACGACCTGCAATCGCTATAAAGTCAGAAAAGTATTTGATAGTAAAAATGAAGGAAGAAAATTGTGTCCTTTTTAAGGCTGGATTGAAAGTTTGATCAAGTCTAATAATTATATTCATTTTGTTCAAAATTTATTACAGTGATAATTGGAACTTTAGTTTTCGCCATCGGTTCGTGAATTCACCGCGATGTGATAGAAAAGTTCATTTGGGAAAATCTTTAATTGTTAAATTCTCGTTTTCACTTTCAAATTCATATAAACTTTATTCGGAGACTTGCGAAGGATTCGTGAATTTTTTGTCAACAAAAATTCGTCTTTTGTGACATCGATGTATTCCGAATGTCGTGTATCGAGGGGAAGGCAAGTCTACGAGTCGATTCAAATAAGGTATAAAAGATGCGAAAGGGGAGAAAAAGAGAAACGAAAATGCGAGAGTTTCGCATCGAGCTTAGGGCGGATGAAAGAAAATACTTTTGGCATTCGAAACGAGCCCGAGCTCTCTGCAGGGTAGGATAAAATCGTGTCTTTTGTAGGTCGAACAAATCACGGCCGAATACAAGGCTCTAGCTCTTCAATATCATCCCGACAAGAACGAGGGGGACAAAGAGGCCGAAACAAAGTTTCAGCAACTGAAGGTGAACGATATTTAAAAACCATTCAAATACCGCGAAGTAAAAATCGCTGGTTCTTTTCGTCATTAAAAGACCATCGATCACGATTTTTATTTTTTATTGCACCTGTTTTCTTTTTTTTTTTCAAAATTTTTGTCCTTCCCCCTCAGAACGCCAAGGAAACTCTTTGCGATCCGGAGAAAAGACTCAACTACGACAAATGGCGACACAGCGGAATTTCCATTAGCTATAAACAGTGGCTTGGAATGAAGGAACACGTTCATCAAGTAAGTGCCACTTTCCAAGGATTCCGTCAAGGATTATGCCTCTGTTTTATTTCTTCTTGTACATTTTTATACTTTGAGCTGTGTGTCGAACTCAAAGCCTTACAGCACCATCCCCCAAATGTAACCGAGATTCTCTTCAAGTTTCACATTGAATTTCAGATGTAGAAAATCCTTGCGAAATTTTCTTTTCCTTTTCTTTTCTCTACTTTTTTTATAGCAAAATCGAAAGCAGGTAAAAAATTTGTCTTTTTTCTTAAACCAGTCGATGCACTGGAGCACACCAAAGACAAAAGATCGTATGTTACCTGACGCATCCGGTGGCTCACCAGGTCACGTAAGAGGTCAGCCAGCCAACGCTCATCGTCGAGCGTCAGAAGGTGGTGCAAACATTCATTACGGAGCTCGTCGTGACGTGAATTGGGATTCCCAGCCCCCAAGTGACGTCGTTAACAAGTTTCGCAACTACGAAATTTAAAGGAAATCACACATGATCATCGTTGTTCTTATTTTATTAAGAAAGAAAAAGAAAGAAAGAAAAAGAAGAAAAAAAAAAAAGAAGAATTTATGAAGGGATTATTTTCAACAACCACTAGTTTATTGTCCACTAAATATTACGCGATGAGACAAACTCGCTAATCAATTCCGCGTGGTGATTAATCACGTTGAAAATTTATTGAACTACGTATATTATGTCCTTATTGACTGTATCACGTGAAAACCTATAATCAATAATCCAAAATCTACAAATCCCCTGCCCCCTCTCCCTCCTCTCCAAAAAAAAAAGAAAAAAAAAAAAAATTAGACATATCTTCGTAGGCCTTCGGAGGCATTCTGTATAAACTTTATCGCTAACCCCGCATTGAACTGCACAGGTTAGTTGACAATTGTGTGCCAATACTTTATCGGGGTCCAATAATAGCGGAATATATAAGAGAAAAAGTAAGAAAGAAGGAAAGCGAAAGAAAAATAGAAAAAAAAAATGATTGACTGGTAAAAAAAATTTTGAATTATTGGATAATACTCGGCGAAGAAAATCTAATCCCACCTATTTGTCGTTGACTGTCTGCGTAGTACTGATTGAAGAATTATACAAAAGCTGTCGGGATTCTTTTTTGTCTTGACGGTTTTTTTTTTTTTTTTTATCGAATTTGACGATTTGATTATGATATGATATATATACCTAATTGGTGTCGCGTCGTCACGTTTGTTAAGATTCTACAAAAATTACCTAACCACATACTTCACCCTGTGAAAGAATATACCTAATTATGGTATTGATATATATATATATGTATATTGTATGAAATATTTTGAGACACGTAGATAGAGATAATGACGTACCTACGTATATGCATACGTCGTGTAATCGACAAGTATAACTGTCTTATCAATGTTGAACTCCGCAGCTCGAAAAAAATGTACTCTTTACAAAACGGAAAGAATAAATAAATAATAATAATAATATCAGAACCGTACGTATCCCAGGGAAATTAGCGTCGATTTACGACCAATGTCAGAGTGGTCTGTATTATGTATAATATATATTATATAATTGAAAATCTGTTGATTTAGTTGAAAAATTATTACCTTGTTATTTATTTTCCATAAATCTGACCGTCAGTCGACGCCGACTTATTTCCACCTCCCGACAATCTTTACATATATGTATACATATATTATAGATATACACATATATTATATATATATATACGATATTACGATATATTATATAGAAACGTAGCGTATATTTTCCGAAAATAAAAAAAAGGCCACAAAACTATATGATATATTCAATATTTTATTACGGACCGATGCCTTGTGACCGGTGCAAATATTCAACATTCCATTTTTCGTTTTTTAATCAAATCATTCCAATATTTAATTTTTTATCTAGTCGTACCGTTTTTTTTTTTTTTTTTCTTTCAATTATTACTTTTTTCTTCTTCTTGATTCTTGGTTCACAAATTTATTCATATGAATTATTTTTCGTCTAGATCACGTCGTATACTTTAATTATTGTATCGCCGCAAACGCAGTAAACGTTATGTACAAATACACATATATTTATATTTATTATTTACATATCTGTGATTTAGATCAATGAATTTAATTATTACGTTTAAAAATGAATATACATATATTATAGAAATAGGAGTGTATAATGCTGAGCTTTTAGTCTCGACGCGCTGATCATCTCTACGATTAATAATTATCGTAGATCACTGCGGCAGCTTCGAAACTAAAAGCAAAAATTAAATGTTTATTTATTTATTTATTTATTTATTTGTTTGAAACATCGACGAGTTCATTTATGTCTTTTTTTTTTACTCTACTTTGCTGTTTTCTCTCCAAAAAATTGTCCATATTTACGGATCCTCGTGTGGGCGACGTCCTTTTTCGAAATACACACGAGTGCAGTGTTACTTGACGTTATACTTAACGCAATAATGTACTATACATATAATTTAATAAATGTGTTAATAAAACATACCAGTGATGTTCACTCAATTAAATATATATATATACCTATGTATACCTATATACCTGTCTATAAAATTGTATATTGCAAGAATCGAATCGAATCACTCGGTACGTTCGCAAAAACGCTTACTCTTATTTTCCACGAAGTGATTCAGTAACGTTGACCAGATTTCCCCACCTTTTTCCTTCACTCATAACACAACTGCGTATTCGCTATACATTCTACTCGTATAAGGTTTCAAGGCTAACATCGCGTTAACGATTGTCTTTTAACCGCAAGGAACATATATATACATCCATACGTATAATTAAGTACCTAATCGAAAGAAAATTGTCTCTGAAAAAAACGTCCGAGAAAGATTTCCATACAGTCTAGTTTGACAGGTAAGTGTGCCGTTCCAAAAATGCAATTTTCATTTTTTAAAGTGAACTTTCACTCGATATGAAGTCTGAGGTTGAATTAAAAAAATAACATTCTGAAAGTGAAAGGCGTCCATTTATACCTGTACCGATCTTATATCATAATGATCCTGCTCTATTCTTGTACACGTCATGAGGAGAACTGACACGGCTTCTAACAGTCGAGAAATTTCGTGAATTATTATTATTTATTATTTACGTTTCGATTTTTCGTACAAAAAATTGATTGATCTTTTCAAATCGATAAAACTGATATAAAATTTGCCCATTTGTTAACATTGATCAGCCTGCGAACGTGTCAATGAATAATTTATGCAACAAATAATCAAGTCTTGATGCAGTGAGCTGCGTTTATTGCACAGTAATTAATTGTGCAAGTTTCGAGGTCGTCTTCGTGAAAGAGTTCGCGATATTCCAAACTCGGTCATACCTGAGTATGGTATAGATGTATAGGTATGTGGACGTAATATGCGAGCATACTCTGGGTAATTGCGTGTGTCACCTGTACATATATACACCTACCCCTAAGAATTAGCCACTATGTGCCCTGTGTCCACAGTTCGGAACCATATGACAAGGGCTAACTATCCAGCTGCCCACGATACTCTAGATAAACTCAATTATTCACTCACGCAAACTTGCTTGCAGAATTCCCTATATTGTTTCAGATAGAAACTTCGACGACGACTGGCATGACATTCTGAGGTGTAAAGTTTGTCTATAGCTGACGAAAAAAATGTCTCATCTCCAAATTGTGGTAAATAAAATTTTGCCGTTCAAAATCTGTTAAGTTTTTACGGAGTTTCAGATCATTCGGACTGACGATACGATAGGAAGTAAAAAATAACCCCGATGTTCGAAGACTCTGGGGGGGGTACGTAGATTTGAAAAAGGAACCTGGAGTTCGGCAAAAAAAAAATTGTATATATTTAGAGAAGTTCTGGCTCGTGGGAACATCGAAATTCGAATATGACCGAATCAAGGGCCACCGTGGTATTACATACATACTTGATTGTGTTTCTTATCGAAACCAGAGACTCGCGAAGTTTTCTCTTCTATCGTTAACGTACGTAACTTTGTTCTCTTCGAACAGCCCCGAGTTTCCACGTGGATTGAGTTTAATGAAATTCGTTTCTCTATTGCTTGTGAGTCGTGTTATCTGTTTACAGAAATTAAGTTGTACGAAAAGTTCTGGACTGACTGTGATACAATTTGTTGTTACCTCTCATGGCTTGTTATTCCAATGAGCGAACTTTTTCGAAGTAATTTAACCATCGAAGACTCGGATCGAACCGATAAACTCGCTACATTCGTACACTGCGGAGACTGTTAAAAAATTATTGAAAAAACTTGACGTCAACTCATCCAAGAATGGCGAAATCTGAAACGACGACGATGGACCAATCCGCCATTCGCTCCGATCCAGCGGTTATCGAATTAACGTTTTCACTGTCCCTGGACAGAATTTAATTCCATGGAATTCAATTGAACCTGCAGCTTTAGGATTTTACATACAACACAGCTGGCCTATTGTCTTCTGGATAATTGGATCGAGAGAAGGCTATATTCAATGTGAATCCAACCTGGACCAAGCCTCATTGGAGCTATAGAAAAGCTCTGATGAAATTCGCAGAATAAATCATTATTTCAAATTCTCAAAGCGATTGGGCTGATGAATTTTTCCATTCATTTGTATGGAGTCTCGAAATAAAATGTTCAATGTTCTTTAGGGAATGAAATTTGGAGAAACGATCTGATTCGGTTCAACCTTGAATAAGATCAATCAACCCTTGAATAAATTGAACTATGAAGATTCTTCGAGGGTGTATGAAATATACATTCTATATTAGCATCGCGAATAATTATGTTAAGCTCATTTCTGGCTGGTATTAAGGATTAGTGTTCACAGAGTCCTGCAGTTACCGGTTACTCAAGCTTCCGCAAAGTTTATCGCGACCCAAGAAGCAACCTTTGAGCCCTTCAAAGTTGTATAATTCATTCTCTCAAGAGCTTTCGTTACCACCTGGCAACTGGTCGAAACTTTTCGTACACTCTGAAGAGGATTTTACCCAACCTCTCGCAAAATCCGGCATTGTTTCTCACTTTTTTCCCATCAACGAGCTCTTTGTCACTGTACAGAAAATGCCGCGTTTACCCAACTGGGGGAAATAATACCAGACCTGTGTGCGGTTTTCTTGATAAACTTTTCAAGCCATGCAGCTCTAAGAACTAAGAAGAGTGAATTTTCCCCGCTGAAAACGAGCGCCTGTCCAGACTCTAGAATACTTTCGATATTCAAATTTTTGTTTTCAATTCTCCTCAAAAGTATCTATAATATAACAGAATGGATTTTCTACCCTGCAGTTTCGAAAATACCATTGGGATAAAACTTGGCTTTTAGACGCAGCTATAAATTTCCGGTGCTTTTGTGGAATCAGCAAACCCTTTCTCTAACTGAATTCAGAAAAAAATGATCTTCTTGACTTTGTGAGCTTTTTCAGGTAAGCGGGATTTCAAGCGTTACTTCGAGTACTTGGAACGACTCGATGTTACGATCCCGAACGAAAGCACGGACTGAAAATTTCAACGATCGTACACTACGGCCTTTCGTGAGAAGGGATTTCTCCTATTCATTTTCTGACTCATTCAGATCAAGATAAATATTTATAGACTCATGAACAATACACCCCGCGCAGCTTATACCGATGCCCATATCAAGCTGCCCTTCGTACGCAATATTTCCGTCGGTTTTTTACATTCCTCTAAAAGTTTCGAATGAAAGGATGTCGACGACTGTTTGCGCGGCAAAAACTCGTCGGGCAACTCCTTAATTAGTTATTACATAACTTGTAATTGGGACTTGTCGGTAGAGCGGAAATGAGCCAAGTATTGAAGATGTATATTACACACCCATAATGTACTTACAAAACGAAGGAGTCAGAAAAGTCCTGCGGTCTCTGTCCACGCTGATACAATACGTAACAATATAAATTCATGCCCCACATATTTACAGACTCTTCTTATCTCCATAATTCCGTCTGTGCTCTGATCCGTTCAATTTATATTCAACATATAGCGTAGTAATTTCGAATACAAAACGAGCCTAATATCCGTTTGATTATTCAGAAGTTAAGATAAACTTTGTTCATATTGATCAGCGAAATTTCTCGGTATCTTTGGCCCTATCTCGGCGAAGCCCGCGGTCACATAACTTTACGATTTCAATATACTACGTTACGTTCATATAATCCGACCAAATTTTCACTCGTAGCTTCAAGATATTACATCTTCGCATTCGATTACGTTTCGTACATTCTTCATCGCTGATCAGTGATTAGCTAAAGATTGCCTAACGAACCTCCTGTGTACCTGTTTCATCAAACGAGGGATGTAACTCCGTTGAATATTGCTCAAATTTGGCTTTCAGCTATTCAAATTCAATTCCGAACCCCCTGGAGGCCCCAAAAGTATGAAATGATTCCTAGGCTTTCGGAGACGTGTTCAATTATCTACAAGCACGATTCCAAAAGCTGCGGATTTTCGTTTTAGTTTTCAGTTTATGAAATCATAGAGCTTGAACGCTTGAATGCTTCTGACGGTTTTATAGGGGAAAATCTATGTCATTCGATGCATGCGAAATATACTATCAAAGTGGGACGCCTGTTCGCTCGATATAAACTCCCCGCGTCAGCCAACTATGGTATCGTCTTTGCGCATCTATAGAGTAACGGTACACGCAGATTCGAACGAAATTAACCTTTGACCTATATATATAGTCAGCGCGTATAAGCGAACGATGATGCAGCTATATCGGTATCATTATACTCTTCAGGCTTGAACAAATGCGCTACCCCCCGGCGGGAGCTTTTTACAATTAGTTGAATAAAAGTAAAAGAGATAAAATTCGTGATCAACGATGTGTAAAACTGATTGTTTGATTTCGGAGGTTTTCCCAATTTTTAGTTTCTTTTTCTTTCTTTCCTTTTTCACGCTCCGTTTTTTCAAACGTCTGCAACAAACGGCTGAGATTTTCTCAGGTCTAATTTTATGTGAAAAAATGATAATTAACTTCGTTTTATAGAAATTAAAGCGACAAAACGATGATATTTTCAACTTTCAAGGCCCGATTTACGTAGGTGTATAATCCACCTACCCCTCGATATCGTCCGCGGAATGAAATCCATTAAAACGAAACAGCTTCGTTGTTAATAAAACGTGAAAACAACAAGTCGCCGGAATGATACACGTGCATCTATATAATACCCATACTATACGCGTATGTAGTATAGATAACAAGCACAGCAAATCATCGAAGGACATATTATTCCTTAATCCCATGGGGATTCCCCGGGGCTTCGAAAGCCACAGATATACACCCTTAACCAGACGTCTTACTATTATCAACCAACGCTGTGAGATAGTCGAAAGATCATGTGAACCCTTCGACTTTAGCCACGGAAATTACGCACGGGAATATATTTCGCCTTTGCGTAGGGATCCAGAAGAGGTCCCAAATCCCTGGTAGTTTAGAGATGTTTATACTTCTAGCAAAGGGTTGGGCTCTCGGCTCTCGGCTCTCGTTGTCGAGTCAACTCCAAGGTTTGGTAGTTGGGCTGGGTCGGGCTCGGAAAACCAGCCCGTTCCTCGATCGATGCGACCTGCTGTAGAGCCTGTGTACAGCTGTATAGATATACGCAAAGAGCCGAATGGGTGGTCCAGGGGATGCTGTGAGCGGCGCGGGAAACTCGGAGGGTTTATTGAAGCGCCCTAGCCAAAGCTCGCTGCTGCCCTACTGCCAGTTTACTCTCTGCATTCGAAAGCTCTGTGTACACCTGTGTACCCTTTCGTGTGATTTACATAGGTACATATATTCCGATGCACATACACACGCGGGGATTTTTTTCATCACACCTTTTGACCTTGCCTTTAATTACCAGGAGGTTTTGGATTCATCGAACGGATGCCTTTGTTATTTCTATTTTCCTCAATCACTTGTGTTTTTTTTTTTGTTTTCTTCATTCTTTCAGGGGGAAATAACTGCAGGCAGGTTTTTCTTTTTTCATGAAAATGGGAGTTAAGAATACCAGGCAGTCCTGCAAGTGTCGGGAGAAAAATTTGAAACTGGATTAATATCAACCCTAAAGCTATAGACTCTCGCTTGCGGAGCACTGGGAGTCGGGACAAAGCTTTGTCAAGATCGTGAAAATCCGGAGAACGTTTTCATCCGGTGAAAGAGAGGCTGACATGTTTTTATACAGATTCCTACGTGGTATTGACAGATCTAGAATATATACAGCTTAGAAATTTACCTTTCGTAACATCGCGAAAAGCAAACTACGACGAATATCGTCTTCTTTTTAAATCTGATATGAAGGATGAACAGGTTCACTGACTAATGCTTTTTCTTTATACAAAGCGAGACTTTTGCCTGCTCAAACCCTAAATAACACAGAGATTTCGTATCGCCAACACCAACGCAATAAGAGCTGCTCCAAGATTGTAGATATGAGTGTGAAAAAGACCTGCTTTCTTCCTCTTCGCGTAGTTGTTCAAACAATTAGGCTACGTTTTCATTCGAAATAAAGCTCTATTGTACCCCTACTCATCGTCAGTTATTACCAATTATAGCCACCTCATTATTAAAGAAGAGTAAGTTCAGCTTCCACTTCATTTTCAGGCCTGAAATGATATATTCGCGTAATTTACCATATAATTTTTTTTGTATAATTATAATAATAGTTCTGGCTGAAGATTCAGGATATTATGTCAACGGATGAGGATTTATGAAGTGGGATTGAACTTTGGTCATTTGTTAAGCATACTAGTCGACTAGAGTATCAATTTAATACCTAGTCTCGTTTAACAGTTGCGCGCATTGACGCGATCGATATATCCTAGCTTTTCAATGATCCAATTTGCGCGGCAAACAATTTGATTAATCCACCACACGGCAGAGTTTCAAATAATTTAGTTACGAAAACTATATAGGCCGGGTACGCATCGGGCTGTAATAAAAAGTATTCGTTTTTGTTTAGTACAGAATTATAAACGACGATGAATTTATACAATGTACATAGACCCGTATCTTCCTATACCAGAGATTTATATTACTGCAAGTACTTCGCGGGCGGGATATGAAAACCCGGGGTATAAACTTTCGTTCGTGAAACAAGTACGTATAGAAATTAAATTCTGTTTTCGTTCTGATAAAATAAAGAAGAATAAATCCTCCACCCCATCTGCTCGGTTTTGTTAGCAAATTTACGATTCGTGGAATAAATCTCTGTTTGACAAGCTGGAGAGGAGTAGATCCGTCATGGAAGAGACAATATTTTGTATAAAAATATATGAAGAAAAGTTACTGCAATTGTTCCGTTTTTATTCTGGAAATATTCTTTCAGCGCTAAATTCTTCGAATATTGTAATATCACTCTGTAAAATGACAATTTTCAAAATTAAACTAGCCTTGATACTTGTGTGGCACGTGATATCTGCGGTTCGTTATTTTTCAGACTAGAATAGACTTATTGTTACTAATAGAAGTCAGAAAATATAATTCTTCTTAACTCCTCGAGAGTAACAAGTCGCTGGTCGTTTCTACATGATAAGTTGAACTAATTAGACTTCAGTTTTTAAAAACCCGGAGGATTACTCTTACTCAATGTCTTTCGTAGCCCCAGTTTTCATTCTCATCATAAAGTCGGAGGAATAATACTCCGGATTCTGCTTCTTTTTTTTAGCTATTATATTATTTCAAGAAAAATTAATTGAAAATTCAGATATCCGAAGATTTTCTTTCAATTATACTCACACGAAGAGCAAAGTGATCATTGACTTAAATATTCGATAAGGTTAATGAATATTTTCCACTTCAGTCCCATCCAAAACGCGATAGCTGTTCTCAAGATATTCATAAATTACCAAATACGTGCGAGGGTCGTTTTATCAGGGGTGAAACACGGGCGTATTCGCTTGGAAAATGTGTTTTAAAACAATTTATATCGCACACCAGCCACCAAATGACATAAAACGTACCTTCAATGACCAAACCTTTTAAAACACTTTCAAAAAAATATATATAATGGAATCGACAATCACGATTCAAAATCAAGAGTGGCTATTGATATCTGAGTGAGCGGAGATGGCAACGATCCAACTGATATTTCACCTCATGAAATTCACCTCAAGACTGTTTACCGATTTTCACTTCGTAACAAAAACAACTTTGATTTCAACCCTTGAGGCTTGTGTATCGCAAATCACTAAATTTGGCCATTGCAGATCCGAGGGTTCTTTAGGTCATGAAATGTTTTGGTATTTCACGAATAATCTTGCTGCTGTATCGACACGACGTTTTACAGCTTGTCTTATATGTTGAGAGCAATGATAAGATCCGATTTGAGACGCGTTTGCGGAACTTTCGTCTTTGTACATCTACAGGTATGCATAGTCACGCTTGGTGGAAGTTGAGTCGAAAATTCCATCAGTTCTATCGATTGCTTGGGAGATGTGGCGCGTAATAATCGGCATCAAAGGATTTCGCCCTTCCAATCGAATACCCTAACGGCCCGGGCAAAGAAAATGGCGAAGGTATATAGAAAATTGTGAAACTCTCGGCTTCGTATAGTTTACGTCAACGACGGAGGCTGCTGCACCTGCGCAATAATATCTTTTGTATTTAAAACGCTGTGTTCAAAATCGTCGTATGCATACTTTCATGTTTCAGTATTCAATAAGAACGATATGAAACATAAGCCTTCACCGCATCTCACAAAAGGCTTCATCATCGATATCTCAGTCGAAAATTTCATCGCTACAGTCGTAGGTCGTCTCATTTCAAAATTCAAACCGTTATGCATCTCATTCGAATTTGAAATGCCTGCGAATATGAGTTCTCAGGCATCTCCTGTAATACCGAAACCCACTTTACAGCACAAGGTCTGTTCCGTAGTTTCGCAGTCACCGCTAGGTGACAGGTTCTTCTCGCAAGTCGAGTGATTCGACGCGGATAACGCGAGGCGGGAGAATCAAGCTCGCACCAAAAGCTGACGGGATAATCACATCCTGCTGTCATTATTGAACGCTATTATCTTGTTTAATTTTGTTGGAATTGATTATCTGAGAATTTGAAATGTTTCAAGGGCAAAAATGAACTTCTAGAATTACTGAGGAATCCATAGACTCGTGAGATAGATGTAAACCGATTGTAATTCGAAAATGTTTATTTGTCAATGTACAATATTGCTAAAATGAATTTAATCTAGGGATGATTATGATGTAAATTTATATCGATATTATTAGCTATTATCAAATACTTACAGTGATTTTTGAACAGTGATAATGTCAAACCGTATAGTATTATATAAGTGTATGTATGTATGTATGTAATAACTATAGTTTACTATCAATTGAATTTACAATTTAAATTCTACGGATTATCCAATAATTAACTACATAATATTACTCAGTTTTCATCTGGAGTTATTGTTTTTAGCAAATTGTCTTCTTCAATCAAAGATAACGCCTTGCTATAGCGTTTCATAATCACTTTAGTATAATTTGCGATCGTAAGTTTACGCTATTATTCTTTTATTCTCGATTTATATAATCATTGTTCCATCCACGTCAATTATTCCCACAATATTGTCAAATTCATTATACGAGGTAATCATCAATGTTTAAATTAGCTATAACGTATCAATATCTTGTACATTCAAAGATATATAAATTGTGTAATTTGTTCGAGTAATTAAATTCGACAAAATGAAAATACAAAATTTAATATCATATTCGTTTTCATTTATTAATTTAACTAGGCGAATTTAGGCCAATTCAGATTGATTGGAATTGATATTACTCAATTTTAATTATGTCTATTTGCAGAAATATGGTTAAACGCTCGAGATGTTGTTATCCAGCGGGATAAATTGTCAAATCGATTAAATAATAAAGCTGACTCCTGATTAACTCAGGCGTAATAATTTCACTGAGTTTCGGAGTAATTTAATGAGAGATTTGATGCCAATATCGCGATATTAAATCGTCTGATATCAGGAAGGAAATGCGAAGCCTACTTTTTCCTTATTTACGATTATTTAACAGTATAATCTTTCAAAAAAGATCAGATAACGTTTTGTGAAAAACTATAATAAATCTAGACCGAAACTCAGGTCAGAATCAGATCTAGGTTTGAAAAGTAAACTTTATTGACGATAAAATGAGTTTTGTTTCTATATGTGCAAGACAAGATAAAAATCTGATATATTTACATAGGATTGAGACAGATGAATGTCTATATTAGAAATGAGAAAAGTAAATTCGCGATAAATGAGTGTAATCGTGGACAGATGCAGAGAGCATGGTCGAAACCTTTTGAAATGAAGATAACCTTTGGAATAATTCGATTGCACGAATTGATCTTGTAAATAATTTGATAATTTTGAATATATTTCAAATTTCGGCTCAATTCTCGCCAATAACAATGGCACAACAATTACAAGTTCGTATTTGACAGTCATAGTAAACATAATAATAAATCGATTCTAATATGGGAAATTCCACGTCAACTGTCGTGGGGTTGGTGGGTCGCATTTTTTGTTTCCGGGCAAAACTATTTCATCCTATTATAGGTTCCACCAAAAGTGTTTCCCCAAATTTTCAGGCCAAAATATTGCTCCTACCGTTTTTTACGGCCAATTTTCGGTTTTTGGGCTCTCTTTCAATTTCTTGGCTTTTTTTCTTATACAGGGTGCCAGGGAAGTATTCTAGGCCAGAAAAATTTTCAAAATACATGTAATCGATGTAAAATTTCCCGAGGAATCGATCCCCGTCGCCAGAATTGATCTAGGATGCTTCCTTTTGCCACAATTTCGAAAAAACTGTTTTTTTTTAAGTGCTTATAACTCGGGTGGATCAATTTTTGAAATTTTCTGCCTGGGCGCAAAATGTTCCGTTTTCAGTCTACTTTCAGGGCCTTTCAACTTTGCCGTGTGTATTTTGGTTTTGGGTACCCAAAAACGGTAAAAACTGCCAAAAATGGTCGAAAATAGCGAAAAAAGCTCAGAACAGCCAACTAGGTTGGCAAATGTGTACCTAGACAAATTTTATATAGAAATAAGCGAAAATAAATTCTTCCACTTCAGTGTTTTGACAGTTCTAGCGTAAAACATCAAATTATGAATAAAAATCAAAAATAGCGATGAGAGACCTCTTAAAATTAATATTAAGGGCTCAAACTTTCACGAAATTGTTTTTTTGTCATGCTGAATGATATTTTCGAGGTACCATTCAAAAAAAAAAAAAAATAATCAATTTTTTTGGCCCAGTCTAATGTATGTACCTTCGTGTACTGAATGAAGCGTAACCAAACTCGGCTCCAAACAGTGAAAAGATCCTTTATGTAGCGCCCCCTATGGCGCCCACGTTACATGTGGTAACTGGGCGCGCCAAATTCAAACCTACAGGTTCACCCAAGAAAAATGTACCATCAACTATAGTAACGCGCGGGAATGTCAAAATTATCAAATGCGTGCAGAGAAAATGATCGAATACGCCGGACTGACCTATTAGGTGGATATTGACCTCTAACGGGCTGTGTTGAAATCCCTTGACGGTTTTATGAGGTATCGGGAATATTTGGGCATCACCCTTTGTTACTAGCCATAAATACGAGTGAATCCTTACAAGTCTAGGTACACATTTGCCAACCTAGTTGGCTGTTCTGAGCTTTTTTCGCCATTTTCGACCATTATTGGCAGTTTTTACCGTTTTTGGGTACCTAAAACCAAAATACACACGGCAAAGTTGAAAGGTCCTGAAAGTAGACTGAAAACGGAACATTTTGCGCCCAGGCAGAAAATTTCTAAAATTGATCCACCCGAGTTATAAGCACTTTAAAAAAAAACAGTTTTTTTCGAAATTGTGGCAAAAGGAAGCATCCTAGATCAATTCTGGCGACGGGAATCGATTCCTCGGGAAATTTTACATCGATTACATGTATTTTGAAAATTTTTCTGGCCTAGAATACTTCCCTGGCACCCTGTATAAGAAAAAAAGCCAAGAAATTGAAAGAGAGCCCAAAAACCGAAAATTGGCCGTAAAAAACGGTAGGAGCAATATTTTGGCCTGAAAATTTGGGGAAACACTTTTGGTGGAACCTATAATAGGATGAAATAGTTTTGCCCGGAAACAAAAAATGCGACCCACCAACCCCACGACAGTTGACGTGGAATTTCCCATATATAATATCGTCTAATATTAGTGTAAATATAAAACCTTCTTTCAACTAATTTAATTTCATTACGAAATTGTAAAATAGTTTATCGCCTCCATTTCATAAATGCAAAGTAAATAGACTCGTCACGTAATCGAACAAAAAGCAGCTGGTTCGGAAAATAGAAGAACAGAAAATACAACGTCGTTCCCACTCCTTTCAAGACAATTTCACAAACACATAAAATTCTATAACATTGGCTTATTATTGTTTTCAAAGATTTGATCCTCTGTTATCAAAAATGGCTTTGAAGATAAGACAGAATCGAACGTTGTTATGTTTAAAATGAGAGAAAAAAATGACTTATTATTTTTACAAGCCTCAATCATTCGTCAGGCGTTTAATTTGAATCTAATAACGAGTTTGGTGAACGTTTTTGTTTTGAGAGACCGACTCATCATTTTTATAAGCCTCAATCATCCATCAGGCGTTTAGTTCGAGTCCAATGACGAATCTGACAGTCTAGTTGAGCCTCAAAGCTCATTCAATCAGAATCAGAGTCTTGAAGATGTAAAAATCGACAGCTTGTGATTGAAAAAATGACAAGGCGACATAGCTGGATTATTTCAAGGAGATTAATAAAGTCCGCTGTCTGAATCTGGCTCCTGATTCTCCAGGGTACAGGGGCGTAGGAATTCCTGTCCTCTCTCGTGAAGCCATTTGTTTGCCACTGAAATGTACACGCATTTTTATAAACATGGTAAATCATAGTTTTTCGAAGTTTTATAAAAGAACAAACGTCGAATTTTTTTTTTTTTCTTACGTCTTTTAAACTACGTACCCCATTTAGACCCGGTTAAAACTGGACACGCAGCGTGTCTCGTTCTATAATCTCCTTCTCCGTTGGGTTTCAAATTGAACCAAAAAGCGGCGCTACCTTTTCGCGGCCAAAGAGCAAGATTTATTTTGGTAAAAACGGTACCGCCACCTTGTTCCACGTCACTCATCTGAAAAATACAAGTTATTTACTCATATTATACGTATAACTGCTTACACTACGGTTCATGATTCTAAGATCGCATTTCGAATTTCCGATCTGAACAAAAAATTCAATATCTCAGTAAGACAAAATCGTGGGAAAGTTTCAAACAGAGGATTTCGGAGTAGAAAGAACAAGCTTTGATTTTATCAATTTTGAATTGTTTTACGATACTTTGTTCCTCGGTTACTATAGGGGTTTTTGAATTTATTTAGTTTTTCACGATTTGGATGCGATTTTTTACGCCTGTAATTTGTTGGGAAACGAAGTTAGAATATTGTTCGAAAGAGAATTTCAAAGTAGAAAGTATGAGCTTCGATTCGCTTATCAGGCACATTTTCTACGATTTTTCATCACTGACGATGAGATATCAGACTTTTATCTCTAGACCGGAAATTCAAAGAGTGATCGAGGAACTTATGAACGGTTAACCAGGTACGGGTAAAAAATTAACTGCAAATATCTGCTACGAATTACAATACTATGAAGAATAAATATGAACTTACGTAGTAAAGGGCAGTTGCAATTCGATTCCCAGTTCCAAGGCTCTTGAAAGCATTCTTCTCATCTCGCTGTGGAAAAAGAACGAGTACGTGAATACGAATGAAAAAAATTATAAGTACCCATATTTCTCTGTTTGGTTTGAAATCGTATGAATTTTTCTAATTCAAAAAACAAAATTATAGACGTGTATATTTACCCTGGCAAAATCGAAGTGGGGTTCGTAGTGGCCACCAATTCCGTAATTGACTACTTGAAGTTCTTCTGCGGTATCGACAGTCAAACTGCTCATGTCTTCAACTCGACGACTCACAGCTTGGACATGTGGATGTTCGTATTCCTGGAGCCAGGCGCTTTTGCTGATGCGATAATGCGCGATCTCGACTGCTCCGGTTTTGTAATTTTGGACGGTGGCTCGTTGGAACTGTAGAGTAGAAAAAAACGTGATCGGTGTCGTTCCGTTTTCATAATTACGGCGATTAAATACACGGCGAAATGATTATCACAATTTATTATTTTACGATCATTTTTATACTCCACTTACTCTGGGCTGTGCCATTCTCTTAATCGTATCGATCTCTTCGTCGGAGATCACTTCGTGATAAATCACGATTCTTGGATCCAGATACGCCTCTTCTTGCTTGAATGGGGCGATTTTAAGGAAGGGAATTCCCCGCTCTACGTAACGGCACTTTAAATTCTTCTGCACGTCTGCCGGAAGCGAAACTTCCCCACGGCACAGCATCTCGTATCGCTCTCTTTCCGTCAACTCTTCCCAAGTCTTGATCCTCTTCTCAGTTACAGTGTACGACTATACAGTCAACACGAAAACACATATCAGCGAGGGAATAAGATTTTTGTACAACTCAAACGTTTTCACAAACCCCGAGAAATTCTCAGTGATAATTGAGGCTTTTACTTTTTTCTTTTCGTCTATGCTTTCCAAAATTGAGCAAAATTCAAACTTTCTTATAAATCATCATATCTGACAAAAATTTTGAAATTCATTCTACTTCTTCGCATTCGAAGAATTTTAAACGGTTACTTCCGATCTCTGAGAATACTGAAAATCTCACTTGGTCAGCTGGAACCGCTTCTTCTTGACCATCTTCGCCACGTTTTCGCCTCGTCTGGGTTGATTTCTTCTGCATTTCCTCCTGGTAATAGGCTCGGTTGCCCAGAGCTCGTTGATGAGTCGGTACCAACTCCAGGAGTTCGTTAGTCATGCTCAACGCGCGAGCTACGTTTCCTGCAATATAAATATACTCCTTTTTCTCTTCAAATTTATAAGTTCTTACGTAAGTAATTCAGATATGTACATGAATCTGATTAGATAACTGGACGTTTACGAAACTTGACATCGATTCGGCTTCAGTGCTGAAAATAAATGACATATCAACGAATTACAAGTCGGAATTTTTCTAGAAAAACTTGTTATCTATCCAAATTCACGAATGCTGTGTAAAACATCTCATGACGAATTCTAATACGCGGTCATTCGGATGCTTAAACTTGTGAGTTTAGTTCGACCAACCGAATAGAAAAAAGATAAGTATTACATACGTATGTGTGGTGGATCGTTCGGTAAGAAGATCGGAAAAGTTTCACCTCTTTTATCCGAGTTTTGAGTCAAAATAAATTTGCAACTTTGGAGGCCAACGGGCAGCAGGAAAACGAATGAACGAACGAACTGCATCGTAAGAGATTTAGCTCGTAATTTATAATTCAACTCGGGATAAAACTTTCCTGGCTTCTGCAGCCTGCCATGCCGCTAGCTGCACTCTTCGCTTCGTATAGTAACAAACCGAAACTCATGGAACTATACCAGTGCACGCGATAAATATTCTAGCTTCGTATTTTTCAACCGAAATGGAAATGGCTAGTTCAGAACTGAAATTGGGTGAAGAATTTTTACCGCTAGAACCAGAAATCGAATCGGAAAGAATTTCCTGCTCGAGAAACTTCGGAAGCAAGATTTTTTTTTCTCGCTTTTCTTTAACACGGAATGAAAAATCGACAGAGAAATATATTTGGTCTGGCCTTCCTACCTTGCATATAAGTCGAGAAGGCAAGATACTCCAAGATGTCAGGTTTAGTGGTTGTGGTTCTGTTGTGTTCTTCTTGCAGGCGGTCCATAGCTTCTTGCATCCATAATACGGTGTGATAATAGTCAGCATTGTTGTAAGATTGTCTACCCAGCTCGAAGCAGTCTCCAGCTGAAAGTGGAAAATCGTTTATTCCCGTAAACCGGAATCCGAGCTTATTGCGGATTATTATCGGAAAAAAACTGACCGCTGAGACCCGTGCTGTATTGAACTCCGTTAAGAACGCCACTGGCCACATGAGCAGTGTCCAGCTTGTAAGTATCCTGGAGTCTCATAAGGGCGACCGCAGCCCCGTTCAAATCCTCGTCTGTGGGAAACTTTAGATCATTCCTAGATGTTGTTATGTTGGCGACGAAAGCCTTTCCAACATCCTCCGTGATCAGTTCTTCAACCCGTTTCCAATCGGTCGTCAAACGCTTGACCAAGAGATAGGCGTTAATAGGATTGGAGAGATATTGCTGGATGTTTCTGGACGCCTCTTCGTGTTCCCGAGCGTAATCCTCGACGTTTCTGAAATGGATAAAGGATTGAGAAAATTCGTCGAGTTTTTTCCCTCGGCAGGAGTGCGGATTATCTCGTCTTTTTACGTGAGAAATAAAATATGAATTAGATAACTGATGCGATGGAGTTGATTGCGGTGTGAAATGGGAAGATTGGCGATGCTTAATTTTCTCCAATCCGTTTGAATTCCGGTAGATCCTTCTCTAGTATATTAAGGATTTCGAGGAGCTGATCGGGCTGAATGAACAATGAAGTGCTTGGAAGATTTACTCGCCGAAGGTAGGTAGGGTATAGGCGTGCTTTCACGGATCAAAGACACGAGGATTTACGAGTAGGGCCATGGATCATGAAGATACGTTCTTTCCTTTTGTCGAGAGATCCAATAAGGTTCTGCCTATTTTCATCCCATTTTTTCTCTTCTTTTTCTCGGCCGACAATAAAACGCGAGATGATCACCCCGAACGATTTTTCATAACGCTTTTTTCTACACGTAACGCCAAACTCTTTACCGCAGCTTTCTTCGTCTTTCGGAACAATTTCACTTCATTTTTTTTGCTCTTTCTTTCCGTCCTATAATGATATCGACACTTTTCTCAATGTGCAAAATATCCATCGATTATCGCTCACCAAATAGATAACGCCCCAATTTTTTTTTTCTCACGCGATCACTTTGGCTTGTTTTTTCATTTTGGCCAGAGGCCAAGGATCACCGGAAGCATTCTAGGATTCGCTCGAATTGACATTTTCCGCCGATTTAAGGCGTTGGCTGAGATTTCACACTGCTTTACACATCGATAAAATAGGGGAATGAATAAAACAATTCTATAGCTATAGTATGTAAACATCAAGAAGACTATTTGACATGACAGCAAAGACTCCGATTAGGACTGACGAGAAATTATTCGCCTCGTGAGATCTCTCACAATCAAAGCGAAGCTCATCTTTTGATAAATATTTGTTTGCGGTTTCAAGGATTATCAACAGATTCGATGAGGAGCAATCTAGACACTGAACTAATCAATATGAGTTAGTCAGTTTGCGGATTCTAGAAACAGGCAGAAATTCCTTTCATATCTATTCTATAGCCACAATCAGTACACGCACAATAAATCTCAATAGATCTAATTAAGTTTGTACACTGATAGAAGGATTTAGTTCTATTTAATAAGATTTAGTCATATTTACTAAATGATTTAGTAACGAACCTTTCAACAATGAATACTTGGAGATATATTCAGATCAATAGCTGATTTATTAAGCTGTAACAAATAATATTGATCAGTAAGAAATATTTATTTCTCCCAAATAAATGACTGAAAATTTTGTTACTAAATCAGTTTATTAGTACGTACTAAATACTTCTATCAGTGTATGTATGCACGTGTTTGTGTGTATCAATTGTTCGTCTTCCTGCTTGTTGGCCGTCTGCTTTGTGGAATTTCTGACAATCAGTCATCAGATTCGTGATCAGTATCATCCGAGAATGTAGGTAAGACAGATTCACAAAGCACGAAAGGAGATTGAAAATTCTGCTCAAGAAATACGTAGGAGTATTTTTTTCACATTGAATTTCAATCCTTTTGATATTCGCTTTGAAATATACTCCTCGGGATCTGTTCATCCCGCGAAACGATATTCGATTGATAAAAAGCTCGCCGTTTCATTGAACGGGGATATGATACCCCGATCAAAGATTAACTCCAGACTTTTAAGGATTCAATCTGAGCCTCGAAAATATCACAGATTCCTTGAATTATTTATTTTTTATTTTCCAAAACTCACCAGGTGGGTATTCTCGAAAAATTGAGATCTTTATGGGTGGTTGACGGCGGGTCGTTATGGAGATGGTCTTTTCGCCATACAAGAGCGTCGATCGACGTGAAAAAAATCCCGAAATATTAAAGAGACCAGGGAACGTGACACTCGAAGCACTAGGATTTTTCTCGTTCGCATTGACGTGGCTGCATCAGGGCGGGATTCCTTTAAACAGGGTTGAAAAGCTCTCGCACTTGGATGTCGGGAAGAGGAGACGAGCGACTCGGAGCCAGAGGTTGAGGTGGGTTTAAAAAGGGAGGAAAAGCGGGCGGGTCGTTATAGGATATCGAGTTTTACCCAATGATCAGAAAAATCCTCCACACAGCGCGTCCAGTCGAGAACAGAATTTTGTTGGGGAGTTCGTTTGTTTACAGCCTCCGTTGAAGCGAGACGTTTTAATAACCATCATCCCCTCTGTTGCTTCTATAGTTTCCTCCATTTTTTTTATTTTTTTTCAATCTTATTTCCTTTACTTATGCAATAGCCAGGCCGTGATTGCACGGAGGATTTATATATATGTACAAGAATTTAATAACTCCTGAATTAATAACTTCTGTTTTAATCAATCCCGGATAGATTCGGGCAGCATCTGCATATAGTGATAATGATAAATCAGACGAACAGAAGTTGAAGAATATTCCAACTTTGATGAGAAATTTATGTCTCGTTGCACTTTCTGCGTTGACAGGAGTACTCGCGATTTTTAGATTACGAAATTATTCGGCCAGTTCAATTTTCCCCGGAATCCAACATTCGGTTGCTTACGTGGCGAAGTTTGTTTAGGACGAGGTGCAAACTTTAATTAAAAAGTTTAATAACCAAGCGGATAAAGTAGGTACGAGCCACGATGTGACCTATTATTGCATGTTCTTTCACCCGTAAGACCAACCCCACCGTCTAGGTGTTTCGCTTGCTTCATCCACCCTTTTTGCTCTGACCGTTTAACGGACTTATAAATCAGCGTCAAAATTAGCGAGAGAGATTTTCGTTTAATAATTTCTGTATGAAAAAAAGTGAAAAGTTCCGTTTTTTTTTTTTTTTTAATACTTCTATCAATTCTGATTAAATTCTTAAAATTTCTTCAAGATTTTCCTGCCCTTCTTTAGATCATTCAATTATTCACCTACTGCATTTTTTACGTAAGTCTGCATTTCGGTCGACTTGATCAGGCGCAGGCCTTAAAAACTGTTGGAAATTCATGAGTTATGAGAATAATTAAACCCAGGTACGTGTATACGTGAAGACACGTATGTATATATGTACAATGGGGGATTGGGTACGTATCTACCTATATATTGCGAATTATGGCTAGCCGTTAGATATCTAATTGAATTATTAGATTAAATCGTGATTTATCGCCCGGCGATCCTGCAGTGACCAATTTTGTTTGGTATTACAGATGAATTATATTATATGCTCTTGGTCTATGGAAGTAACATAATAATATAGTATTTTAGCTCAAGTAGTATCCCGCCCTGTACCAAACCACTCGGGGTAAGGCGACCCAAGTCTGTATAAGCAAAAACGGATTCAACTATGGATTTCGTGCCATTTTCACGCCTGGCAATATCGCGTTATCCTTTGGTTATTACGCCAGCATAAATGCGTGTGTATTTATTAGGGTGCGTCGTTTCGAGGGAATATATATCCTTTTTTCTTCCACTCCCACCTGAAAATCATTTAGGATAAGGCAAAGGAGAGATCCTTGGGCAAGGAGAGCGCTAATAACGCATTTTATAAGCTATAGGAGAAAAGATGTGATATTTTTCTAAAATTGCTATTACTCAGCCGGATATCATGACAAAAAATTTCGAAGGGTGGTGTTTTACGGAAAATTGAATTCTTCGCAACAAGTATTCGGAGAATTATTTTTATAAATTGAATATTTTAGCCGTGGCAAACGTTTGAAGGTATAAACTTTCAACGCTGATAATTTTCAAATTTACGGACTTGGTTCTAGGACGTTTTTTGCAAAAAATTTGAGCATCAAACTCTGCCAAATTATGCACAATAAAACCTGTCTGAATTATACGATAAAAAAAAAAAGAAAAAAAAAACCGTATCTTTCCTATAGATTATTTAAATAGAAAAATTTATAATTCATCGAACGATCTTATAAAATGCAATTTCAGCGCTATGCTTTCGCGAGGATTTCTTTCTGGCTTTATTCTAAAGGATTTTTTAAGTGGATGTTAAAAAGAAAAGTATATATTTCCGCAAAACGACACGCTCCGAAATTCATACCCGCGCAGCGACTCTTGTTAAGGGTGAATTAAAAACGCGTGTTAAAAATTTCCGCACAATTGAAAAGACAATAAAGCTAATAACTCTGTGTTAGGGAATTAAGGGTATTTAATGAACCTTTTCCCCTCATCTCAGGTCCTTTAACAAAAGAAAGAAGAAGAAAAAAAAAAACAGAAAAATAAATGAGATATTATATAATCTGAGAATATTTTCTCTTATTATCTAATTATCCTACATTTCCTTTTTCCTTTCCTTCGTTATAACATAGAAAATATTTCTTTTTTCTTCGCGGTTGAAAAGATATTATACATTGTTCGTAGCCGCGCATCCCTTTGCGTGGGGTCGCGCATGATCTACAGCGGGAATTATTCCCTAACCGAAAATACAACAATGGAACAACAAGGCGAGGTAACATGCGAACAAGAAGTAGGTATACGATCCTGCGAAATACCAGCCTGCAACTATGTCGGAGAAGTTTCTATCCAAGACAGAGATGCAGACAGGGTAAGATAGAAAGAGGGAGAGAGAGGGAGGGACAGCAGCAGATACACAGCATCCTGAACTTCCACGGATTTAATTATCTTCTAATCTCCGGGAGCCAATTCCTCTAACTTCGACAGAAATCAGCGGATACAGAGAATTCGGGTTCGTCGTACTCGCACATGTTTACTTGAATTCATGTAGATACACCTAGGACTGCAGAGTTGCCAATATTTGGTTCAAATGCTACTATGGGTTCCACTTCTACAGTCGAAAAAGTCTCGAAGTTCACGTTATCGCAAATGATGACCATTGCAGTAATTTTACCCCTCTATTTTTTCGTTCCTCTCGTTCCCATTTCAGTCGATAAAACTATATCGGTTCTCGTTATCAGATTTAGTAGAGAACGGAGAACATCGCCCTGTTTTTACACTTCGTAGATTTATCATCTACCTATAATTAGCAGTGGATTCAACGATAACGAGAAAATCAAGAATCAGAGCAAATGGGTTCAGATAGACCATTCCTCCGGCAAAGGGCGAACGTAGAACGTTAATTGAGATAATGCTTATTAACTAGTTTTTTCTTTTTTCCTTCCTTCAACGAGTTACTCAAACTTCTCACACCCCTGCGGTGAAAGGGTTGTCGAGGACTGTGATAGGGGGAATTTAAATAATTAGGAAAAAACAAAGACAGGTTTTACGGTCTTCTCCTTTCACGTTTACATCAATTCATGTATGAATATAAATATGCTGTAGCTACGATCAAACTGGATTGAGTCTCTCAAGGGGAGAGTGGAAGAGGTCGGTAAAAATTGGATGAAAACGATTTTTCCGTTCTTTAAATTAGTAAAATAAATCTAATCAAAAATTACCCGCACCAAAATTTAGATTACGGTAGTATGTGTGTTAGAAAAAAGAGTGTGAATCGTCTACGACGAAGTTGACAGCAGTGCGCAGGATATAATCTGCCAAAAATTCCCTGCCCTTACACTTTCATCGCAGAAGAATGAAATTTTTTTTTTTTTAGTTACTAAGAAAATGAAAAAATCTTTTTTATGAAAAGTTCACCAAGCGACATACGCGTAGGTCTATTAGTACGCGGGAGAAAATTTTCTCTTTATCGTATATTTAAACGAAAAACATTGCTTTTTCTTCTCTGAAAAAAAAAAAATAAGATGCGAGATTAGCCAGAGTGGTGCTGCCGATAAACCATCAAGGTCTTTTTTACCTTGCGTAGCTGTATAGCGGATATTTACAGGGTAATTCAGTCGTTATGGTATATATAAAAGGTATGAGAAGGGGATGGGGACGGAGGAGGCTACTTTTCATGCAAAGATGAGCAAAGGTCTCAAAAAATGACGAGCTCGAGTTCTTCTCTCCGTATTCAAAAAACGCAAAAGAAAAAAAAAAGAAAGAAAAGAAAAGAAGAAGACCAACTACTTTTACTTCGGATTTGAATAAATCGTGAGAGAAGTATCGCAGGGGTCTCTTTCACTGATTTTAAGAGCAGCTAAAAAATCAGACGTATATTCCTCGCGGAGAATTTCCTCCCTCTACGTCTCGTCGAAAATAAAATAGGAAGAGTTTGGATTGAAGGACGAAAAAAATGAATAGGAAAAAAAGAGCAGATGATAATTGTTAAATTTATGATTATCAGTGCTAGAGCTTTACTGAGGCTAGCAGAATCGAATTAATCGAATCAATGGTTTCTATTATTCCGTGTTATTCAACCCTGCAAAATGAGCTGTGCGAAAAGTGAGTTTTTCCAATTGATACTTGGCTTCGGAATTCCATTTCACTGCGACCATAAGCTTTATTGTCATGTCCGCAGCTATATGGGACTAAGGCGTTGCGGGGTCGAGGTCGATACAGATTGCAGAGAAAATGAAGAATATAAATTTCAACTACATGCGATCTTAAATATTGATGAAATTGAGCTCGGTGAAATCACCCCAGACCAAATTGGACCACATATTTCCCATTTATACTGCAAGCTCGATAACAATTTCGCAACTTTACAACTGCTAGTCAATATCCTGCTTCCTGTTATCGGGACTAAAATTCTTACGCTATATATCCGTTTGAAAATATGGAGAATTATTTCCCCAAAAATTCACAAAACTTTCGCCGCAAAATTATACAGGATAAATAATATTCTGAATTTGAACATTATTCACGTAGCGTATTCGCAACGTGATAGGAAAATGAAAATGGGGACACGGTGTGATAATCTGCGGATTTCAACTTCCGTTCAAACAATCGCGGTAAACAAAGTTTCGCTGCATGTGATAGTTGATTCTCTGCTCATTGTCCTTAGCGGGAATAATACAGCTACAATGAATACGGTCTGCGGAGTTAGCGGCGCCAGCTATAAGCATTGGGCTAGCCCCTTATCTATCGAATAAATCTTTCCTTTTGTGGCCAATTCTACGGACACGGCGTCCCCCCGCAGGCCTAGTTTGCTCCGGCAAGTCGATCGGAGCCTATTTTAGTGTCGCTAAAATCTCTACGCTCGAGTTTTCATAGACTATCGTAAATCGTATATCTAGCAGAAAAGCTTCCTATCAACGCGGCTGTGAATTGCCCTTATTTTACGGCTCGGATATGTGGTTGAGATTTTATTTGCCAGAAGATGAAGAAACGAAACGAAACGAAGCTAAAGAAGCTTTTCAAAGTTTTTTTGTTTATTCAAAAACCGAAGCGAAACTCGAATTTTCCACATCCGATTTTAGAATTAATAACTCGAATTGACGAACAAAATTTAGTAAAAGCTTATGAATTCTGTGAGCTTTACTAAAATCCGAGGATACAGTAGTAGGATATTTGCCATTTGGGTTCGTTAAAAGTCTCTTCGTCCCGGACGGCGGTGCAGGTGGTGTTAATAAACCTGACTGCTCAGCTTTTACAGTTTCAGCGGTTTTTCGCCCCTAGGTTGCGGCGAGCCAAAGATTTCCGTAGCGTGGCAAGGGGTTAAAAGTTATTCGACTAACTTTCGCTGCTTGCGGTTACGATTCCAACAGTTTTGCGGGCAATGAGATTCTTGCCTGTAATTCACGCGTAGATATACATATGTATGTACGTACCACATAGTAATACATATGTATATATATTCCACGTGCTGACTCGCGCTCGGGATATTTGTGAAATGTTCGTTTAATTACTTTCCTAAATTTAAACCACTCGCCGCGCAAATATCCCTTGGAATTTACATATACTTACACTCGTTCTATTCATTCCAGTATATTACATCAAACTTCCGGAATCATACATTCATACCTACAGATGATATATTGTCAATAATCGTACGAAATTCAATTCGAAAATCATATTACCGCGAGTAAAAGAAAATTTGCCGAAGTATCAAATATTCCTATGATATTCAGAAATCCGCAAGTATATTCGGATTCGTGAATGTATTATAGAAGTTCTACGATTTTCCCACGTATCGGAATTTTCCCGAATTTTGTATATTTCTATGCAATTTTTATCAACAAAAACGTGTGGCTCATATACTTCAAATTTTCATTTCGCACGATAGATGATATTTGCTTATGCAGTGAAAACACAGGGTCTAGTTGGTACCTGGACGGAGTAGGTACACTTAAAAAGAAAAAAAAAAATACCCCTTCGAAATATGAAAAACTGAATAAACGGTGGATTTTCCCAAATTATCTCTGACCGTTTGAATTCCATTAATGTCTCGTATTTTTACAAGGCTTTTAGGTAACAGACGGTAGCGAATAATACCCGAGTCTCTCTATCCTTCGAATTGTAAGGGTTGTTATAGGTACTTTGTGCGATAGGAGATGAGCAGGCCTCTAAATTAGCATTGAAGGGTTAGATATACACGCATTGGAAAGGTCGGCGAGCGTAACATTTGCATCAGAGAGGACTCGGGTAACTTTAGAAGAGGTGAAAACTAGCTGTGTAACTGGGAGCTAGCTGCAGATCGAGGAGGACGAGAGATTCTGCGAAGTAGTCGCCACTTAGCCGAACCATTAGGATCGGGGGATGGTATAGTAGAGGGCGGAAATAGAGCGAAACGGAAGTTCGGGATGCGAGAAAGGGCTCTTCGCTTTTGGACTAAAAGGGGCCCAAACGTGGCCATCAAAGCAGTCGCGAGTCGCACGACTGTTCGAATCGAGATACTTTGGTATAGGGCGGTGGAAGAAAACTTGTTTAACATTTATCGGGAAGTTCGGGGGTACAGAATTGATGGTCCCATGTTAGCACATAGCTAAAGTATATAGAGAGAATAAAAATTTTGAAAAATTAATAATATTGAATAAAACTATGTAGGCGATGAGCAGAAATGTTGGGATAAAATTATTTAGAGCTAGACCTGAGAAATTCTCGATATAATTTATTTGCGAATCTCGTTTTCGACACCCAGTACATCTTTATACGTGCTAACACGTATAGCGTGCCAATTTCTGACCTTCCATTCGTTTGATTTTATAAAATGTTCGATTTTAGCAGAAAGTATAGGGGTGACGCCTATACCCTGGCTTGAACCCTGGCTGAAATAATGGGCATTATTACCGTAATCGCAAATCGATGCTCGTCTCTTTTGCTAAAAGCTTCCGTTTGTCCATGCATCCAGAGATGGTCACGCGTTTTATCTTTTTTTTTTTTTTCTTTTTTTTCCGTTGCGCTTTTACATTTTTTACTGCGAGAAAATTGCGGAATAAATTTAAAAAAAAAATTCATACATCGCGGATCAAAAGTTTTACCATACTTTTCTTTGAATTTAAAAACTTATATGAGGTACATAAAGTATGAATACATTTATATATATATATTATATATTACACCTATCGTATATTTTATATATATATATAAGTGAATAAATAAGATCGCATTATTTCTTTGAAAAGATTTTTATTTCAATTTCTGATATACGTAGGTACGTCTGAGCGCAACTCACCCTGGATCCCCGTTTCTATTCATGAAAATATGCGAAAACTTTCTGACGTATGTAAATGTATGGTATATAGGTATGTACTATCTACGCGATTCGTGGAGAGACGCAGCATATTATGTCTACCTACTGACGTGATATTCGATAACGCGCTAATTAAATTATTATTAAAACTCTGAATAATCTCCGCAGGTTATTCTCGCCATAATTTTCACACGACATTGTTCGAATATCATTATAATATAAAAATAGTAAATCAATAAATAAATAATTATACATTTATCTCATAACTAGTACGAATTTTGAATTAATTGATACGAAATGCCTGATCGTATATAATTTATATTTTACTTTATTTATTCGCCTTTTTTTTTATTTGCCTGTGTATTTGTGCCTTTTTTACTTTTTACTACATACACACTATCTTGATTATACGAACTAGTGCAAGGGTTCAAAAGTTCACTGAAAGTTTCTCGCCGTATTTGTCGGCCCCCCAAGGCTCTCAGTTTATCGTAATCGAAAAACCATTGCAAAGAACTGAAGACAATTAGATATCCAACTCGGAAGTTACGATGATAAAATTTTTTTTAAAAACTATACCTATACTTTTTTGATTACTCTCGTTCGTTGCCGCGATCTCCTCGATAATACCTATAATGCAAATATAATTAATTGCCCAAATATTCAAGCCCGCGGAGATAAAATGGGCGGAAATAATTGATATCATATTTATTTCATGCCTATATCGTTATATGCATTTATTCGTTTCATATCGGTGAATTTTGAAAGACATAATGAAATATATTCGAACGAGCGAGCGGCGGATTGAACCATCGAAATATACGCTATCAGCTTAATACAGGAATATAAAGTGCAGATTGTGTTTATATTAGATAAAAACTGTTCCTATCAAGAAAATTGAGCAAAAAGAAATGAACAAACGGACTTTAACGATCTAGAGTTCTGGTCGCGTTGGTCGTTACAGGTAATAGGAACGCGCTTGAGTATAAGAAATTGTAACTGTTATTAGAACGACGTTAGTTGGCTAAAAACGTTTTCTCTTAATACCATTTACACCGTGTATAGTTCAACGCTCCTATTCGTTACGAAGAGCTAACAATCGAGTATAATATACTGAACAAGAAATAATTTATTTATTAATTTATTTAACTAGTTAAACTTCAACTGGCATGATGTATAGAATAGAGAATAATTCGACTGAGGATTTCCGCGTCAGCCCAGCCACCCGAAATTATTTGATTATCAGGAAAATGTGGAAAGTAATAAGATTGAAGTATCGTACAGCGATTTATCCGCAGCAGTGCACAGCAAATTTTGAGCTCAGAGAGAAAGAAACGTTAATTGGTTCTTTATGAGATTCTAGATGAAAGAAATGAACTCAAACGACTCTAAAGCTCCAAGACACATTTTTCGGCTAATATATCCGAAAATATTTTCTTTCCCTTATTTCTTATACTTGATTTAAACATGGAAGGTGTAAAATCAAATTTGAAAAAACTTCAACATAGATTATCTGAACAATATCATATGCTTTATATTCGTGTATTTAAAACTGCAACAAAAAAAAGATCTTTAAGAAAGTGACAGGATTTTATCTTGTAAGTGAAAGTTACTGAAAGTTTGGCCTGAACATTTGCATGCAATACTTTTTGAGTGAAAAGAAAACGGAATTACAAAATGCGGGCTTGAAAAAGAATAAGTTTTCGGATACATAAGCTAAAAAAAATTTGTCTTATAAAGCCAGAATCATCGAACTCGAATTTTTTCTAGGACCTAACGAGAAAGACAAAAAACTTCGTTTCTGTGAAGTTCAATATTCGATTCACCGTTTCACAAGAATCGCATAGCAAAAAAAAACAAGTTACTAATAATACTCCAACACGATTATCTCTTAAACCGCTAAAAATAATTTAAAAAAAAATTGGCAAAATAAATGTAATTGTATAATACTCGAATCCCAATATTTCACCAAATATTAAAAATCCGTAAAACAAATATTATTCATTATTCTAAATATCATCTGAATTTCTCTAACGAGTGAAAGGTTTATATCAAACAGTATTCAGCGTCCGATAAGAGCTGTTCCGTAGAGTAAGATCCGATGCATAAATAAATCCTTGGTATAAATTTTAATCTGGTAATATGTTCTCCGTGATCGAGTCTTTGAATAAGGCGGGCCGGAAATCGATCGGTTAGTAGAGCCGTCCGGTAGATGGGGTCGTTAGCGGATGCGTGCGCATTTGCGTTGAGGTTTCCACTCTAGAGTGTCGTTCAGTCGCCGCGTAATTGTCAGCCGGATAACATGTATTATTGTTTACTTCGTATATGTTAAAAACTGGCTAGTTATATCGTTATAAATAAAGAAAAGATGAACTAAAATTTGTCCAATAACTCCGCTCTGATATACCGCCGCTAATTGAATCGTTTAATGTAGTTTAAACCGATCTAAAAGTATCGAAAAAAGCGATGATTTGTTCACCGAGCAAGTGCGACGAGGTTATGTTCGTCCAGAACATATTACCGAACTTCTCAAAGATCGTCGAAACGAAATGGTTCACATCAGACAACCCGGAATCCGTGATGTCAGACGCGGTCGACAACGTAGTCGTATTTACCGACACAAATTTAAACCTCAGATTCTGTTCGAAATCAACTCAACACGTATGGTCATTCGAGGTACTGACCATAGGGAAATCTTTAGAGAATGTATCTCTGATGTTAGAAAATCATCGGGAACATTTCACCATAGTATCAGTTAAAAGTGCTAACGGTAACAGCGGCCTATGCAACGGTCAAGAGTGGTTCAAGGCTTCGGCGGCGTTGCCCGGTTTAGATTTGAATTACTCCAGTACTAATCGTTACAAAATAACAATAGGTTTCAAGACGGACCGTTACGGTACATTCAGACAGACGGTTATATTCGGTTTCGGAAGTTACCCGGTCTTGTTCAAGCAGATATCAGTCGATTGTATACCCGTCGACGATTTGCCAAGAATCGAAGAAGCTCGCCGCATAATACTCAGTCAAAACGTTAGAAAATGGACCAAAAGTAACTCGCTCATAGTCGCTTTCGAGTCTCCGTTTGTCCCGGCGAAAGACGTCAAGGAGATAAATCTTACCAAGGCTTACCCGTTTCCCGATGAGACAAACTTCTATCTGACCCACGACACTCTGACCGAAGAATCTCTAACTCCGACTAATTATCGCGGCCGTATGCACGAGCTTGTAGCTATAGAAGAACTAGCCAGACACGAACAAGTCGCTAGATACAACATCGTCACCCAGCTCAGACTTTGCCAGTATTACATCGTCGCTCCTGACGCCGACTGCGCTACTACAGCCAAGTACGCACCATCCGGAGAGTTATTCGCACAGGTATTATGATCAGCGGATTGAAAATCGCATTTATTCTCATTTTCAGAAGGCTGATATATCCCGAGGGACCGGGAACCGGATTTTCACATTTTCTTACAGAAATAATTGACTTATTTCACTTTTACAGGATTTCAGATTTCATTTGCCAATCGAAATTGAACAAACACTGTTTAAACTAGCTCTCGATTTTACTCCAGGATTACCATTTTGAATTTAGCACCTCAAATTTCATTCTGTAGATAATAACTGTGTTGTCTCTACCTAACAGTATTTAATAACATTTAAATGATTTTCTCTGACGATGTATCGATGTTGTTTCCTTAGCTGCCGCTCGGTCGAGAGATATCTGAAGATTCGAAAAGCGGTCGATTATTGCTTAGGGGTTGCAGTAGGGTATTATTCAAGCCGATAGACTGGGAGAGGAGCGATAACCAGCCTCAGATAGTGTTCGAAGCGCACATTGAAGACAAATGTAATCGTATTATTTACTTGAGATTGTCAAAGAACTGCATAGAAACACTTCAGCTGCAGCCCGACACGGACGTGACTGTTCAAGTCCAGTTTCAGTTGAATAGATTGCCTTACTGCGAGTGGCACAGGTCTATAGATCGGGTTACAGACACGAGTTTGATTTTTCCCACCGTTACCGCGGACACTATTATCCCATGGAATTCAATAGAATATTGGAGCACGCAATTTGACCAGAAATTAAACGCCAAGCAGAAGCAAGCCGTCGTCGCTATGATAGCTCCGATAAATATTATCCTACCGCCGATACTTCTCGTCGGACCTTTTGGTACCGGCAAAACCTACACCCTGGCCCAAGGGATAAGAATGATTCTGAACAAGGGACCCGAACACAAGGTCTTACTCTGCACGCACAGCAACAGCGCGGCGGACTTATATGTCAAGGACTTCTTCGACGCTTGGTACAAAGAGACTATGGATATCAGATTGAAACCGTTGCGGATCTACTACAAAGGGCGGTTTAGAAACACGGTACGCAAGCAGCCCCATTTCAATCCCCTTTCCGTTATTCCCTATCTAGGTTTCTCGGACTTTTACATTCTCCACCCGATATATGTCTCCCAATTTTTCGGTCGACTTGAAGCGCTCCAATCGGACATCTTGGTCAGATTTGGAGCGCTTATCTGTCCTTTATCTAAGGGAAAAACAATTGACTGGTACAGGTGCACCCAGTTGTCCAGGAATATTGTCTGATGGATGAAAACGGTCGATTTCGAGAGCCGACTAAGGACGATATACTGCGCTGCGGACTGATTATCGCTACTCTAGCAACGTCCAGCTGTCTGGCTAGTCTGGACGCCGGTCTGACGCATATAATCATCGACGAGGCCGCCCAAGCAATGGAGTGCGAAGCTCTGACTGCCCTGACCCTGGCCAGGAGCACTACTCGGCTGATATTAGCTGGTGATCAAATGCAGTTGGCTCCTGAATTGTACAGCGATCTTGCGAGCGAACGAGGACTGGGACTCAGTCTTTTGGAAAGAATTTGCAACCTTTATCCACCCGTTTTCTCATGCAAGATATTACTCTGCCAAAACTACAGGGCTCATTCAACAATCATCGGACTTACTTCGGAGCTATTTTATTCAGGGCAGGTCGTCGGCTGTGGAAAACACTTGGCTCATCCGATTTTCAACCCTCTTACCTTCTTCAGTGTTCAAGGGCAAGACGTTCAGGTAATTGGATGAGAATAGTCGTGAATTCCTGGAGCATTGGATCTCCAATTTCGCTTTCTCTGTGTACTATTTTTTTGCTTTTTATTCTACACAGGGAATGCATTCGACTGGATTTTACAACGACGCAGAGGCCTTTGAGGTGACGGACAGAATAGCGGAATTGAAGAGTCGTTGGCCTACAGAACAGTGGGGACCGTATGGGGAAGGAGCGATAGGCGTGGTAGCGCATTATGCAGAACAAGTGTCGAGGATTCGTATGGAGCTTCGTAAGCGCAAACTGTTTGATATATCCGTAGAGCGAGTGATGAACGTACAGGGAAAGCAGTTCCGAGCTGTATTTATAAGCACAGTTAGGACGCGAAACAGTTGTCAGTATTCGACGGAAGCTAACATAAAGGATTTCGGATTTTTGAGTAATCCAAGACTATTGAACACCTCGATAACTCGGGCTAAATGTCTAGTTGCTATAATCGGAGATCCTGTGGCTCTCCTGACTATAGGATCCTGCCAAAGGGTTTGGGAGAAGTTTTTCTCCGTCGCTACACTTTATGGCATTGATCATGTTACTCTGAGAAGATACGTCGACAATTTGCCCCAACTACCGGCGTCAGCTCCGTTAAATCCTTTAGCTAAAGAATTTGTGCCGAGAAGCCCACAGCCACCTTATCAAGTAGAATATGTTCCAATACCAGTACCGTATCCGGTTATTTATTGTAACTCAAATAATACACAGCAAAAAACTAACAACAGTTCTTCGCTAGACGTCGTACAAAAATAGATAAAACAAAAAAAAATAATGATGAAAAATAATAAAGAGAAAAAAAAAATACAAAAAAAAAAAAAAAAAAATACAAATAATTTTTATTAATTATTCTAAGGTAGTTTTTTTTTTTTTTTTTTTCAATTTTCCTTTTCTTCTTGTCACAATCATCAATCAAACCACCGCGAATTTATTGCAAGGCTTTTCGAAAGTTTGAAGTTACTTAGTCTTCCTTTTCTTTTTTCTTTTTTTGTTTTTCTTCCTCCTCTAATTTTAATTTTCTTTCTTTTTTTCTTTTCTCTTTCTCTATTCTTCCTGCTTCTTTTACTTTACCATAAACATTGGTTCCCCGATGTAGAAGAGAGATGTGATTAGAACGCTTCTTTTTTTTTTTTTTTTTTTCCTATGCGATCTTTATTTTATTATTGTTATTATTTTTATTCTTCTTCCATCCGGCCCCCTTCGAGGTTTAGACAAATAAATTGATCGCCTTCGAAGATATGATACGAAATAGATGATTATTAATTATACGAATAAACTACAGTTCTCCTGATTTCTTGTATATATGTATAAATCTATATGATACAAAAAAAAAAAAAAAAAAAAATGAAAAACAAAATGAAAAAAAAAATTTATACTTTTTCACTGCAAAGGAATGAGAAAATCTTGAAAAGATAGAAAAAAAAAAAAAATGAAACAAGAAACACATTTTTTAAAACCACAACAATGAACGATCAATAATTTGACTACTTTCAGTGTTCTGTAAATATGTATAAACAATATAAACGAAAAGAAAAAAAAACAAAAAACAAAAAAAAAAAAAAAGGAAAAAAAAACTAAAAAAAAAATTATGTAAGTAGAAAAATCTCAACATCTACCGTATTTCAATGGGGAATTAATCACGAAAATTTATTTATATATATATATGTATTTTATTTATATATATTATATACATATATATATATATATATATATATATTTTTCTTTTATTTTAATCCAACTCTTCTATTCACTCCTCTTCTCTACTCTCAGTTTCTTTTCTGCTTTTACAATTTAAACATTTTTTTTATCAAAATCCTTAAGTAAAATATCGTTTCAATGTCGTTCAAATAACGCTTCGATATTTTTCTTCTCCCACCCCTTCTCTCACTATCACTTAATTCTATTTCTTCGAAAAGTCTGACGTGCAGTTCCGCGTGTCAATCTCTTAAACATTGTATTTTTACTTATATTAGATCATTTGTTTCTTCTTCTAATCTCTCTTCTCTTTCTCACAACTGCATTTGTTTTCCATATTAGTATATTAATAAATACAAATCAGCTAGACAAATCAGGTTTCAAATATATTATATATATATATATATATATATGTATGTATGTATGTATATACATACACATACGTATATATATATAGGTGTATATATATATATATAGTTTTCATCGAGTTTATCGCACGAACTAAACTTCACCCGGGTAAAGCATAATGAATCGAGAAATAATGCGAACGGAGTATAATGTTCTTTGAATAAAAAATAAATAAAATTAATAAATAAAAAAATAAAAAAAAAATAAAAAAAAAAAACGAAAAAAACCGAAAAAAGCGTGAAAAAAAACATACAGAAAATAGAAAGAAAAAAAAATAATAATAATAATAATAATAAATAAAAAATAAAGGGCACTGTGGTAGCTTGTCGCGTCTCGTGATCGAAAACGTTGACGTACTTTTATGTTTCGATTATTATATACCTATATATAGGAAGTAAAGAACGAACTTCGATGGAGATTTTTATCTCAGCAAACACGAATGAAATGAACAAAAAAACAAGAAAAAAAAAATAAAAAATGAAAAACAAATAAAAAATAAACAAAAAAAATGAACAAAAGTAGAAAAAAAAAGATTAAAAAAAAAAAAAAAATGAGAAAGAAAAAAAAAAAAAGAAATTAATAAATCAAGTATTGTATCAAACTCGCAAGTTTATAATACATAATTATATATATAATTGTATGTTTCACGAATGATTGTACATACGAATGATATTTGTTTAATAAATAAAATGCATATGTCGTAAGAATGAAATGTGTAAAAAAGAAAAGTTTTATTCAATTTTTTCTTCTTCATCTCCCGAATGAATTAATTATCCCAACCTTTGAACCTCTTTTTATCCTTTTGTAAAAAAGGTGAAAATATAATAAATAAATAAAAAAAAAAAACTTAAATTAAATTGAAAATAAAAGGGGAGACCAGAACAAAGGCGTTGTCAATTAAAGTCTCTAATTTCTAATTAGAGAGAAGAATTTTTTAATGTAAAAATATAAACAGGTAGGCATGCCACTTAATTTACCCTTTCCAATCACCATGGAATTACTAATCGATAAAATTCTAAGTGGATATTTTCGAAGAGATGGGGATACGGTATATGATCGCTAAAATCAGACCGCGTTGCACAACTAGCTCGAGCTGTTCGACGGCTAATTTATGATAATATCCAAGGCAGCCTACAATTCGATTTGAAATTGTAGCCGTGGGCGTACGGCACCGTTAACTAGAATCACCGTGGGGTTAGCGTAATACCCTTAATCTATTTGCAATCTCTAAAACGCGATGTTTCTCCAGACTCTTGAAAAACATCTTCAATATTTTCATACATGTATAGGATATAAGTACATCCTCTTAAATTTTTACATTATCCCGTCGAATAATCTATTTTTTTCTCACGTTAGGTAACTTTTCATTATATACCTTTCAAAAACCCATGTGATTACCGGAAATATTATATAAATAAATGATGAGAAAAATTTAAGTCGTGAGTAAAAAAATTAAAAGTCAAATTTTTTGTCGGCGTTGAAAATAAACGAGATGTTGCGGTTTTTTTTAAATAGATTCATCATTCGAATGTAAAATCCTGGAAATTCCAGGTATTTTCATCTTGCCTATGAGATCATTTGGCAAGTTTTTTCTTTTAAAGACAAATCGAAATCTGCCTTTCGGTTATTATAGAGATCCGAAATCGTTAGGATTTTTTAAAATAAGGAGAATTCACTTTTTTATCAAGGAGATGCAAAGTCAAAATGAAATCAAGGATTAATACAACCCGTAGAGTATTTACCTTTTTAAAGTTCCCAGTCGTTCTTCTTGGGCTGTTATATATCCGTGTAGAGTATCTATGAGGACGGATTCGGTCTCGAGAAGTTCCTCCATGTCAGCCAAGGCTGTGTAAAGCTCGGCTTTCGATGTATGAATCAAAAGAGCTCCGATTGTAGCGAGTACGAATAATAATCGTTCCATCGTGGATTAGGTTCTGAAACAAAAAGAAAAACCGTCGACGTAGTTTAGCTTCGAAACTTTCGCTTCTTTGTAAACCAAAATTCTTCGAGATCTGAAAGTCCCGAACGGCAAAACTTCCCAATTTTAATATCACCGATTCACAGTTTTGAAAAATGGCATTTCCCCCAAAGTCCACATAGCAGTATTCAGGAACTTTGAAACGAAGAACACCGAAGGTCCGAAATTCCGAAAGCTAAGGTTCCGAAAGGCCGAAACTCGAAATTCACGTGTCTATTCATTCAGTTTGCAACAACTCGGGCTGTATTGATCGTATCGAAACCGATGAGCGGTGAAATTAATCCTTTTGAGATTCACTTTTAGAAGAAACAAAAAAGTTTCAAAATCCTGTCAATTATTTATGACATCGAAGTGCTCGATTGAAGTAGATGGATAATAATGGGTTACGATTATAATGAACTATTTTTCGTCTTTACATCCTGAGAAATAGTCTGAAATTTTCGGATTTTCGGTATTCCGGCCGGTTGGACTTTCAGAGTTTCCGAATCGTCTGCATTCCGACCTTTCGGAATTTTAATCTTCTGAACTTGAACGTTACTGAAAATCCGTTATCGTCTCGAACGAATTCAGAACGACTTTTAAAATTGGGAACCTCAACCCGTCCCCTAAATACTCAAAAACCGATTTGGGTATAGCTTTGAAATACGAGAAGAAATTAAACGGAAGGGAGAGTCTCGAATATCCAATACGCAGGATCCATTGAATCGGCAATAAAATCGAGAAGTCAAATAATTTCAGTGAAAAGTATTGTCCCATCAAAAATTCAATCATTAGTTAATTTTCAACCAAGTGTCATAATTAATTGCAAATAACATCCCCGTAAAATTTTCAGGGATAAAAATTATATTTCCTTTCTTTTCTATACTTCTATAACTTATGTGAGTAAATTTTGGTTGTTACAGAAAAATATATATCCCGTTTTAATTAAGAGTGAAAATATGTTACCGCACGGCCTAGGTTCCGGCTTATCGTTATCTCGCAGTACTACTGGCTGCAGGCCAGTACTACCCTGAATACAAAATGAAAACTGGATTAAAAAAACAAAAAAAAAACCTAAAAAAATCCGAAAAAAAAAAAAAAAAAACAGGGTAACATAAAAAATAAAAATTATGTCAACTTGCACGCAAAGCAACGCACATCGCCCACTAACATATGCGGCAACATGAATATCTCCAACTAAACATTCCTATTAATCAAATTCAACTAGTGTAGAACGGACGAGGGGTACGTATGTGTGTATTCATGACGTACGTAGATATCTTGGTATGCGTAAGCTCGTTCATATCAACGAGCAAATAAATTACGAAGTTACTTTTACCTTCTATTTTTTGCCCACTGAAGTATATAAAAAAGTATTACGTTTACTCTTTCACTCCCTATTCCCTCGTTTTTCATCCTCTATTGTTTATTTGTCCTAGCTGCCACCAAACCACATATATAAACAACCGCAGACGTGACAGTCTCCGTGAGTAGAGAACAGTGGGCTGTGGCTGTAGCGTAGCTTTAGGTACGTCGTTGTATAACGATTACAGGTCCTTATTCGAAAAATTTATTACGCTCCTCGCACAGTCCTTTACTCTGGGCGTTGTGCCCGCCATCCCTTGGCCGAGGGACGGTCGAAGGGCTCCAATTTATCGGGCGCCTAAACGCTGAGTGACCTACACACAAATCAAACGATACGTCGAACTGACGGGACTCGGGCTTTCAGTGATCAAGGTGTCCGGGTACTGTGATGATGTCGAGATTTTCTCACGTGAATTCGATGTGCAAAAGTTCGGAAGCAAATTCTCGATTCTTGAGTGAAGGAAGGAGGAGAGGGTGCAGTAGAGGATTTCGCGCACGAAGGTATAGAGAGCGAAAGATAAAGGTCTAAGCTTTAGAACTCGGAGGTTTCTGGTGTAATTATCCTTTCGGGTAACGATTTTGCGTAAGGTAGGTGTACGAGGCCGGAGGTAATCCGGCTACGTGTCGAGTTCGTTTCATGCGCTGTTCTGGACCTGAAACTTTGCTACCTACACTACTTGCGGCACTCGATTTTCCGTGACAAAAGGCTATTCGCTTGTTCAAGCCCTGTAATTGTGCGGCGGCGGCGCATGCAGCGAGAAACTCTGTTAATGAGAAACCTTAAGCTCTATGCTTATAAATTAACGATGGCCGATGCGTATTATAATGCGGAATGATATGCGTGCGTAGATACGTACTTTGAAAGCTCTATTCAGCATTCGGTCGCGCTCTTATCAATTACGATCAATTGTCACCAATTGCTGGCGCATGGCATTCTACTTTTCGTTCTTTCTCTTATTCTCATTCTTTTCATTTCTTTATTATCTCATTTTGTCAAGAATCTCGTCGACGTTGCGACGAACACGTATACGTGGCGACATAAAGTCATCTCGTTTTAGCTGGATATTGGAAATTGTGGCCAATATTTTTCTTCCACGAGCACGAAAACATACGGGAATAACATGACGGAACGAGTGATTATTTTTGTTATTAGATATACGCAGTACTGTAGATCGAAGAGTGTATTATATGCGTACGGAAAATACTACCTGGAATTACATTAAATGATAAATTTTCACGCTGAATCACAGTATATAACTACACCTCCGGAAATTGAACTAACCACAGGCGTGCACGCGATCTTATAAAGACTACACATCTTTATAGGTATGGTTACCCGCGCAGGGAACGAAATTATTCTCCTTCAATCTTGAACGGGGAACGTAAGTAGCGGGGAAAAAGTAATGGGGAAAACTATACAGCAGCTCGAGGCAAAGCGACGCGACATATACGAAATCGACCCGCGTTGCCATGTGTATGAAGTTTTTCAGCTCATTTTTTTTATAATCACAAATTGCAGGCTAATGGATGAAATTAGGGGCGATGGTTGATAATTCAGATCGACAAATTTATCCTCATGTTATTTGGTCAAAATTAAAACACTTTATCAGCAAAGTCACTTGGCTTTGGGATCAGCCCTGTTGGTCCAATCGAAAATCGTCAAGAGTCCTTTTCTGTCAGGAAAGGTTGACTCTGTCGAGTTTACGAACCGAATTTCAAAATGAAATTTCCTGGAAAAGTTATTTGCGCAAAAGCGACGACATTTCGATTGTTTTTTTTTTTTTTTTGTATTCATACATGTACTTTACGTAAGATCGATATATATCTCAGCCAAAAAATATTCTCTCAAACTTTCGTCCGTAGAAACTTGGGCGAAAATCTATTCCAAAGAGGAAAAATGTCTTTGACAAAGTTTATCGAGTCGAAATAGATTCGTTATTATATGCCTCTGATTTTTGTCCATTAGTCTACGATTTGTAACACTTTTACCCTCGATTAGTCGACCCAACCCAACTAGCCAGAGATCTAATTTGAACATGACCAAAAATTAGGCAGTTTCAAGTGTTGTGAATGGCAGGTTCTAAGGGTAAACGCCGGTAGGGGTTTAGGATAAGTGAGTAGAGGTCCGATTAAGTGGGGTACGAAGTGTGTACATGTACTGTAGTGTTACCTTTCTCGAAATTGACACTAATGAATTCGCAACACCAGAGACACGGATAGTGAGGGAAACTTCGTTACGTTAAAAAGAGTGTAAATTCTTTTTCCCAACTGTTATAGTAATTTTTGTCAAAATTTCGAACAATCAGATGAAGACTAGCTGTACATTTGTTCATACCCCTACGCTGTTCTATCTCCTAACGAGGAGCATTCAAGATAAGAAAAAATACTAGTTAGAGCATTGGAGTGAACAAAGTGAGAATAAACGAGATGCTATATGGAATATGGATGCAGGTAAACATAAAGTGAAAAAGTAAAAGATAAAAGGATGAAATGCGAGGACTTAGAGGTATGAATCCAGGGGATTTAACTTCTCGCGGTCTTGCCATGGACAAAAGGCTCCTGAATCTGTTGCGGCATTAGCTCTTTGACTATAATATCCGAGGAGGAAGAGCAGGATTATAATTCGGCACAGGATGTCCTCTCTGACAACTTTTTCAGTATAAGCAGCATCCCTTTGCTACGGTTTGAGATAAAACGAGGACCATAAAGAACAGATTAAGACCACCTCATAAGTATCATACTGTTTCAAAGGGTAAAGCCTTTTCAATAAAATAACGCAGTTGGGAAATACATCTGTCTTAATTATCCAAATGAAATGGCCATTCACTCGGGTTATATTTTAAATAGAATTATTTCATCCCTACAATGGGACCAGCATTTTAATATCGTTGTGGTTCAGCTGCAATTCCCCAGTTAACTCAGAGATGTTAATGAAACAAAAATTCTTGGCGACAATTTTTAAAGGGTGTAAAAAACCGGCCGTATATCTACTTGCTGGTGCAGGGGGTGGCTGACAGACGTAGTTTTCTGTAACCGAGGAAAATATTCTTATAGAGTTTTGGAAGGTTTCGAAACAAGGCGAGGTTACCGCGGCTGAAGGATGGTCGGTATAAATAATTCATTTGACGTTTAACGCAATGCATTACTTTCGTGCGACGGTAAATGTGAATTGGTAATTTCTGTCGCACGAAGAAGAAGCAGAAGATCGTAAATAATATAACTTAGATGGTAGTTACGACGAGTTGAAACGGTATATCGTGGCGCGATAAGAAACGAAATTTTAAGGATTTAATTAATATCACGCTTCATTATGAATTATAATATGCGAGACTCGCGGCTGTGCAAGGACATACCCTGAGTAATTGACTCGAGATTATATCAAAGCTTTCGAATCCTCGAGGAAATCTCTCGATTAAAATTACATTCAGCCTGAGCAACCAACGATAGAATGTCTTAATTAAAACAGACAATTCTAAGTACATGAAACTTCGTTGAAACTTCTGAGCAACTGGACTTAGTTTTATCACGGCTGTATTCATTAATCGATCTATTCAACTATTTATCTAGGCAACTTACTATTAGTCAAAGATTGAAATTCTACGAGATATAGAATGAACTCGACGAAGATGTACCAGTTCCGAAACTTCTTCGAGCATAGTTGCGCATGCAGAATTATCAGGAATTCCAGATATCATCTACACTCAGTGTTTCCTCAAAGCCGAGAAAAGTTTCAGTCCTTTTTTTACAGACTTTTCGTGAATTTGACAAGTTTTCAAGTTTCAATTAAAAGCGCGGGAACATTTTCCGTCGAGGCATTCAGAAATATAACTGCCAAGTCCATCGTGGGGGACCGTTTATCCGACATGAAAAAGTTCCCGGAAGATTTTTAATTGGAAACTACTATTTTTTTCCGAAACGAAGTAATTTCATTGACTGAATGTATATTTTGGAGGTAGGTAAGACCGGAAGGAATATTTTATAAACTCGGTGGTTCATCATTAGTGAATGAAAAGCTACTAGAGAATTTTATTTCTCTTCTATCTCGTGGTATAATTGGGTATAAAATCGGAGTATAATCTAATCATATAATAAACAATAATAGGAAATAAAAATCCGCAGTAGTTTGCAGCGCGTTTGTCCAAGGTGTCACGAATGAAAGAATTTATCTTTGGTCTTGCTGCGAACAAGAGTTGGAGGTTTCACTTCTATACGTTTCATAGAAGCCTGAGCTTGACATAAAACCGATAACCTAACCCCGGTAGGTAGCACGAGGAAACTGGAAAGCCCTTCCTCTAGTTGGCGTCTTGCCTCAGTATCCTCTATATTCCTCTCTAGCATCCCCCTCGCTGTTCCTCTGACCATTGTTTCAGTGGCATCGTTTTTGGTCGCACCACCTGCTTCCCGAAATCAAAGTTTCCCTTCAGCGTAAAATAAACGTCTCCTAACGTCGTGAAAAACGTCGGGAAAATTTATACGGACTTAAGATTATGCTAGGCGAAAAGAGAAGGGAATACTTTGTTCGAAAGCACAAGATTATTACATATCTTATTTAGGTTTGGACATTTTTTTTTTATCAACTGAAAATCACCGGTAATGAATCGAGGCTGACATTTCCCCGGTCGAAAGATTTAATTCTAACGAAAATGATTCCCGGGCTATTCCGTCTGAATTTTAAGTGCCTTTGACGTTTACTCGGTTCTCGATGTTTTCCACTCGACAAGAATAAGACGACTGATAAGCGAACCCTCCAGACTGACAAGACCCGTGGTTTGGGGTGAGAATTTTAGGAATTCCCGGGTCAAATTTGTCTGAGACGTGATCCCGGGGAATCAGCTGCCCGAGTTTCCTGTACGTGAAAGTGATTAACCGCCTACCCCAGGGAGGAGCCCCTAAACCCCTGGGTCAGTCAAAGGCCCGGCAAACTTTTTCGATAAAACTCCGGAGACTAATATAAAAATATTTCTCTGGTAGCCACCTAATGCACCGAAAAAATACCAATCAATATATTAAATAAGAGATATATATCTGGACGAAAAATAGGTAAGGTAGACCCGCCACCTACCTTCCTACTTCCTTTCTATATATCTATATAGATTTGAAAAAATTCTTAGACCGGTTCTTTTTTTCGCTCGTATGAACACTGCTGTGATTGATTACCCCTTTTTGCCATATTGCCCAAGTTATCGTGCTGCCTACCTCAAAGGACCAGAGGGTTATGGCTACCGTAAAAAATAGCTGCAATCCGAGGAAAATGAATTGTGTCATAGAATGAATGATTTTTTTCTATATCCCGTGGGCTTTTCAAAATGTCTTAGTCCATCTAGCTAAGGCTACAATTTGTCAAATTCTACCACAGTGAGATTTTCGTAAAATCTACTCGCACGCAGTATTTAAAAAAACGTTATAAATTTTCCGGACAAAATCAAAAAACCATGCAAGCTTTTACAACCCAGTCAAGTCTGAGTTTTGCTTGTCGACAGCGAGTTCTCTTTTGCGAAAAAAAAACTATCAAACTTGCGTTAATAGCTTCTCCGAGATGCTGTAGAGCCGGTAAAACATGATATTAAATTCACCCCTAAGTGGAAATAAGTTGTCCTGCTATAAAACGATTATTATACGTTCTAGAGTCAATATTGATGGAAAATTTCGCAGTTTTAATGTCCTAATAAAAGAAAGCCTGGTCCCATACGTCTGATAACTAGATAGAGCAATTCGTTTCGTGGTAGTTTTCAAGGCACTGAGCTTTTTGATAAAGTATAACATGCTCGAAGGGTAGAAATTTGAAATTTCATTGTGGCATAGCTCGTTAACTGGTGCACCGATTTCCGCGAAATTCATAGTAGAATTGCACTTCGCCATTAGCAGCATATTTCACGAGGAAATTCAGTTTTGAGTTATGAACTCTACCCACTTTATTATGACGTGATTGTTAACTATTTGAAATAACAGCTGAAACTAAAATGCAAAATACGAAGAATAATTAGCTGTAAAAATCGGCGAGTAAGTCTCCCAACTTTCTTATAGAGAGTCTGAAATTAGTAACCGAGGGGATCCCTTGGTTCGGCGCAGCATTTAGGTGGAAATGTGGTTTTTCGTGGACCCTTTAATCGCTTTATAACCGTCGTAGTTGCCGCAGTGCTGTATACGTCATAATTTGTTGGCAGTTATGTTAATTAACTTCAGTCAAAGTTTCAGTAGGCGATGGCGTCTAACTCTGAAGCAATTACGTCCTTCCTCTAAAGAGGATTACCCCTCGAGAATACGGAAGGAGAAATCCTATCTTGGAACGCGGGGCTTCGAGCCATCCGGAAGCCTTTAAATTTTGGCCTTAGGCATCATCCCCCGAACGAAACCACCAGCCATACCCTGTCGATGTCCGATCCACCTATTGCACTCTTTCACTCATTCCCATTTATCTTTAACCTGGACTCCGAACTTTTTGACCCGGCAATAAGATCAGCTGCGAAAACCGTCGCGGCAAATTGTCCGTAAAACACCGCGTTACCGAGAATAACCCGGATAGGCTTACCTAGGTTCAATCCGGCTCTGTTATGTTCTGTACAATTCAACCCTGTGACCCTTTTTCTGACCACATTTCTTATCTACAGAACGCCAAGAGATCGAACAACACGCGATTACGTTGTAGCGAACGAACTTGTACTCTTTCTGTGTACATTAGGTATGTATACGTAGGCATGGTATATCAGCTGCAAGAAAATAACAAATTCTTTCAAACACATTTATATATGAATATTAATAATTCAGACGATTATCGTTCTATGTGTGGGCGACGGAGTAGATGAAATAAATTAGAAATAATTTACAACTTGGACATGAAATAACAATAAATTTGAGAAATAATATTTCATACATCCCGCAGCTGTATACATATATATCGTATAATGGAGTTAATTAAATTTTCACATCGATACCTTGCCAGAGTGTCTGAAAATATTTCGCCAACTTTAGTGTCGAGGGGTAAAAAAAAAAAAAAAAAAAAATTGTCTTAGAAAAGTTTTTCACCTTCATTATTTCTTCGAGCCGAGGAGTTTTTGGTGGTAAAAAAAAGGAGAAAAAAAAATTAGAGGAAAGGGAGAAGAAAAAGAAAAAGGAAGTTTAGATGGATGTTAAAGTACTTGATGAAATGCATCTTTTATGACGTTTCTAACTTTGCGATTAGGCCATATGTTTCCGCGAAAATTAAGGATACTGTACAGTACGGGGTGAAAAAAAAAAATTGATGCTAAAAATGCAGTTATGGAAATAAAACGCGCGAATAATAACCGTATAGGTACCCATGTTTAAATCCTTGGAGAATTGTCCAGTGTTAATAGCTGTAAATTGGAATAATTGTCCACGCAATTCTACGAGAGTAATTAACTGTTGTCGTTTTATTCACGGGCTGAAAGCTTGGAAAATTGAATTTTACCAAAAGGAAAAAAAAAAAGGTGAAAATGTAATTTAAAAATTTCTCCGTCTACGTGTAATTTGCCAGTTTTATTCAATTATTTTGATAATAGGCAGTGGATTGCATGATTAATAAATAATTGTACGGAGGAATTGTTCGAATGTTTCATGCGTTAGTAATATATATATTTTTGAACAAACAATTATTCCCCCTCAAAAAAAGAAGAAGAAAAAAAAACCGTAACTGGCCTCAGGGCAGCCGGCCTTAGTCTCGACGAATAAACAACCCCCCCAGCAAGGAAAATAAACATCGTAAAGGAAAAAAGGTAAATCGAGTGAAAAGTTCCTCGCCTAACGAGTATGCGGTGATCGAAGTATATCTTATTCAGACCCGCAAGAATTCCTGAAGCCATTCATAACGAAATCCCTCGATTCGATTCAGAGAGAATGCCTGAAAGAGGGAAAATAGGAAAGAACAGAACGGAAAATAAAAAAGGAGGCAAACAGAGAGACAGGAAAATATGGTCAATGACGGATACGTCAATCCAAGTGGAATATTTTTTTGTTTTTTTCCCCAATTAATCATTTTCTCCTAATTCTCCTAATTGAACCTCCGCCCTTGTTCAAGCCTTGTATTGACGACCTTTTGGCTTCTTTTACCCCTACGCGAAATACGAGAGTAATAAGAGCAAGCGGGGTGCGATTCAGTTTGTGAAATGAATAAAGATATAGGGAGAGTTAACCCTTACGAGGAAAACGCATACAGCAGACGCGTGTTTATCGATTAAGGGGTGGAAGCGAAGAGTGTCAACGTAGCTGTACTTGTTCAGGGTTTGAAATTTAAGGGAAACAGCCTGGCTCGAATTGAAATTCATTTCTAGGTAGACGGGTGCAGGGTGGGTGGTTAGGTGGGTAGGTAGCTATATGTACCTTTTGTCTAGATTCTCGAGAAACTTTGAAGAACTTGTTGTTGGTGTTTGGTGCTTGCTTAGTACTTCGTCATCCGTATTTCCTGGCCCTTGTTTATAATTAAATGAATACAAAACGAGGGTTAGAAGGTATGGGTATTCGGCAAGAAAGATGGCGAAGGTTAATATCAATGTAATGTTTGTGTAAAGTACCTACAACGCGTATACCTACACACTTACTAAAACATAGAAACTTAATGAAGTCAATAATTTATAAATATTTGAGGATAATTTTACCCTCGAACAATCATCAAAGGGTTTACTAATTAATTTATATATATATATATATCTGCTCGCTCGATAAACCGACGTCAAAATCAAACAGCAATTAATTACACCATGCAACCTTCTTTATTTTATATAATTCAATAAAAATGGTCGAGCTTCAACCCTGGCAAAAGAATTCTGCAGTCTAAAGCTCTGCAGAAATGGTTTGAAATAAAAAAAAAAAATGTTGTAATTATAGGTAAAGAGTTGGCTTTTCAAAGGCAAGTATTATCCTTTTGACAAAATGAATGATATAACGTTTCAATTAAAAATCGTAAGGAAATGTAAGAATAACGAATACCTACAAGGGTGGAATTGGTCGAAAGAGAACCGTTCTTACTCACGTCTGACATGACCGTATTAAGACCTTTGGTATAATTTCAACGAGAAATGATAACGGGATTTAACTACTCCATTAATCTAAATGTTTACCGCGAATAAAGCACTGTTTACTATCGAACTGAAATCCCCGCGAATTACGAGCTGCGAGATAAAACGGCGCGAATAGCTCGTGATTGTCGATAGCAAAATTGGCCACAAATCTCGACTGGCTAGGGGTTTTATAAACGTTTCAATTGTCCAATTGGACAATAGTTACAAGCTACTATGCCACATGAATTTACACTGCAGAGGGTAAAGTCAAAAGTCACGGATTTAACGCTTATTGCTGGAAAAAAAGGAAAAGCTATACAATTTTTTTTTTTTTTTACCGAGGATAGATAATGCCTCTGATTTCCATCAGAGGAATGAATTCAAGCCAGCCAACTCGCAGCTGAAAAGTCATTTCGAATTCTGAGTGAAGAGAGAGAAAGAGTGGAGGTTTTTTTTAAATTTTATTTCATTTTATTTCTTTCTCTTTGCACTAATTATCCCTTGGAAGTCACAATTAAGAGAGAGCTCCTGCCATTTGGTTCCTTATTACTTGCCAGAATGAAGCACCAAGCTGACGCCCTTTTTCATACCGAACGAGCTTTTTCAACCTTAACCAAAAGAGCCTTGCCCTTGGCCACCTATCCTTTCTCTTCTCACCAAAAACTTGTATTAACTTTGCTGCTGTATGCTTTGCCATCATTAAAACTTGACAATCTCCTTGATAAGAATAATGGGGCCACAAATTGAGTAAAGCAAAACTTTTTCTCATCCCTATAGTACGGGGTACGAAAAAAAAAGCGAGAAACCCCTCCTGTTTCAGGGCTTCGAATAGTTTATCATTTTTTTTTTTCTACTTCTCTCTTCTTCTTTTTCTTTCCATCTCCGTCCTACACATCTAAAATTCAATGCTTCTAAATTATTCCACGTACTTATCGGTAGTCTAGCGGCTATTTTATTCGCTAAAAATACATCGAGAAGAAATAGAGATTATTGGTGAACTTGAAGGCGTTGAAGGTCTGCTTGCGAAAATTCGGTAGTGATAAGACCGAAGTTAGGAGACTTTTGCTGGCTCGTATTACTCGTATATGAATTATTATCGTTCGGATGTATATATCAGGCCTGGGAATAGCTGTTTCGTCTATTTTATCGAGTTTCCGAATTCCAAGGAGTAGAGTAGATCTCCGCTACTTGTTTCGTCAGTATAATACACGTATATAGGTATACCTATGTCATACCCAATTTTGTGTAGGCATTCTTGGAACGCGTTGTACATACCTACCTCCTACCTTGGACCAGCGACAATTCAAGGAGGGTTGAAATCGAGTTGGGTAACTTTTGATGGTGAGGAAGAGGAACTATCTCGCAGCCGTTCGAGAAGCTTACTTCATGCTTGAGTGCAGCTACCAATCGTTAGATACAAAGTAGCTATACATAAAATCCATGAAATCCTGATCCCCCGATCTCGACGATCAAAATTATTGCCTCGACAAAGACCGACAAACTGGGACACTCGTAATAGTTATTTGTTGAATAACTTTCCGACGAGTCGAACGATCTCAACAAAAATTTCCTAGTCGAATACCTTACTCCGAGTAACTTCTCGATCCGGTATCGAATTTGCGAAGAATCGATCGAGTGGTTCGGAAGAAATATACTTTCAATTAGGCATAGGTACTAATTGCTCGATAGATGTTGCGGAACTAGAAAATTGTTGCGTTAATTATTAGAAAAAATAATTTTACTACAATTTTCAGGCAATGCCGAATCTTGCGCACTCTGCTAGGAAAAATAGTATACTCAACACGTGGCGCACTAGTTGCGTAACGTATTATAAAGCCAGGCTTTTTCAGCATTGCGGGATAAATGGTGAGGCGAATAGTCGTGTTGACCCAATAAAGGAAAATTCCTAACACACGTAGCTGTAGTTACATTCCACTTTCCGCCGGTTCTTAAAATTGATTAAATTACTCCCTATAGTCTCGTAAGAATTCGGAATGAACTCGAAACCTAATATCGAGTTTAGTCCGAAAATTTCAGGTGCGGCGGCTACCTTGAGACTTCGAAAATGGGGTGAAAAAATTTGCATAAAAATAATAATTACGATAATCTAAAGGCTTTTGGAATCACTGTCTCAAATTTGTGATTGAATCAGCTTAGTATTCAGATAACAGAGTTAGCAGCAATCAAGTTCGTTTTTTTTTCTTCATAACTTTATTATTTTTCAACGCTCATTCATATTCGAACCAAGATTAAAAAGTTTTTTTCTCAATTTCTATACATTTTCTCATACTTTTATGTAGCTCAAATTATTTCATATTTTTATTCGATGCTCAGCGTCGGGACGGTCCACGCGCGATGCCGGGGTCCAAACTCTTCGGCCTACGTGACTCAGGCTACGTTTTTCTCTCTCCCCCTGGACCCGCAGACTCTACAATCAGTTATAAAGAAGCGCGTTTCTTCACGGGACTCAAATCAATTCAAAAGCAATCCAGCGTAAGCCTTCGTAGTACGCCTTCGCGAAGATTCATCTCTTCATCTCCTATATATATAAATATATATATATACCTACGTACATAGATGTATGGATATACATACGTATGAATGACATATCGCCACGTCACTTCTATTCATACATTTCACTCCGAACTAAGTCGGTACAACCACACATGCTTAACGCGTTTCGGGTCACTAGAACATTACTCCTTAACCATAATAGCAATACGTTTCGAGAACATACGAGCACATGTGTTATCGTAATCTATTTTCTTCTTCTTTTTTTTCTCGCGCATTATCTCACTACCGCGTACAATATGTACCAATATTTTCTCGTATTCTGTTTCATGTTCTCATTAGATTAGTGCCAGCTTCGCTTAGAGTTTTAGTCAATTTTCATCTCAAAATGTGATCTCGAATTTTCGCTTATTTCGCCTTGTATGTATTGCGTCTTTCTACGGTATATGCTAGTTGCAGTGGAGGATAGAGAATTAAATCTACGTCTAGATACATGTAGCTATATTAGAAGGGATATTTCGGGCCCCTCTTTTTTCCTTTTTGATACAAAAAATAAGAGTATTATAATATCATAGTCAGGTGGTTGCATCCGGTTGATTTATAGAGCTAAGAAAGGCCCGGAGCACTCCAAGAAAGATATTATTTAGCATGTGAATGGCTGTCGCTGAAGAAGAAACACTTTCGTGACGTAATAATTTATTGTATATATACCGTTCAAGTTTCATGGAAACTGAGTTACGATTTGTAACCAGATAAAAAGGAGCTTGTAAGCTGCAGGTGACGGTTTATGTATTATTATATTTATCGTCGCTGCAGGCTCATTCTCTATTCTTGTAAAACTGCACTTCGCAGTCATTCAATTTTACGTGTACCTACTTGAAACATCTTCTATACATGAAGATCTCATTGAATTACCTCTCTTCGATTCTTTTTTTCAATTTCTAAAAAAGGTTTTTCATATGAATACGATAACGATCTGTGGTCCATATCGATGCGGGTCATCCTAGAGTACACAACTGTCGGATCAGAATTCTTTCTCTCTTTTTGCAGGTTCAATTCCCCGCAGAGATATCTTTGGTTGGTTAGGAATATCTATATATACATACATATATATATCTACAGATGAAGTCGAGAGAAGAACTAGGTGGTTAGTGATTAGGTCCCTAGGGAAGATGCGATAAATTCTCGGTCGTTCCCCCGAGATAAAGAGACAATGATAGAAAAAGAGAGAGAGATAGATAGATGGATGGATAGATGGATAGATAAACAGAGAAAGAGAGATAGAGAAAGATGAAGAAAAATGAAAAATTTATCCATCTTCATATTTTATAACTTTCCTCCACACATGTGGAATTCTTTTATTTTTCTTTGTTTCTTCGGTTTTTCGAAAATGCAACCCGCGAGTAATAATTTCGTTCAATTTTTATCTGGAATAAAACTATGAGAAAAGTTTCTCTTCAAAGTAGACAGTCACTTGCTTATTCATCGTAATAGCCATTCGTGCCACTGGGACGAGATCCCAGTGGTTAAAATTCGCGAAGAAGAAATAAGAATAAGTTCGTATAAGAACTAAGATAAAGAATAAGAGTTTCGCTGCAGATTTACTCTCGCAAAGAAAGAAGCACATCAGAGAGAGAAAGAGAGACAGAGAGAGTTTTTTTCTTGCGTGTCGTTAGTCCCCCAAAAATATAAGAAAAAAAAAATTACAGAAACCGAAAGAAAAAAAAAAAATGGGTGATAAAAATAACGCCGGACGATTTTTAGTGTAATATTTATTTCACAAAACACGTACGTACGTTATACAATTATTTCGCTAGATTTTTTTTCACATGAAAAAAAAAATAAATAAATAAAAATTTTGATTGAGCTTGTATAATGCACTGGGTGCACCAGACTTCGAAAGTTGTTCATAACGTATAGAAAATCGTTCGTTGATGTAATCGAGAATTTATTTCTCTGAAATCCCAAATGCTGCCTTTTTTGTTTCGAAATTTTCGATACCCCGCAAGAACTAATTAGTGTCTCTTTTATTGTGGGCACTGATTAGTACAGAAGGTGTACCCCTACCACGTGGCGTTATACACAGTTCACAATGAGCCCATCTCTTTCTCGTTTCCTTTTTTTTTTTTTTTTTTCTTTTTTCGTTCATCCACCCGTCATAATTGCCCATGCCTGGGTATGAATGGTATAGAAAAACAACGGAGTGCAAAGGGCATACACATCAAGCAGAAGTGAAAGAGGAAAAATGAGAGAGAGAGAGAAAGAGAGAAAGAGCGATGGCTATACATCGAACACACATATCTACAGAGATAGGAAATTCTCAACTCAAAACAGGAATACAATATGATACCAACGAATGGACGTGGCTTGATGCACATGTACAGTATATGGGAGTGCGAGACACAGGATGGTCGGTTATTAGCTGATATCCGTCCATCCATCCGTGGGGTTAAGTGCACGGTGAGGAGGCTTCGGACGGACCTCATATTCAGCTACTATTCGATGCGAGGATTTTTAAAGCCAGATTTTTTTCAAGAATATATATCTACTCGAACAACGAACTTCGTACGAAATTTGCATAAAGATGAATTTTTTGAATAATCGGATGAACTTTCAAAACAAAAAAAAAATTATCAGTCTTTCATCGTGAGTTGACCATACCTCGTCACAGTTCAGAAACGTCATTTAATGGAAATTTCCATTTCATTATCATATCTAGTTCCGAAACAATAATTTTTTTCTTCTTTCAAGGTGACAAAAGGCAAGATTAAAATTTTGACAAGACGAATAAATTTGTCTAGGCCTATAAAATGACCCTTTTTTGTTTTACAGCATATAGTTCGAAGGGTGTTAATTAAGAAACGATATTTGATTGATTAATTTCGTGATTTTTATTCTTCTTTCTTGTATTGTATTTTAAGATCGTGTAATCTCCTGGAATCGATCGTCGATGGATTATAGCGAGGAATATAGAAAAGGGTGTCTTTCTGAGTTTCGGAAAATAGGGTTGAGTTGAGTTGAGTTTAGTTTAGTTGAGTTGGGTTCAGATAGGTTAGCCCTGCCCTAAGCCTACGCGGACGAAAAAGGAATATCGTTGACGGGATCACGAAGCTGTTTATTATATCAGGCTGTGCCGGTTAGCTGCGGGATCGATTTATCTGTGGCGATATCCGCCGCCAAAAGCCCGGGGATTTAAAGTGTACCTCGGCGACACGGTGGCTACTACGCGCCGCTATGCTGATGAAAAAACCAAATTTTTTTGAATGAAAAAAAAAAAACAAAAAACAAACAAGACAAAAACAGTAAATCTAAAAATCTAAAAAGATATAAAAAAAAGTAGAAATTCGACAAACGGGATAGACTGGAGCTTTTTTCAAATGTCACAGAGCTGACATAGTCGAGTTTTACTCCTTTCTTTCTCTCCCTACTTTGGTGATAAATTTTTGAGCCGTTTTTTACTGATGAGACTCGACTCAACAGAGAATGGTAGGAATAGGTCGACATCCAGCGAGAATAAGGAGGAAGAGAATTTTGATAAAACTTTTTGTTTTCTTAAGAAATAAGCGACGAGAGATGGAGTAAATTATGAAGATGGGATCTCTCCGGGAAAGGCTGGGTGAAGATTTTGGGAAAAGATTTAGTAAAACAGAAAAAAACGAAATGAAAAAAAAAAAAGAAACGGAAAATACGAAGGAGAAATGTTTATCTGCCGGTTAAATCTCGCAATTATTGTTCTTGGATATAGCCTCGGGGCTTCCAATCTGCGAAACGAGGCCGAGAGGAGATCCTTGGAAAAAGTCTAAAGATTGTCTTCTTCTCGTATGTACGGACCAAGGTAGTACAAAGGGTAGGTATAAGGTACTGCAGCGTGGTATTAGAAACTGGAAAATCTGGCCAATGAAAAAGTGGCTGTCAGATGCACGTTAAAAATACAAAATTCTCGAATGAAATTCGCCCGAGACATATACATTCGTCTCGTATTATTCAGACTGTAAATTGTAAGTCTCCCTTTTTGCGATCTTCTCATCTCTCCCCTCGGCGTTTCGCCCTTAGTCGACGAAGGGAGTCATAAGTAGGGGAAGGTAAATGTGCCCTAAAACAAAAGACAAGGGGGTCCACAGCCTCTCAACTTTCTCTTCTTCAACCCCCTCATCCCTCATCTCTCTCCCTCTCCCTCTTCCTCTCGGTCTCTCTTATTGTCGAATTTTTTCCTAGTTACAATTCTGGGCAAGTTCTACTCAGTTCTAAATTCTCGGAGGAAAATCTCCTCCATAAACCTTTAGACTCGTTCGTGGCATGGCATCGCATCGCAGCGATCCACGTTCTTTTAGGTGTGGGTTTTTATCGCACAGGAAGAGACATATACACTTCTCTTTTTACCCACGATATCTTATTCAGGATGTTATATCCGATGAGAAGGTTAAACGATAAGAGATTTTCATACCCCAAGGAGCAAGAGCCTATAATCGAATGAATCGAACAATTATCATCGTTAAACACGAAAAGGGAAATTAGAAACGAATTGCCTGGAATTTTTTTTCTTTCTTTTTTTTTTCCAATTCTTTGCCAGTTTTCCTCGCCATTCAACGATCGCAATAGCGTCTAAATCGGCTTATATACATATAGACATACCCTATCCTGAACAAAAAATATTCGATCAAACATAAAACCATACCCCTGTTTTATTTTCATTAAAATAGAGAAAAAAAAAAAAAAAACGAACCACCTATGTGAATGCAAAAGTTGTTTGAAATATGGATGAATATGGATGGATCAGTGCACTGTAGCAGCATGTGGTTAAAACTATCCGACAATTTTACCCACAGAGTCAGGTGGAAGAGCACTGTACTATAAAGTTAACTCTATACTTTGGTCATAGACATAGAATCGGGGCATAATTGTGCTGGAACTTCGCTATCTAACGTAATTATCATTAAATAATTATGAAATATTTCGTCAGAAATAGGATTCGTATTTCTGGTGTGAATTTCATTTATTCACCTCGTGATATACGATTCCAAGTTATTAAACGAGCTCCCGCACATACTATTCGATAAATTATTAATAATCCCTTGGAGTGAAATAATATTTATTGTTTTCCTGACCTAATAATCAATAGAACACACGATAAAGGTCTTTACTTTGAAAAAAGCTAGTCTTCTATCGTATGTAATTACGCTTATTTTTAACCCGGTTGTTTTCTCTCATAAACGGATGCAACTCGGTTTCTAATCAGTTCTGATACTCCCTGGCATAGATAAATTTCTATATAATGAGTCAATGCTCCCGCATAATTATATATATTTACGAAATGAATAATTCTGGGGTATTATTTTTTTTGCTGTTTTTTCGGGGTGCAAATTTGTATAGGTATAGAAGCTAGGCTGTAACTAGGATTATATTCGTTTGAGGTAATCAATCTTGGAAACTTTATCGGGTTAGGGTGACAAGTCTTTGACCTCAAATTCCCAATTTTCGATTTCACCCCAGAGTTTTGTGGTTACTAGAATTTAATTAGATTTGAGTAGAAATTAGATTTCTATGATTCTCGAAGATAAAAAGACAAGTAGGTCTGAGATCGTGAGAATTCGCGACTGAAGTATCCCATAATTTTCTTATTTTTTATACAAAACTATAGATCTTGACGAACAAATCCAGACCCACGAAAGTTGAATCCCTTGAAAACCATGCCAGCTGAAATTTTTTGAGAATAACGTGAAAATCACAAAAAAAAAAATTACGGGAAAGATTTTTCATATCATCATCTATATGGTTTCGGTAACAGTTTTGAAATTTTGTCCCATGTCGCGATGGTGTATTTAATTGGGGAAATTTTTTTTTTTTTTTTTTTATTTAATAAAAACGCAAAACCAAAAAAAAAACTGACGAATTTAGGCAAAAAACGCGTTTGCGCGACTTCTCAATCTTATTCGTTTGCACTAGTCGAGTTGAAAATATTTTTTATCATCGTCCTGAAGCTTTTCACGGGGGTTTCCCGTAAAAAATTCGGGGATCGGGTCATTTTGAACCACCCCATTATACACATATATATAGGTACGAATCAGTTTTTCATTTTATTGATGAAAATGTATTTTATACCGGGTGGGAACGGATATCGCCTCGGTATGAATATATTACGAGAACGTGACGTGTTATGCGATGCTAACGATGTCAAGCACAGCTTGCAGGCGCACCGACCTGCGGCTGTGTGGAATATGGCCACGAAATAGTGCTGAAATTATTATAACCATTATTGGAGAGGGAGAGAGAGAGAGAGAAATTTGTCGGAGAAATTATGTAATAGGAGAATAAAGAGAATGCGAAACCGTATTGCCAACGTTGAATTTGTCGGTAGAATTGTTAGAGCCAATTCACGCGCATTGTTCCATATATTCCGTATAGTTATATACTACGTTATATACCGTGAATAGTAATTCGAACAAATGCAGATGGTATATCTGCGTCGAGATCTTATCGAATCGGCTGTCCCGATTCCCGAGATTTTAACGAGTTTCCCAGTTTACGATTTTGCCGGAGAACCAGCTGGGCTCGAAAAACGATTCCTCAGGGTTTTGGTCCCATCAAAAATCCAGGATATAGATATAGGCGTGTATATCTATATACAGAGCAGTTTGGTGCTGCTTCAGTTACTGCTGTGTGCAGAGTAATAAAATCCCTGGCGCATACCCGATTCGTACAAGAGTCGACAATCCAACCGGATAAATAGCCTGCAACCTACCGTATTAACCCGCGGTTTCAGCTTGAGTGTATAAAGTCCACCGTTCTATACAGTAGAGAATTGTATTTACAGGAACGTGGCAAGAAGTCTTATTTCCATTCCCAAAAGCCCGTATAGGTACGTACAGGAAAGCAACGAGTAAGGAAAAAAAGGAAGTGAGTAAAAGTACGTAAGTCAAACAGCGGGAGAATCGCGTACGTCAATGTCATACTGTGACCGTAATAGCCAAAGGTGGAGGCAGAAAAGGTTTAATATAAGGGAAAGCGATATATAACGGGGCGTATCTATAACTAAGATTAACAAGAACCTCGGAAAATAAAAACAATAAAATTTAATTATTACTAGCCTACTTCAATTATCAGGATAGAAATTTACCCCCAACGGATTGTAATTCAATTACTTTGCTAAACGTAGGAATTATTTAGCAAAAGAAAAAGAACACCCCCCACATTCTGTATATCTTTCGTTTACCGGCAAAAATAATTCTCTAATATGTATAATACATATATATAGTTGGATGAAAATAATGAAAAACATTTCATAGCAGGGGAATGTTAATTGTACAGTAATTAAAAAATTGGGTGTATTTATTCTTCCACCTTTTTCTCTTGGAATATAAAAATTGGGAAATTATACATCTGTAGTTTATTCGATCAGATATAGTATAGAAGTTGTATAAAATTTCTGGGATATATTATTCAGCTGTTTTTTCTCGTTATTATAATTTGTTGGAGACCGTTGATCTCGTTTCGGAGCTTTAAGATTGAGATTTATTTTACTCTTTCAGATCAAGGTATGTGACTTGCGAATACGTGACTTTTTTTTTCTGTGAAAAAAAGTAAAATCCCTGACTCAATGAAGAAAGAAGGAGAAAAAAAAAAAAAGAAAAAAGAAAAAAAAGAATCCCTTATTCGGTGGGTTTTCCTCTTTTTATTTCTTCTTCTTCTTCTGCTTCTTCCTCTTCTCTTTCTCCCTCTCTCTTTGAGATCATAAAAAATTCGCAATAACATTCCATGAGGGATTTCAGGTCTTCACATTTTATTACCGATCCCCGATTCATAGACAAAACCTATACCTTCACCCACCTACCTACTTTCTTACCTCTTATATTACACTTTCATTTTTATTCTACTTTTTCTCAACGTATATATATATATATATATATACATGTAAGCTATACGAAACTACCAATAATCCCTGGGTACTAAACACGTGCGTTCCACGTGCTTTCGCGAGTTCTACGCGCGCTGTTATCTCCGCCTTCCTCTTCTTCGATCATACAACACGTTTCAGTATATATAGATAGGTACGCGATGCCACGGGATAAATACTAATGCGAGATATGAATAAAAAGAATTTTTTTTTTCCCCCCCGAATTTTAAGCACGTGAAATATTTTTTTTTCTTCATTTTTCCTTTTTTTTCCTCGTATTTCATTTTATCTGATTTCTGTTCTTTTTTTTAATTTTTTTATTATTATTTTTTTTTTTTATGGAGAACTGTGGAAATGCAAATCCTTTTCATCTATACCTCAGCTACTATCGCGTTTTGACTTATACGAGCCACTTTTCTAACTGACATAACACTTGGCAACGCCGCTGTTTAAGCCTTAGAATTTATAGGTCCAATGGGACTTCCAACTCGGGAAAACTCGACGCACGACAACCGGAGTCTGTGACTGATTGCGCGAGGGCGGGACGCCGGTTATACTGCGAAACACGTGCGCGCCGCGACGCTGTGTAGGATGTATAGGTACGTATCCGGCTTACACCGGCTATTGCACCCCCGAAACCTTATTGCATGCATAAAACGTGTAAATATATTCCCTTTGCACGTTCTTTCTCGAAAGAATCACGGAACAAGATTTTCTTCTTTTTTTCGTTTTTCACAAAATCACAATAAGTTTCCCTACATATAAAGCGTATGAATTCAATTCAAGTCTAATGAAATATTATAATCAAGAATAATAACAAATAATCGTGAAAGAAACATCAATCAACGACATGATATACTAAAGTGTAAAAAAGAAGAGAAAAAGAAATATCATTACCACCTCACATCGTCTTACCTCCTTACCGAATCTCGATTATAATGTGTAATTTCTTCCAAACGTGTTTTTTGAAACGAGTGAATTGTTGTAGCACGTGGTGTTTAAACGTCACTGATAAGAGCTTCCGTTTGTTTGATCCTTTTTTAGTTTTACTTGATTTAAATCGAAGCCACCAATTCGCTGACGTAACGAATGCGAGCTCGAATTAAATACGCGATTATTTTACGTCATTGAATTCCGCGTGAGATAAGTATACACTGGCAATGTGCGGTTTGACAGTTCGTGGACGGTGGAGAGCTGAGAGTAGAAAGACACCGAACTACCGGATCGAGCTGTCGCAGATGACTGCGAGTGAGGGAACTCCGGGAGGCGAACAAGACCTCGCATGGCCCGTGGACGACGTGCGGACTCGTAGGCGCGCGCCGCGACGCGCAATCAAATCGCGAGCTCTACTAGTTTTGCATTATACTTGTTGCTAAATAGATAAAAATGAAGAAAGAAGTAGGAGAAGAAAAAGAAGAAGAAGGAGAAAAAAAGTGAAAAGGAAAGAAAAGGAGATAATAAACGTCGAGCAGTGGAATTTTTATTTTTTTTATTAATTAATAATCTTTTTTTGTTTCAATTATATATGCATCGAAAATATTCTTTCAGTGTGATAAAAATGACGACGGATATAACAGTCGAGCTATGAGAATAGATATAAATTTTGAAGAAATTTGCTCGAGCCAAACCGGCCTCTTCCGTTTAATATCGCTTCCGTTTTATAATTGCATTTCACGCCCTTACCTAGAGGCTAGAGGAAGTCTTTCGGTTGAATTCGCCTAGGTGATAGTCGAGGACAGGGTTAAGGGTGCCCGAGCGTGAAATGGAAAGGACAAGAAAAAAGGAAAAAAAAAAAAATAATAAAAAACAAATAAAAAGAGGGGAAAAAAAAAGAATAACAGAGGGATCTTTGGTATTCGGATTTTATCCGAGACCGCAAACATCGGGTTACGTGAACGTCTGACGCGGCTGCCCTAGGGATTCGTATACTACGTATCGTAGCATATATCCATATATTGAAAGAAATTAAATAATATTGAATTTTTTAACCATTAGTAATGGACCGAAACGGGGTGCAAAAATTTACTCGGGCATTACTCACTGTCGAGGAGATAGAGTGAAAATAAAAAAAAATTAGGGAAAGAGTACAACTCCGTTTCGTTTCGTTCAATTTTAATGCGAATTCGGTCCGTGACAAAAAGTAATTAATTAAAAAGCGCAATAGTACGTGTGCCTGCGTGTGTGTAGGTGTGAGTAGGTGTGCGTCTATTTGTTCACAGTGTGAAATTATATGTATGCATGTAATATTTAGTACATACAGTACATAGGTACGTATCGAATTCGTGTATAGAAAGAACAATTATATTTCCGTAATGTTCCTCAGTCTACCGGGAAATAATAAAATTAAATGGAACCTGGAACTGGCGTATCCGATGCTGGTGCAGAGGCTGTAAAGAGGATCTACTCTTTTACTTTTTCGATTACGTTCCCGTAGTTCGCCTAACATCGGACAATTCTAGTCGATCCAATTATTCCTTGATTTATATTCAACGCGTGAAACCCATAGCTTACTGTGTATAATAAAGGCTTCGTTTTTCAGACCTATATAGCTTTAATTAAGGAATAATAATAAAAAAAAAGCAACGATATTCCTACAGCGTGCGATTTTATTCAATTCTTCCGGATATCGACGCAGTGCAGCAATCTACGTTTATATTAGAATCAGAAACTTGATTTTCGACTCCTGTTAGCCAAGAATAATCCAGCATTCAAGTTAATGGTGAATTTCTTCAAACAGTTACCTTCGTTTATCACTTTTCTCTCGTTGTTATAAATTAATTACGCCTAATATCAGAGTTTATTAATTTTAAAGATCGAGTTCTTACCTCCTATTATACCTATACGTGTAAAATTAATTCCCAGTGTTTACAGAGGCGTGAAAATGAGTTTGTACAATTGGGTTGGCTTCCCAGTTTAAATCGTTCGTGTAACTTGAATTACTCTTCAATTATATAACAATAAGGTCTGTTACTGAAAGACACGTACCTACGTTCAACTTTAATGTTTCTATTAGAATTAACGCGGGAGCATTTTCAATTCCGGAAAATTATATTCCCCAAACTTTCTTTCTTCTCCTTTATTTCTCCTTTCATTAATTACCAACCGAGTGACTTTCGAAGAGGAGGAAAAATCTCGTCGATTTCTTCCGGAGCTTTTTCCGTTACCCAAACTTAGAGCGAGGTGTTTCCCCCGCCTCTACTGGCGCGAATACCTAAAAAGTTAAAATATCAAAGTCCCCGCAGTATTCCAACGACCCATAAAATTGCCTTGATCCCAAAGTTAAGACTCTAGTAGAGGAACAGAGGCAGAAGCAGAGAGTTAGCAAGGAGAGATGGTTGTCGTCGAGGCTCCGGTAAGTCCTAAGTCATAATACAGCGAGAGGAATTAGGAATGTAGAGCTCAAGCGAAAGAGACAAGCGTAAACACAAACAAGCCTTGTCTACTATCTTTCGCACCCACCCACGCAACTGCGAAAGCAGAATCTCGCCGGTGGGCGCCGCGACGCTGCAATATAGATACCTACAGCGAGGAAGAGATGACTGAGGGATTACATCACGGTGTTCACTGCTAATTTTACATCGCTACTTACACTCTGATACTTCGATATCTAATTTACTGAAATTCTGCAATAAAACTAGGCTGTTATTTACGATTAACTTATTCCATACGCTATACGTGTATCATTTTTACGCAACGTTCATATTTAATTTTGTTTTTTGCGAGTTTGCTGAAGTATATATACATATACACGTGACTAAAATAACGTTAATTAAAAGCAGGAAACTCGGAGTGGTTCATAAAACTCGGTGAAAAAAAAAGAACATTCGTCGCGAAATATACTGCGTCTGTATCGAACGCAGTTCTACAGTGATTCTCGCTGAAATCAATCCCTCGGTTATCGAACTCTGCCGCAATGGAAATTTCGAACCGCTACCCCTCACACATTTGATTTTTAAATTGCGTTAAATTTCGCCATAAATCTCGGTGTCTCGTTAAGTATCAACCGAAGAAATTTTGTGTAAATCGCACGAACGGCTTCAGGGATATCAATGCTTCTTTAAAAAGGACATCATTTCCCACCCCTCCACAAACCATACGCCGATTTTTCGCCAATTGATTACGACTCTTCTTCGCCGATGGGGGAAGATATCAGGGGATCGAAATATGATCGATATCACGGTAGCTAATTGAATGACTAGTATTCCGCTGTTCTCTATGGTGCGGCGTGGGAGCACCTATGATCGGTGATCGAGGAACGCGACGCGTCCATTGTCCATCGGGGATTTCCCGTACCGGAAATGAAAATGGCTTGTTTCTCGCGTAGAACTAGACGCAAACGTAGACGAAGCTGTAGAAACACTGTTATCGATTGCGAACGCAGTGGCTCCGAGAACGTCCCGGATTTCCGTTCCGGCTGGCTGCTGGTGCTGCTGCTTCTCTTGCTTCTCTCACTTCTCTCGGGCAGATCGTAGCTGCTTGCCTCCACTAACCTGGATTCAAGTTTCTCCCCTTCTCAAATAGTTTATCTCGTCCTTATTCTTATTCGTCTTTTTCTACTTCTGATGCTTCTGCTTCGTGGAATTTATTTTCGCACTTTGCGGAATCGTCTTATGTCGCTGATCTCGTGGAAGTGCGTCGCTGATATTATGGTTAAAGAGTTTGGGAAGACTTTACGGCTTTTAAATGTCTCGAAAGTTGAATTTTCCCGACTTTCACGTACATGTCTGCGCGCGTGGGCGCGCAGGGTTACTCGGCGAATTTTTTACCCGAGCCTACTTTGTCGGGAAACTATTGCAAACTACTACTATACGACGATTTTTCATTCCGGCATCCTACAACAGCCTTTTCATCGGGGAGTTGGAACTCAGCGTGTACCATTCTCGCGAGGGAACCGAAAGACCGCAACAGTTGGAGAAACTTTATCAAAACTGATGATGCGAATAGTACGAATTTGCATGGCTGCAACGAGGGAAGAACACCGCAGGAAACTAGATTTGAATAAAATATTTCTTCGCACGATTATCCGGCCTAAAAATCATTGCATATTTTATCCTTCATACTCGGCGAACTGTACAGCATGAAAATGAAATATTATTCCTAAAAGTAATTTGCAAGAATGTGAATTTTTTCTCGGATAAAATTTGAGCTACATGGTGCTGCAGGTTTTCAATATTTAATTACTCTTCGGTTGAACGAGCGCATAAATAGCTATAGCGCCGGCTCACGGTGTAAATTTATAAAGGAAATCGATTCTTGTATTTTTACCAAAGATGATTAATCAGTAAAAATTTTGCGAGATAATGTATCGACCCTGGAGATTTATCGACGGCTAAACACTCGCCGGAATAAATCAGCCTTTAATCCCGATGATAATCTATGCCGAAAGAGAAAAATCTACCTATAGATACTGCGGATACATTTGAACGGAAGGAATTGGGAAAGGATCGAGCGTTTGGCTTTGACTGGATGAATAAATATTCACGACTGGTTAATTAAATGTTGAATAATAATTGCGACTGAATGAAGAATTAACGTTTCGAAAGAGAAGATGAGACTTCGTCTCAAACTGTCGTGGAAAATGATTCCGAGTCTTACAGTCAGTTGCTCAGTATTAGGTCCGATTCGAAAGGCCTAAGTAACATGTGCGAAAGACTGATATGGTAGTTAGGAATGAGACGGTGACCAAGTGTCTTATTTAGCTCTCGAATGAATCTGTCCGGCCCCGATTCTCGTCCATAAGTCAACTCGATGAGCTAACGACTCGACGGAGTGAGGAACAGTGGTTAAAGCCAACACACATTTCATTGCGATTCGGAGCTAATTAGTAATTTCGCATTTCGCAATCATCAAGGGACTATCTGATGAACGATTGTGGCTGAGGCGTGTAAAACAATAGCACGAAATGTAAATGTATGGAAAATATGTTGCTGTAGCTGCTTTACCAGCGGAATCGCAAAATAAGATGCCCAACGTAAGACACAGTATACAACAATATAATTAACGTCGTATTTTGCACACTCAGCTATTCTCTCGGCGTGCAAACTTCTACATTATACATAATGCACGGGGTGTCTCAGGTTCGGCCTCATACACACGTAAGCCATGTACTCTGTACGTAGATCGCAAAGAAAAAGAATTAAAAAATTCACACCAAATTTCGTTGAGAATATTGGCAGAGGGTTTAAAAATTGTGTTATACATTTTTCATCCCCGTCATGTCTGTTCTGAACTCTGACCTCTCGTTTCACGAACTGTTTATACGTTTTTGGTTTTATCCCTAGAACCAGCCGGGCATCGTTCGTTATTTTAATTATTTATATATTCATTATTCATGCCTACTCTATTCTTCTATCATTGTCAGAGCTAGTTTTGCAACCACAGGGAAAGGCAGAGTTGCCTGAATTCATCGTCAGTAGAGAAGAACAACTGGATAGGACACCTAGACCATTATTTAGACTTTAGAGTTTCGAGCTTGTTTGCCATAAGACTTGCTCTGGATTCACATATTTTTGCAATATTTCTTACAAGGAAAAGCTCCGACTATTCTTCTTCTTCTTTTTCCTTTTTTACTCCTTTTTTTTCGCCTCGTATGTACTACGTGGGAGGATAATCTATGCCAGAATATTTTCTTTTGTTAAAACTTTGTTCCATATACTTATACACATATAATTATAATATTATACGTATTTTGTATACGCAAAGTGTATAATAATTAGATAGTAACTTATCTGATATATATATACTGCGAGCGTTATAAATTGTCGGTATTATACGCTACCTTGATTTTGTTCATTAAATTTTTTCTCCTCTTCGTTTTCTTTTTTGTTGTTCTTCGTATATTATTCGATTATATTTTAACCACCTAAATATTTCATGGGCAAAATTTCATCAGAGCGCGCGAGAGATGTTGAAGATGTTGTTACTACGTAAATGGCTTTTGAAATTATATAAGGCGAGTTTTGAGGGTATTTTTTTTTAATTTCACGACAATAACTTCACCGATAGTATAGATATATAAACGTAATAAAATTAGTTAAATACTTTTATCTAGCGAAAGAACAGAAGACAAGAAAAAATTATAACAATAATTTCTTCTATCTAATTCTCACTCTGTCGTGATAAGGTTGTTTTTCTTTTTTTTTTTCCTTTAAACTTATTCATATAACGTTTGTCCCCCTAAAAATGAGTATGAATTTTTTTATACCCTCCATACCTTCCACTGAATGAAATATATCCTACGTTAAATTGACAAGGCGTTGATATTCCAGGCAATTGTCGATGTCGCGGGATACCTATATATATATATATATATATATATATGAAACCGACACACTCGCGAAGTTCGTGGAAAATCGCGTCAATTTTATCGAGGGAGTATAACGCTTAACTGGTGGGAATCCCCCGCTGCAGGGATACATAATTCGATTTGAGGACGAGGTCGATGACTAAATCAAATTTAAACGCGCCAAGAACTTGCGCGTGTAGATATAAACGGATAGTAGGTATAGATAGTCGTTATGTATATATATATGTATAAACAGGGGAATTTTATTTGTGAATACTTACAAATTTTGGTATTATTATAACTTTCGCCTCGGTATACTTGTAGAAAAATATTTTTTCCATAAATCGACGAAAGAAAAATGGAAAGAAAAATACAATAAAATAAAATAAAATAAAATAAAACATTTTATTAATAAAAAATGACCAAATATCAACTCGTCCTCAATTACGAGCGGAGAGCTTTTCTCGCCAGCTTTCGAACACCGTCAAATCAATTCGAGGAGCTGGTACGAACCTTTGATCGAATGATTTGCTCGTTAGTCAGAATCTGTTGGCAAGTGCAAATCTAAACTGCAAGAGTAGAGAACCCGCCTCGAATCAACGTTCAATATTGACTGATTGTACCGCGTTAGGTAGTACCCAGACGTATGTTATGTGATATAATATGTTAACCGAAGCGTTTTCCCTTAACGTTGCCGTCGACATTGATGCCTGGAGGAGAACGTCACCGGTAAATTATTCATGAGTTTCGATACATGTATTCCCTTAACATCCGACCAGTGCATCGTGACGTATGGCTACCGTACGGCAACGAGAAGACTTTAGTCTGGAATTTATTCAAATATCGCAATCCCAGTTTGTTCGAGTCGTGATTCGAGCATCTTTTTGTTTTATTGTTAAATTCAAAGTCGGGAATTACCTCGAAGTATGAACCTCCCAGGAATGATTTGAACTCGAATAAGAAGAGCCTTGAAGTTTGAAGAGCGCTCGAATGAGGAAGGAACAAAAATTTCGAATAATTGGACAACGGAAATAAATTCGGAAACATAATTACTTCGATCGACTGTCTCGAGGGTGAATCACTCGGAATATATATACGTATACGATAGATACAAGTAATACTTAGGAATAAGAGTAAGAATTAGTTGAGAAATTTATAACGATTCTGGGGAATCGTACAATGCAGTGTACTGCTTAAATGTGGCAAGACTACGAGAGTCGTGTTGCAATTAAGGTAATTGAGACAGGTCTGATTATCCCGCGAAGAAGCAGAGCCTGAATTTCAGGTATTAGTCGAGCTATACGTGTTTGCGTAAGGATGTGAGCCAGGATGACAATTTCATGGCATCTCACCGCCACCTGTGACCACGTTAATCTCATTTCTCAGCCGGGCAGGGATGCGTGGATGCTTTATGCAGTGTTCACACCGTTTACGACCTGAGCTTCCATTCTTGGGAGCTGTGGAATAAATTATCGCCTCTTCTTCTTCCATCGAGTGCGAAAGTGGTAGTTGGTTTAAATCACGTTAACTCAGGTCAAGCGAACCAAATTCAGTTCAGGTTCAGAGCAATGTAAAGCGACGGGTCGCTCCATTTGAAAAAAAAAAGGAAAAACGAAGAACAAAAATTGACGGAGACAAATGTTGGATATAGAGTCTCGAACTTTTTCAACAACAATTGATCCCGCGTTGATAAAACCCCAACAAGCTACCGTTCGCTTAATATAAACGAAGCCATTTCAAACTCCCATGTGGATCTATGCTAACGATAAAATTGTCGAAAAAAATTCTAATCCCGCAATGCTCGGGGGATAAGGCTGAGCAAATTCCCACGGGCTTGCAGCAGAATGTCTGTTCGTACAGCAATTTGAAATTACTGCACAGTGGATGCTTTTATGCATGCATATGTATACGTGCACAAATACGGGTAAAACATACGTTATGTAACGTGACATGGGCATTCACGTGTGAGGCGAAGTTTCGCGACGGTTTCATCCGTGTATTTGCTTGCATTCGCCTATATATAGGTATACGCGACGAAAACTTGCAGCTATATATACGATTGTTACTCGCGATGCAATTTAATCAGATGAATACATACAGCTCTGTGTGATGTATATTGAACGACGAGCTCATTCATACCTTATAGTATATGACTACTATGGAAATGGCCTCCGTTTACATTCTGGCGTAATGGATTACACTGAAAATGAACCACGTGGCTGAGAAGATTTCGGAAGCTGGAAGAAAGATTATCTGGCTCTTAGTCGATCGAAGAAAGTAATTTTTCAGTGAAAAATCTTCTCGAACGATCGCTATCGATCTAAGTCCTCTCACATTGAAGTTGATAGAACCTGAATGAAGACCAGGAGACGGGAAGATCGCAATCTTCACGAAACAAAGTTTATGAATAATCTTTGTTCCTCGTTCTTCTGGCGGTTTCTCGTTTCATCGGGGTCTGTGCACAAGTCAAATTATGACTTAGCATGAAAATTCAACCTCGGGTTGAAAATTTATTGTATCAAATTGTTGGCTCATTTAAACTTCTGGCCATTCCTGTGGATTCATTATATTTCTGTTGCAGATATATCCGGGCTTACTCTGTTTGGTGCTTGAGCAGAGTGCAGTAAACTCAAACACTGCAAGCTCCAATGTCCTGCTATCGAAGTGGATGCCTTTCTCTCTAGGGTCGAATGCCGAGTTGCACTTCATCGTCGAGAAGGTAGAAACAGATAATTGGACAGACGAGTATTTCGGACTTACGGTTATCCTCATTTTCACTGGTCCGATAACCCGTGGACGATGGTCAAATGGTAGCCTTAATAAAAAGACAGTAAAGGCCAGAGCCAAATGAGGGATGAAAAGTCGCTGGTAAATGTCGCCGGTAAGGTTCGCTTCTCCAAAGACTCGGAATGATTTGCATTCGTTTGCAAATTAGCCTCGTATAACACGTCGCATAGTTTTTACGGTCCACGATCCGAGTGTAGTTAGAATTTCAAGGCCGGCCCTAATTTCCATGGAAATTTCAACGGACTCGGAGATAAAAGTTGCGCTGCAACGAGGGGCTATAGTTGCGTTCAGTTCAACGGTTAAATATGCGCCGTATCTATATGCGAATTTCTTCGTGTTTCGAATTAAATTAAATATGCATATCCCCTACCATATCCATCCACACATGTGCCGTGTCCGTGTAGGCATGAATATACATGCCTGTTAAACACGTGTACGGACACACGTGTGTATTTAAATGGAAATGGAAACCTCGCACTCGCGAGCTCGCGCGACCGCACAGTCTCATCCGCAATTCCTAACTTTGCACTCCATTAATTTTCGAAAGCCAGGCGCAACAAGCGTTTCGCACCTTCGCCGTGCTTACGCTTCTACACGTTAGCATGTTGTTAGGTGCGTGCACTATCAGCTCAGGCTACGAAATAGATGAACTACTTACTTAGCTTACACCTCTACCCCGAAGCATCCAGCCTTCAACCCCGTCCCATCGAACACGGAACAATTAATTATTGCCGAAGCTCGAAACTTCTGGCAAAGTTCTAGCGGCAGCTGCCGCGACTTTGGGAAAGAAAACAAAAAAACTGACCAACAAGAACAACAGCAATATCCTATCCGATATCAAACTAACGGAAACCCAGCGAAATTCCTCGCCCGATGATCCGCTTCAAGCGTGTACGCTGAGAATACCGATTGATTCTAAAACCTGGGCTGCGAAAAGCTGCGACTCAAAATACTTCCGGCACTTGTACAATAGTTTATATCGGATCGAAATTATCCCGGAAGATTAAAGCTAATATTTAGGCGACCAGATGCTGGAACGGTTGAAATTTCGCACGGGAATTAATTCGTCAAGGAAATTAAATAAGATGGGAAGTATAAAGAGCTTTAGGACCAGTGCAAAACATCGCGTTTACTTTAATCAAATTGAATAATCGGCTGCTCTGTTATCGCGAACCGGGACGACGGGGGGAAGTATCGAGTACACGTGCTAAATATTTTCTACCCGTGTTCTCGCGGCTTCAAATTATTTCACTTCCTGCTAGTTACACTTTACAACACACGTGTTTGCTCGGCGGTAAGCAAACGCCGAACCGCCGAAGAACCTCCTTAGAAGATCCTGATTATCTACTGTAACCAGGAGATGGGAGATGCTCAACTTGCTCCTAATTACCATACTAATTAATTAGCAACTACGAAATTACAAAGCCCTAGGTCGTGCCTTGTGCTACTATACTGGCGACAAGCTGCGAACACAGAACGTCGTCAGTATACCTAGTGATAATTATACCAAGTCTTGGAATTAAAAGGAGCAATTAAACCCCCATGTATGACTGCGATCATTTTACCTCGCACATATATATGTATTCTATTAAAAATTCTTTCCTCGTCGATATCGCGGAGGTCGGGCAATGCTGTTCCATCGGAACTATCGTCGTTTGCTTTAGAATCACGTCTGGGTGTATAGCTGTCGTGTTGATATAATGAACGAGTGTAGTTTTCGGAGAGAAATCAACGCGGAGAAGAATACTGCAGGACGTTGACACCGCCAATGAGGAGACTGTTGTGCGTTCGATAAGTTTGTATAAATTTCAAATTCTTCGTTATGGTATGTAATGATCGAGTGTCGCGTTTCGACAGCTGTTCATTGGACGAATAAAAAGTACACAATTGTATTGAACTAGTAAGAAACGCTTAGATTTATTATATACACACAAAATCGTACACGTGATGGTAGCTTTTCCATAATACTGTATACATGCATACATTTTTGAAAATTCATAGTCTTCGTGATTATTATAACAAGTTCTAAGATACAGTTTGAAACAGTTTTTAAGAATATAGTCAGAGTTAATAAAGAGTTAGGATAATGTTAGAGGTAAATAAAAATTGTCGTACATAATAATGATTTGCTTTTTTTTTGAAACCGTTCAGAACCAGACTAAGTAACCTATACCTACTATTATATTATCTGATTGAAATGAAATCATTGGCTAAAGAACTGATGGGTCATTTTTCTTGGGTGACATTAAAGCCAGTTCTAGCTGCAGACTCCTAGGAATTTCAAGCAGGAAGGCATGGTGATCGAACCGCAATAGTTTCTTGATGGCACGCAGAGCTAGGTCCCTCAATGAATACATGGGCAGAGTTATTATCACGAATGTCCTCCTTGGTGGTAAACCCTCACGTCGCATACCGCTGTAATTGGCACTCCATGGTTTCGGGAAAAAGACGTCGCTAGCATTAACTCTGAATCTAAAACCAAGAGATTCTATTTCACGACTGCTCAGCCCCGAGTTAATTATTGTCAGCAGTCTTCGCAATTAAATGTACCTAATAATTATAGTCATTTGGCTTTTCTTCTTCTCCTTCTTGCTCTGGCGTGGCGTTGGCGAGCAATTAAAAGCTAACTCTATACCAGAGTATGAGAAAAAAGAAAAGAAAAGGAAAGAAAAAACTTGACGAGAATTATCTCACCTGTCCCCTGTCTCCTCGTCGATAAATATCCAAGGATGGGTTTCGAAGGTATTGACGTCCAGGTAATCGCCGAATGACAACACCTTGTACTGCACTGCTTGACCGTGATAATCAATCCAGTAAACACCAACATTTCGCGACGTTCTGTTTATGAACCTTACGAAGGAGCTATGAATGTTGTTTTTTGAACGTAGGATTTCGTGGTCTTCAACTTCGTCCACGCTCATGACGAAGGTGTGTCTCTAATCGAATTTATCAGTACCTAACTAGTCGGCTCGGATCGACGAGGTTTATCAGCAGATAGAAATAACTATAGTTTTTCGAAGCTCTCGCTCCGGGCTGAACTCTATCTTCTTAAATCTCCATACTCGACTACGACCCGAGCACTGAAATCAAAATTAAATCCATTTCACTTTGAACAGGTCAGTTGTTTTTTTTTTTTACATCTGTTACGAAATTTATGAAATGTGAATTGCGTGGATGATATTTAATAGCTTTTCGGATTCGATCGTCCAATGTCTACTATATTAACTACTATTCTGAATATTACAGAACGTGATATTCTCGGACTTTGGAAACTACCGCGGCAATTTTTTCTCGGGCGAATATCCTTCCTGATAAGAAATTCGCTGATTGTTGTTTTGCATGTTTTCAACATCTCGATGATTATCCTGGATTCTTGAAAGAACCAATGAACCGTCCCCCTTATATTAACAATTTCTTTCGAACTTCCCAATTACCAAGAAGACATTTGTCCGAGAGAAAACAGAGAGTATTACACTACATGAGGTTTTCGTTAACATTTACAAAAGCTTTTAAAGCAATGAACATAATGATGCTTCGGGCCGTAGTGATTCGGACGATTGGAAGAGTGCAACAATATCTACAGGTACGTGTGTGTATTATACATAATTATATACATATTTGTGACCATTTTCCCAATATTTCATTATTTGCCTCAGCAGAATTCCGCTTGATTTCTAACTGTGAATAATCACCCTAACTCGATATTGCATTGAGTGTAAAGTCGATACTGATTATGATCACCTTCTTTATGAAAATTGGACAAAGTTAGGGGAAGAGAAAAATGCGATTTACGGATACTTCTTAGTTGTTGAATGTCTGCAAAGTTATCATTCATCGATCCACCGAGTTTGGAAGCTGGCTGAAATGCCTTGTAGCACGTGGCGCTGCATTATAGTATCTTAGAGGAAAGTTGTGGCAGTTTTAGTTTCGGAGATAAATTTCAAATTACATAATGATAAGCTCTGTCATTATCCCAGAGAAGCTGGGCCACGGCCACGGCTAGATAATGCAGAATGCGGAGTAACATGAACGGATTTATCCGCAGGATGAATTTTTCTCAAATTTCCTGCGGCATCACGGAGATATAGAGAGAAGACTAGTTTTCGGATGAAAATAGTCGCGGGGAAATCGGGCCGTTTATGAAAGAATTAACAGTGGGGTAAGGAATTATGCTCATTCGCCGGCTTTGGACGTTTCATAAACGCGTACGTGCCACAAAGTGACTCGGACCCTGTAGAAAGATTTTGTGAAAAGCAAAGCTCGAGTTTTTCCTCGTTTTAATTAAAAACTACCGCGAGCAGTTGAGTGTGTGAGTGTCGGGTATTTTTCCCCCGTTACCAAAGCACGTAAGCCTTACATTACCAAGCACAACCCTCTGATGCAAAAAACAAAACAAAAAAAAAAAAAAAAACTTTGAACTTTGACTCACCGCACAAAAGTGTAGAAACGGAGTCTAAGGCTCACTGGTTCTCCTTGATAATCCAAGATTGTGGCAGTCTGAAACAGACAATTGTTATTCTGAATAAAAGTCGGGATTAAATTTGAAAACAAAGACGATATCTCATTAGTTGTCGAACTTTTCACTATTCTGCTCAATTACTTCCTAGCAATTTGCATCCGGACTTTCACGGCTCGAGGAGGAGCCCTGTAAGTCTGAAAAAAATCGACGAAAGAGAAACGATGGACGGATTCTTCGGTCGTTTGTAAATTATAAATAAAGACTAGAAAAACTGAGCAAACACTATGATTTTCCGTGATTATATCATTCCTCGTGACGAATGAGAAAGTTTGCGGTGAATTAAGAGCGCGACGAGTCGCGAAATAAATTAATAGCAATTACCCGCGGCGGACTATTGTAGGGACTGAAGTGCCACTAGATCTGCTAAGTAAGATAGAAATGGAAAACGGAAAAGCAGCTGACTCTATGAAAATCGGCTTGTTTTCTTCCTTCGGATATTTCGCCTTTGTTTTCAGAGAGATGAAAAGAAATGAGGTGTTAACTAATGGCATGACTATTTTATCAGACTCGTTTATTTCCCTGATTCAGACTATTCGTACAGTTTCGTTCCCCGCCTTATACCACGCTTCGTTGCAGTTATCTTTTCGGTTTTCAGCCGCGTTTCATCGCCTGGAAACAAATTCAGCTCGTTACATCGAGCCACTACTATCCACCGTACATACAGAACAGCCTTTGTCGCGATCGCCCAGCAATCGGCATCGTCAGCTACGACTTCGATCTAATTAACACCGCGTCGGAATCCCACGTTACTATATACTTCAGGGAAGTAACACGATTTCGTCGTTTATTCAACTCTTGCTTCATGTATTTTAATCAAAATTCATACCACTGCTTGTTAACTTGTATAGGGTAAGTCGCGCCATTATGGGACACCCGTTCTCATCTTTATATAAAACCTATTCCAGGCATTACGAGAGAAGAAAAACAGGTGATCAATTTTTACGGTTAAATATACGCTACTGTAGTAGTACAGAATTCATTTTGCCAGAAAAATTCGAACTATTTCTGAGGTAATTCACCCGAGTTTTTTTTTTTTTTTTCCAAAGTTTTTCAACCCATGGCACTGAGATAGAGCAAATTTTTAACCGGAGAGAGTAGATGACGAGCGAAATGATAATTAATAATATAATAGAGTATTCACTTCGCGTTAGATCTTGTAAAATATTTTCGACAATGCTTTCCATCATACGATAAACAATTTTCATGTCAGCCATCTGTCTCAACGAATACATCGGATTCAATCATCTTTTTTTTTTTTCCGGTGGTTCATCTCGTCGTTTTTCTATCGAATGATGAATTACCTCGTCCTCGATAAATCGTACGTATGACAATATCGATCTGTTTTTCTTTTAGAAGGTTCACTCGCGAACCATCTTGCGGAAATATATCCTGGGAAACGTCTGATACCCGATAATACTATTGCGAAAGAATTGATCTCCGCTGGTCCTAGTCTGAGGGGTAAGAAAATGTTCGTAATTCACGTCGATTTCGACAGCTAATGATAATCGCAATAATAATAATGATAATAATGATAAGGTACGCGTCTACTATTTTCAAACGAATTATGAATAATGTTCCTCGTTTATCTGTCTAGAGACTGAATAGCCAAAGATAGTAAGAATCGAAACGCTGACGTGGAATAAATCGACACGAATTTTCCGTGTGATTACCTCGCGTTAGACTGCTGAAAGAAAGGTATAATACTAGATATTTTTCTTCTTCCTCACTTTTTAGTATAATCGCGGGAATCGATTCATGTCATTTTGGTACTTATCTCTCGCCCCGTCCAACCCTACCCTTTTCTCACTTGTTCTTTGTCATTTCACTCCCCCTGCAAACGATACATCACTTACAAATCATTACCACTTGAAATACGGTGATACATACAAATGGCGCTCTTACTTACAAATGTCATAGCGAATATCTTGCCGTTTTTATTACAGCCGCGCGTTATAGAAAAAAAAGTAAATTATCACTTTCAAAAAGTCACATTTCTCAGAGATAAAGGGAATATCTGTCCCTCAGTAATTTAACATCTCGATAGAAATATCGAGTGAAAATTTGCTAAAGAAATTTAAATAACTTCAATTTTCGAGAATCAGAAGTAAAAACGGGGTCGTAGGGCTGTAGTCCGGCAATCGAAATCCCTCAGGGAGGGGCGGGGGGGTTATTTTTCTCATCCGCGGAAAGTCAATAACTCTTGGATTCTGATTGGCTTGTCAAAACGTAAGCCTATTAGTCAATCGAAAAATTGAGCTATTCTCCTGTCTCAACTTATTAAGAAGAATCAGAATCGCAGATTTTTCAAATGAAAAACGTCAGAGGTCAGATTATGGCAAGCAAGCAGGCAAGCAAGTCGAAGATCTAATATCGAATGCAAAAGTGTACCAGTCGTCGTAAGAATCTTTGTTATTTTTGGCTAAAAATTCCCGACTGTATTCGCGCGTTCAAGGCATGAATGATGAAGGATGGACGTCGGGGTTTCGGGTAGCATGAGACGTGCGTTTCGTGGACTAAGTACCACTTGGGCGAGTAGCTATCAGGGAAATTATTGTCAAAGGATTGGGGCAAAGGGTAGCTGTGCAAATTTCATGGCTAAACTTTCGCTGCCTAGTGATGATGGTGGTGGTGGTGGTGGTGGTGGTGGTGGTCGTACAGCCACTGCTACTGCATGGCAGGACCCGAAACCTGTGAGGCAACATTGCCTCGGCATGTAGAATCGCGATACGCGATACGCTTTACTCTTCGTGGGTCCACACACGAACAGTACTTATACAGGTATTCGCTTACTGGTATCACATTAATTTATACATTCAACCAACTCCGTTTACCAGGCTACTCACAATAATCCACACAGGTGGTATATACGTATACGGAAACCGTAACCATATTTATGTACCTAAGTACGTATGTACGTGTGGGTATTACGCGTGCATCGCATATATCGCCTCTAGCGAAGTGAGGAGAGTCGGAGAGCCAAAGCACAAAGTTTGTTATATCAAAGTAACAACTGGACGCAATAACACAAGCCTACATATATTTCATTATTACTTGTTTATAACAGCTCCGTACCTTTGTGATCAAAGATTACTAAAGTTTTCTCATGTCACTTCTGCGTGCTCGAGGGCTGAGCAAATTATTTTCAATTATTTAAATCCGAGTACATCATAAGCACGTTATTTTCAGAATAGTTGTCAGTCTTTTGCTCATTTCTGCACAGGTTTTCACGTAAGCAACAAGAAAGTACTCTTAAATATATGCGAATTGCACTGCGTTGATTCGAAAACATTATTCATCATTTCTGAACTCCGTTACTATTATACAATTTCCCAAAGTATGCCAGTGCTGGGATTATTCTCCGTGTCTAGTAGCACTTATGTGATTCTTTAACAATTTATTTCGTTCAATCGGTTAATGATATTTGCTTTCACAATCATCGTAAAATCTAATTGGCATCGTGACGAATCACTGCAGCTGTAAAAAAAAATCTCGCCTCGAAACATCCATGCATGAATGAATGGGCTGCGTTTTTCCTCAATCATCTCGAAACTTGATAATTGACTACGTCTATGTCCTTATTGCATCTAACGTCTCAATCGTACATACCTCGTAGAGAGGTCATGAATTTCAGTGCAGACTGGGCGAGAGCCGTTTTGATTGATATCGCAGACTGTTCAGTGTGCTCAAATTAATCACAGTATCGTGTGCGTATTGGTAGACGTGAGGTTTACGTCATGTCGAAAATCAAATTGGTGCGTATCGTCTAGGAAATTGGAGTTTGTGGGTTCATGGCTTAAACTTGATTAAATCGCGTCGTTATACGCGGTATATGTATGAACAATTTATATCATAGATTATTATGGTTCGTAGCATTCGCGCCTTATAGTTTATACTCGAGCAATCTGACCTGACGAGTCACCAGAAAATCTTCTTTTTTTTTTCTCTCTTCCCCCTTTTCTATCCCCTTTATATAACAACAGATTGCGTACGTACCTAGCTGCGTGTTGGATATCACTGTTTCTCTTCAGCTCTTTCACTTATATCTAGCAAGCATGCGTCATTTATTTCTGCACCACGTGGCAAGCAGACAGCTATGAGACCATCGAACCACGTGACCAAATGACCACCTGACCTCAAACCGTAACGCAATTAGGCTTAATTGATTTCAGTGAATCCTGGCGCACCGCAGAGGTGCTTGACGTGCCTACCTACATACCACAATCATTTGTATTTTCGCAATACAATTGCAACCTTTGACAAATAGTATATGGACACGGTATTCACGCTTTATTTTAACGGTTCAGATCATTTTCGTTACACTGCTTCTACCAGATTTCGAATTATTGTATCTCATTTCCGTCAGTAGTCAAAATTATGGCAATATATCTGAAATTTTTGGTGAAATGTAATGAAGAATTTTAATTTTAATTTAATAAAGAAAAAGTGAACGGAAATCGATGGGAGCAATTGAATCTGAAAAAAGAGTACCTTCTTTTTTTTTCTAATATGCATATCCGAAGTGCAGGTTTAATTCAGGACTGCGCTTAAATGCACTTTCCGTAAATTCAGGTCGAGACTCTTTTTGATGTAGGTATGTAAAGAATTTGTGAGCAAAGGTAATTAATCCAACGGGATGTAGAAGTAACCTGATTTTTTCCTTTGGGTATTTTAATTTTGATTAAATAAGGGAAAGAGGAATGGCTTTGAGTCAATAAATAACGGAGAGCTCCGGTATCTAGTTAGGGGAGTTTTCTGCAGCAGTGCTTTGAGTGTAAAATATCGATTTTTTGATCGATAGTTAGAGGTAGCATATATCCTGCTGCGGGATAATATAGGGATCAGGATAAAGCTCCGGCATCATCTAAACTCTGAAACAACTCTTAGCCAAACGAGTTAGCTTGCAGTAGGTATGGCTTTCCTCCGAACGGAATTTTCGAAAGACTTGAAAGTGCAAAGTGTAAAATGAAAAATGAAAAATTTCATCTGGAAAGTTTTAAATTGGATAAACTCTGCAGGCGTGTATATTATATACAGACACCCTTAGCTGAGTACAGGGAAAATTTTTCTCGAGATTTAATGATCATCGGAAAAATGTGAAAGACAAAAGGCAATAAGATAAGAGAAGGAATAAATTCGACTAGCATAATCATCAAACAGAGCCTAACGAGCCGCAATTATTCCTGAAGAAATGAGAAAGGTCGCTTCAACGTGAAAACAGAAAAACAAAATTTGTAAAAGAACGAATGAATGAAGAAAAAGCACCGAATATAACTGCCCAACCTTAATTTGAACTAACATCGGGCTTCGGAGTCACGCTCGTGCCTTTTTTTTTTAATTATCACGATAAATCAGGGGATTTACTCGATTTTCTATCGGCTTAACTGCAGAGTTAGTTTACAGTCTAGCTCGTTGTATACTGTGCTAAAACTCGTGTGCAGATGTACGTGCATAAAAGTGCAACTACACTTTCGCCTGATTCTGCTGCAGACAAAAAGAAAAAGAAATAGAAGGAGAAGAAGCCAGTCCGTGTAATCGATCCGAGAATTCAATCTTCGAATGGATTTTCCTAAGATGAATCAAACTTCCGGAATTCCTTTCCAGTAAAGTATAAAAGATAGAAAAATAAAGGTAAACTAGGAGTTACATATTTAGTCAAATTTATTCGCCGGATCAAGAAGGGCAGACGATTACGGCGCGATACAATAAATCGAATTACTAATATCCTAGTATTTATCGCGTGGGATTATTAGCTATGATTTATTGACCGAAGTGTATGTATTTGACGGTTCTGTTTGTAGCTAGGCGATAAAGCAAAGTGCGGCATAAATCGCTGGATATAAGGTATGATAGGTGATAGGATTGGTATTTGAATAATTATTTCTTAATCAGATGTATATTTGTATACACGTGGGAGTGGATTAAGGAAGGAAAAGTAATACCGAAGGAGAAAGGTGAAGAAGAAAAAGAAGAAAGAAAAAAATAATAATACTTAGGATTTTCACGGTGGAAGTAACGAAATTCTGTGCCGTTACCACGTCCATTAAATCCCATCACCGAGGAGGTTCGTATTTTATTCAGTATCCGGGGTATTCTATAAAAGTTTTACAAGTTTAACTCAACCCTGTAACCCCGAAGACCTGCACTCCTCTTCCAGCAGCGTTGTAAAATTAAAAATTGAGACTTCACCTTCCCGTTCCACAAACAAGACCTATAATATCAGAGCTTCTCAAACTAGACCCTATTAACTTGAATTAACGAAATCCACGTAAACTCTCTTGAGGCTTCGAAGTAATTTCTGTATTACAGCATGCATTATATATCCGTAGCTACTATCATTATCGTATCGCATATTAAATTTCAATTTAATTTGAGAGAAGATCTCTCCAACTTGCTATTATACTATAACAATGAGAATTCATTATCATGAGCTCCTTCACAGCAAAGAGCTGTTAAATCACAAATTTCCCGTTCAAGGTATCATGTCCGTAATGGTTAAAGGAAAAAAGTAAATAAAAACTACATACTACGTGTTATAAGTGAAAAAATGATCTGAATCGTGACTTTGTTGAGTTTTCTCGTCGTGTAGAATTTGATCCGCGTATATCGTTCCCACGTTTTATATAAGAAGCTGTAGAAGTCGATTTGAAAAAAGGTCGAAGGGCTGAGAGCGGAAAAAACTGGTTACCTTGCTGGTTAAGCTATCGTGTGTGCAGGCACACACACGACTCTATCTGGACAAATAAGGAAACGAAATGTTCCGCAAGGCGGCGTCTTGGATTCCCTGTAGTTGCAAAAGTTTTTCCTGAATGAAACGGGGCGAGCAGCGAAGTCATCTCGATGCAAATGCATCGGAGCAGAGAGCTGGAGTACCCGAGAGGTAGGTACGCAAGGGTAACGAAAATAAATGAAATAATGATAAAACAAGATACAAAAAGAACGAAGAAAAGAAAAAAAAATGTAAAATAGTAAAACGAAAAGAAATTGAAAAGAAAATTGCACAAACAGATAATACGTATGTGTACCTACACCTTGTGCTGCCCGCGCGAGTGCACACCGGGATGTGCAATACGTGTTACAATATATGTGTATATACTGTATACCTATACGAAAAGTCTCGAAAGGCATCGTCGAAAGCTGGAAAGATCAGGAATCGGCGAACACAATCTTTTAGCGATCATGCTTTGTCGGGAAATCTGTACCGTTAAATCTCCGAGGAATCCGATAGAGTATTTTTCAGATGTCATGAACCGGGCTCTCGAGTTGGGTCGAATAGTGGCCGCAGATCGCAATACGAAATTGGAAAATTCAGAGAATTTTAAACATACGGAGTTTGCCCAGTTTTCAATTATACCACAGTCATATGTACCGTAATCACGTATAAAAGCACGAAAAAGAAATCAAAAAACAACGAAAATAACAGAGAAAAGTTTACACATGCGTAGGTATATGCATACGTATGGTATGAACACGACTCCGAAATGTAATAGAGTTTCAGAGATATTGAACTGGAATCGCGAGGACCAAGAGGCGTTTTTCTTTTTAATTTTAGATGAAATTTTTTTCAAATTTATCAATTTATAGATTTTTATTTCGAGAGCTGGGCATGTATTAGTATCGAGAAAAATTTCACTTTCATTTTTCATTCTAGCAACGGTGTAGGTAGGGCGGCAGGTAAAGGTATGCATATAATCAATCAATCTTTTAGAATTATATTGGACAAGTATTTTCAGTACGAGTTACAATGAGCTGTTCAGACAGCGCGAGGGAGGAAAGATAACAGGGTGTCAAAAATAAAAGAAAAAAATAATGAGAAGGAAAGGAAATAGAAAAAAAAAAGATATGAGTATATATATATGTATACGTAGATTTTCGCAGAGTTAATACACGGGAAGAGGGGAGAGGAAAAAAAATACTCGGTACCGTCTTGCGGTTGTGAAATCATTCCAGATTTGGCTTATCGTTCACAAATCCTGCACCTTACAGTCCCTCGACAATATCTTTTCGCATATATCCCTGCACAATGGAGTAGTAGTCTCTGCGTCCCGGTTGAATAGACGCAATATTTAAAATCAGGAACGATTCTTTACAATTTACCCAAAGCCAAAACCCGAGATTGAAGGAAGAAGAATGTTTGGGAAAAAAGAAAGAAAAACGAAAAATTATTTTCATATTTTAGTAATAAATTTGCTTTTGCTTTTTTCCTGTTTCCTCCCCTTCTATTTGTCCCAAAAACTTTGCGCCGTATAGCTCTATGCAAATTAAATGAGCAACACGAGATAGGGTTTTTTAATTAAGGCCTCAAGTTCCCGCCAAGGATTTACAATTAGTTAAAAAAAAGGAAAAAACAAAAAACACCAGTTCATTTAATAAAAACTATATAGAATAAAAGGAAAGAAGAAATTTCCCTTTTCCGACCTCATTTATATATTTTTCTTTTTCATATCTAGGTGAGGAATTTTCAAATTTTTTTTTTATTTTTTCACCTTCTAATTTCGCTCTAACTCTGCAGCGAGAATTTGGTTGAAAAAGGCATAATTCTTCCCTGTACAGATGAAAGCTGAGTTTCCTTCTTTTTTTTTTTTTCTTTTTTATCTTCTTTCAAGTGTCAGACGGATCGACAAGTCTTGAATGGTTATAACCAACCCTTCGAGATTTGTCGTTCGGCGAGCAGCTCCGGAGCTTGGTAGCGGTTAAATGAAAGAGTCTTTGTTTCCTCGCAGTTCTATACACGGGAGTAAATCAAAGCGGTGTAGAAAAAGCTGAGAAAGAGAGAAACGAAAGAAAAAAAAAAAAAAAAAACAGATTCGGGGAAGAAGAAAAAGAAAAAAAATTGGAAATTACGTCACGGAAAATCGCTCGTGCAACCCTTCGCTATGCTCGTTAATTAAAAACCTTTTCCTTACAATTATCATTATTATTATCAATCTTTTAACAGCTGTGCCGTGGAATAAATATTAATCATCTATAGCGCTGACGGTACATGGCGATTATATGAAACAATTCAAAGCTGTCGAGTAAAATTACGTATTCCAATTTTTCTAGGATAAACTAATTAGGAAGGTCGATGCCCACACCTTGGAAATAATTTTCTTTCAAATCACTCGCTGCTGCAGGCTGTGAAGAAATAATTCATCGTCTCAGTTTTATTACAGCTAATAATGCCAATGTTTTTAGCAATAATTCAGAATTACCTCACAAATTATGAACTTCGTCTTGTATACAGATCGATTGCGAGAAAGAAAAAGTGGCTGTAAGTCGTTAATCGAAATTTCTTCGAGGAAATAATCTACACTCATGCGATTTCGGAGCAAATCAATGATCTTCGATGAGTTTCATTTTCGTTAAAGAAAATTTTTGATTTTTTTTTTTTAGGTAAATGTGAAAAAAGTATGTTTCAGTTTTGTTTCTGTATAGAGTTTATGCTCCGAAATGACATGATTTTTGAATATTCCCTTGAAATTGATGAAAGTTTCTATAAACGATGAGACCAGACTAAATTTATATGTGAGTATGTGGATATTGTGAAAATGAAGTTTAGAGCTTTGATGATGAATACCTTGATATATAATCAATAATCAATATTTATAAAATATGTATCGCGGAAATGTAAGGGACAACGATTTATTGTTTGTCACTTATGTGAATCGAAGTTTGGCTGTATTGACGAGGCGTTAATATTGCAAGAAAAATGACACCCAGGCGAAGTAATGTGTAGAGAAAGATGTAGGAGGTGTTATAGCAGAGCGTCAAGTTTACCCATTCTTTCGCTGGCTAAAGGGCCGAGAGGCAGTAGAATAGAAACGCCTCGTCGCGCGTAGTTTTACCTCCTTCTCAGTTCTTGCCAATTTCTTATCCCCTTCACTTACACCCCATTACCACGACCCAGCGACCCACCACGCTTCGCCCGAAGTGGGTAGGTAGTATGTACCTACATATACCTTATACCTACCTACTAGCCATCTCTATATTTCCTTTTCCTCGTCTTTCGCGCAGCATTTTCCTCTCTTATTTTCCTTTTTATCCTATCGCCGTTGCACACCACCTCCTACCAACAAACAACGGATTGGAGGCTAAACTCCTGCCTTGACTTCGTGGAACACGAACGACTAACTATAAGTCAGAATCTTGAATCTCGGTATTAGAAATGACCGGGAATTATATCCAGCTAAAATTCTCACGCGGCGAAGACCAAACTTCGTTTTTTTATCGTCTCACGCCTAAAGGAAGGAAATGGCGAAATTCTGACGTGAAAATTCTGTAAATCTTTTGTCCAATTTTAGCGGAGTTCGAATCAATGAGTTTAACGGGTAACTATATACGAGGCTCTGTGTAGTTGATTTAATCCGTAGATATCCTCGCGAGATTTTCACCCCAGTCGCGATATTTTAGGGACTCGTGGACCGCGAGGGTAACCGGTGCCAACGCTCGAGTAACACGAGGTAATAACGTCGAGGGTTTATTATATGTACACTCACGACCTTTGACCTGGATACCCACTACCCAGGCAAAGCCGGGCGGTAGAGCGCCGAGGAAACTTACGACAGTCGTTGAACGACGTCATTTTCTTCACGTCAAGGAGGAAACGGGAAGTGCCAGGGAGTCTAGAGTTGAATGAAAATATCCGCTGGTATACCTAAAGTGTCTTACATTAGCCGGATGTTGGTTCGAGAAAAGGTCAATTTGAGATAGTTAACTCTGCACTCGTGGATCTTCTTCCGAATACTTTTTACGCGGATACTTTAGTGCCCCAGCTTGATTATTTCCGATAGAAAATGACGAGGAATTTTTCCCCCTCGATAAGATCTGAGAATTTGTATTGCGAAATTTTCATGATTCAAAAAATTCAGGACATCGCTAAACATTATCGTAAACGCCCCGAGTTTCCCAAGTCGTATTTTCAAGTGATAACAGAAACAAGGGGGTGGGAGTGCTCGATCTGAAAATTGGATTTTTCTAAACTTCGGTATCGGTGCAGAGGGGTTAAACATTATCGCACGGGTCTCAGTTCTCCTGCACAATTTATTTTCCGGTTAGAAGTATAACAAGAAGATCAACGAGCGCCTCTGATATCGGAACATAAAAACCACTTCGAATCATCTTTTCCAGACAATTTCGCGACCGATGAACCCGTTAGTGGTGAAAATTATCGCGTAGGTATATATATCTAAAATTTCGCGTCATATAAATTGTTTGCTTGTTTTTTCTTTTTTTCTTTCTCACTTTTCTGTATACTTTTCAGTGAAAAGGTGAAAGAAAATTGATTCGAATCCGCGAAAATAGCTCTCTTTTGAACCGCTCTTATATGTCTTTTATATACAGGGATTTATCTTTCCTTTTTATTCGTAACTTACACGTAATATCTACTTCTTTATTATATTTCTTCTCCTTTTCTTATTTCCCTCGTTCTGTTCTCTCATATTCTCTTCTTTTTTCGCCAAGTAAAAGTCTGCGACCCACTGGACACAGTCCAGAGAGACTTTATTGAGCAATTCCGCGTAATTGTTTGCGACTATTGGATTAAGAAGGCTGCATTTGTATACCTTGCGAAGTACGGGATAGATAAGATTTATAAGAAGCGGTGAATTGGTTGGGGTAAGCGTGTATCTACATCTTCCTAATGCTACTGTCAGGTATTACAGTGAATCTACGCATAATGAATTTACCTAACTCGTTCGCGAGTCGGCGAGTAACGGGGCTAATGAAATCTGGCCCCGCAATACCTAGATATTCAATTTCGCAATATAAATAGAAGTGCAAACGTGAAATTCTTATTGTCATGCAAATTGAGCGAGCCTTGGGAACGACGATACTCCCGATTAAACCGCGGGTACAATATCATACATACATACAAACATTCTGGCATACACGTATAGAATAATTATAACGATGATCACGAACGAAGCGAACGCAACGTAATCACTGACGCATCGAGTCGTAAATTCACCGTGTTTTCTACCTCTGTTAAAACGAAAATTAGGAATAAACTGGAGATGAATTATTATTTTTTTCTCATCCTTTATTTTGTATTTTTATTTTTCGCATATCTATACTATATATAGGTAAAGAGTAAAAGTCTGACAGTATTTTTTACGTTTTTCCTCTTCTTCGTTATTCCTTTCTGAGGTAAAATTAATTTCACGGATTTCCTCACTTGGAGTAGATTACAGAGATTATAGAGATACAGTTTCTCTCTTTTTCATTTCGTATCCCATACAGCCACTCGTGGGAAAAAAAACAAAGATTTATCATTCAATGTATGTCTGTGAATTTGATATGTGAATGAGAAAGTTTCATTCAAAATGTTACGTACGAAAGAACAGAAATGAAATATGAAATCGGATTCCCAAAATCTTGAATTACCATTTTCACATCATTTTTATGAAAGAATAATGAGAATTATACATTTATTACACCCACGTGTAAATCTATAGAAATGAATATCGGTAGTCGTCATGCTTTAATTAATTATACTAAATCAATCAATCAACATCAAAACTGTGCTAAAATTATCATGGTTATAATCGGGGAATGTCTGATCCTCAGCAGTATATAGATTGTAATTGACGTATTAATTATTTTCGCCGAACTTATGATTAAAGCTGATTACTGTAATGTTAATTCTGTATTCAGCGGTGATTGGGTACCTATTTTGAGAACTAAATTTATGATTAGTTATCTATACGTATACCTATACACGAATATTTCGACAAAACGTGGATTTTAACGATGACTAATTTGCACGTGAATTTATAGGTATATATATCTCCATGTGCACATCGAACGATGAAATTCTCTCGCTTCGTTATTCTCCTTTGATTATTTTGATACGCGGGAATACGCAACGGAATAGGAATAAACTGTCGCGGTTAACCAACGACGCGTTTACTCGACACAGAATTATATTACGCGCTTCGAATATTTATGAAAACGGGTGTAATCGAGCGTTAATCAAGCGTAGCTATGTCTCATATACATTATATATCTGTAGTATATGTCATAGGTTTACCACAGGGTTATAAACTGATGACAGGTTCGCGTTGAATAAACGAAAATCTTCTCTAACTAGAAAATAAATGAAATGAAAATAGAATAAAAAGAAAAAATCTGATTACTCGTAACGGAATGTTTTTTTTTTAACGGATTGTTTTCGGCAGGGGCTAATCGAGCGGTTAGTCACATCTAGAACTTTTGGCAAATTCGAATCGTTTATTTGTCTGCGGAATTGTGAAAATAGAAATTCAGAGGATGAATTTTTTTACGGATTTCCAGGTCTCGTATATGAATACGTGCTGATCTAAAAGGAGTAGGAAAAGCGATAAGAGTAATATTTTTCTGAAGAAATATCGGCTCCACTTTTCGCGCTTGCATTACTGGATTGTATTAGCGATAGTAGGTGGATAGGTAGGTGGAAACCGTGAACAAAATTGCGTACCCTTCCGTCATCCCGAGGGTACGTTTCATCTTTCTTCTTTAAAATGCGTTTTTGTTCGCAACGGTTTTTGTTCCGCTAAAATATCTGATACATACGTTATCCTCTGTAGACAGCACTCATACGTATACACGTGGCGTACATGTTTACTCATTGTTTTCACCACTTCAAATTTTTACCATTATCGTAGTATGTACTTCGTATCATCGTTATATGCCACCTAAATTTGTATACATTATATATACATGATATACATACGTATGAATATGACAAACAACTTGAATATCTGCCCCAGTTTCCTTTACGCTGTCATTTCAGTGCGGGCTTTACAATTTTAGGGACAAAAGGGGAAGATATATAAAAGGGATAAATGAAACCTAGTCAGGTTCTATGAAGTATAATTAATAAAATGGGAAAAGATTAGAACGCATTTGACAACTATGATAGGATCGAAAGATTGAATTTCTTACCGAAATATAATATCGATTCAAGATTCTGGAAATTTTACATCGTATGTGGCTTTCGCCCTGAGGCCATTTATTCTAACTCTACCTATACCCGAATACTAGAACGTACAGGAAAACAAGTTCCCAGATTGGTATCGGCTGAATAAGAACTGAGGAATAAAAAGAATTTTATAAAGTCATTGACACCCACGAATGTTACATTATTTCAAACGTCTATTTCTGTACAACGTTCTCCATTTATAGGTACAGAAATCTTTCACATTAGTCATAAATAAGCCAGCAGTAGAAATAAAAAAAAAAGATCGAGGAAGAAAAAAAATTTTACTCCTTCGAGCCGGATTTGAACCAGCGACCTATGGATGTCTCTAAACAAGATTTACTTCAAACCAACTACAGTCCACCGCTCTACCAACTGAGCTATCGAAGGGAATTGACAGAGAGTGTTGATTAGTTTGTCTTGAAGATATCTCGGACGAGGAATGTTTAAAAAAATAACATCGAGGTTCATCGTCCGAATATTGCGATGACTTATTTTTCCTTTCCTGTCGGTGTTTGGAAAAAAATCGGAAAAATTCCGGCGTCTTTTTTATCTCGCGTAATATTTAGACGAAACCTATTAGTTTTTGGTTAAATGTATATATTTTAGCGTGACTTGCAGTATTCATGATAACTCTAATCTTGACAATAAATATTGTTATTTGTAGGTATAATATAAGCGACATAATAATCGAAGAGTGAAAGTTGATTTGTGGCGAGAAACACAAACTCGATTTCGTAACCTCGAAATCTGGAGGCCAAGTTCATTAACATCAACTCTATTCGCGATAGTTTATGCGTATTAATACGTGTTTCGCAGTTTTTAGATCGATCGAATTTTCTAGTAGGTTTTAATATTAATTCACTTGAGTATAATCCAGATTTGTTTACTTACAGAAAGTAGAGCGAACCTCAGAGTCTAATAATTGACAGCTACTGTAAGTAGCATCTACAAAACCACGAGGATTTTGATAATCACGATCTAGCACAGAGGATATTGACACTAACAATTACGTCACCAGTCACTAACATAATCTCCGACTTATGAGAATTTATTATTTCGTTGTTTACGCGTGGCCACATCACACAACAGCCCTAGGCCGTTCTCATGCTCCAGAATTCAAGATCTAAACGTTTTAACTTCAGGATATAATCCTACGCCTCGAAATCACGGGGCTTTTGTTAGTTTCGTGGAACCCTGAATGAAGCTACCTAATGCCATCTAGCATTGGAATTCCCAACGAAAATAGGTGTGTGTTGGAGTAAAACGCTCGATATGCAACCCGCCGTACATGAATGTATGAGAAGTTGCTCATACTCGTAAGCCGCTAGTTTTAAATCCATAGAACAACATATTATATTGGAAATGCTTTTATCCAGAACGCATCGAAAATTCGTCGTTCTTGTTCCGACTATATTTAATTTCTCGCGTGATTTGAAGCCAGTTTTATTCACCGAAGTATTGTGCATCTTGTACTCTTTCGTCCATGATTTTTTTTCCTTTCAGTTATTTAGATCTAGGAATCGCATAGGAAAATCGTTCGGAAGTATAAAAGCCGCGTTTAGACTTATGAATTCTACGCGCAAATAGAACGAATCGGGTTTTACACTCCTCTGAATATTCTTATGATTCTTAAATTGATGAAAATGTGAAAAAAACTCTTTTTAGCTTGTTGAAATTATTTTATTCAAGATCCATAGAAGTTGCTTCGTTCTCTGTATCGATTAAATTATCCTTTTGACTTTCGTCCCTCGTTTGGTCATCTGTTATGTTGCCTATCTTCTTTTCTCCTGCTTTTCCCGTATGTAATTTTTTTAGATTCGTATTAAGTTTCGAAGCTGAATTCTCAGATGATTTTCCCTTGTTTCGTATAGATTTCAGAAGATTCTTCTTCCCAAATCTCGTGAATTTGAAATTCGGCAAATACCTCAACTCGCCGTCCCATTTGCGGAGCATTTCGCATTGAGCTGGATGAAAGATGTCAGGAATCTCTGAAAATTGAATAAAACGAAAAAAAAACCATGACACATGAAACATCTATCAAACGCGTTATCACAGATCATTTTCTATTACCTATTCCACAAGTTTCGTATTCCATTTCTTCACGCTTCTTCGTCATCTGTATAATATCCTCTCTGCTAGCATGTTGCCGATTTTTTCTTCCCCCGATAGAATGTTTGATATTTATTTGCTCCAATTCTTCATCGTGCCGAGATATGTACCTAGAAAAACAGAAAAACAGAAAAACTAAAACTTGAATAACATCCCGATTTTTCATCTTCCATTTCTAATTTCACCGAATAATTCGACGAGCAAACCTGTTCAATAAATCAGCGGCAAGTTCTGGTGTGTAGGGGCATACGTCAGGCAGCATGTTGTCTCTTATCCACATCATTTTTTCCCCTATTATATTCTGCCGCATTGCGTTTCCGAGTTTTAATTTCTCCCTGTTAGTTATTCTGAAATTTATGTGTCAAGTATACATGGTGAAATGGAAATGGAAAGAAGCGAAGGGAACGATTCGGAAATATATACTTTTTAGTCTTCTTCGTTATCGCTATGGACTTTCGGCTGTTGGGATGCACGACTTTCTTAGCCTTCGCCAAAACTTTCTTCATCGACGTAGACTGCAGTCGGATTAAAAAGTGGATTAAATAGAATAAAAAGAGGCACATTTTGTGTCGATTTGAACACATTCCGTCGATTTATACTCACCATTTCACTAAATAATGTCACCTACTGGCCAAGGGATACATAACCTATAAATCAGCTACTGCGATACTCTCGAACCGAGCGCAACCACCGCGTGTTAATTCTAACGAATAGTTCTCCATTTTCTCGACAGAGGTCCTGCAAATCAACGAAACGTGGGATGGCAAGAGAATAAAAGGCGAATGACCTGCCTGCTGTCAAGTTAGATTCATTTTAAATATATGTATGAAAATCAGAACGAATTCGTGAGATGATAGTTTGTAATTTTGATTCTTGTTGAAAGTTGGATTCTTTTTTATTCGATTGCTTTGAAAGTCTTTAAAAAATTGTCGTTTATGACAAAAGAAGCTGAAAACTAAAAAACTGATTTATTCTTACTTCAGATCGTTTTGATCCTCAATAGATATTTTTTTGTCTATGTAAAACCGTAATTTTTAGATTATTTATTTGACAGGATACCATGTACAGAGTATTTTTGACGAAGGTTCTTTTAGCTATTTTACTATCCTCGGACGTAGACTCTTTCGGTAAACGGCGTTGTCGTAAAGAAAAAATGCCGAAAGACGATGCCGACGATCACAGATTTTATAACCCCTTAACCGATTCTAAAGAAGACTGCATTGATCCATATCGCAGCTGTGGATCCGCCGGTTTTGGAATAGTTCAAAAAATCCCGTACCTCCCCGCGCCGTCTTGCTGCGTTCCTGTTAACGTTAAATTTTCATCGGCATGCATTCGGTGCGGATTATGCCTCGCGGTTGCGGAACAGGTTCGCAAATTAGAGAGAAAAAACCGGGCAATCATCGCCCGATGAATCTTGCAGTTCCATAAATCATAAATACGTTATTATTTATCATTCTGGATATGATTCTTCGTCGAGTTTCGCGAGCCCATCTCTCCGATTAGATTAACTAACTCCCCGGTTCTTTAGATCAATAAAACGTTGCTGGATACTCACGATATGATGCAGCCCAATCACTGGCTCAACGACACCGAGGCATTATCTTTGTTCAAAGAAATTTGCGACCATGGATTTCGCCAGTAAGAATAATAATGGCCGAATTTTTTTGAAAATAAATAATCCCTCGACATATCAAGCTCCATTTTACAATCTATTATTAGTTTTCTGAAAATCTATTACCTCGTTTGATCGAATCCCAGCTATAGCTTGCGGGAGATTTTTGGCAAGCGTTATATCTGCGATAGAATCCCAGGTGCAAAACTTGTTGCGTCAACAGCCGATGGCCTTTGGGAGAAAAAGTACACCCGAATTTTGTATTTTATATTCATTTTTCCATTCCCGAGCAAAATCATCTTTCGATTATTTTTAAACTATAGTTTGAAGATTAAATGCACAGCATATGTAGCCGCAGCTGGGGCAATTGATTTGTACAAACATTGGCGAATTTGGAGTGGATTTGATCAGCGATCACCTGACTTGGGCACGATTCTTTGCAGGTACGAAGCTCTGTTCAGATTAGGTGTTTAAATACTGAAAAAAAATGTCGCATTGCCATAATTTAAGGCAATTCATTTACATTTTTACTTAACGCGATATACTAGGGGAGAAGAAGGAATTTTTCGTGACTGCAAATCTATGCCGAATCTTTCAAGACCAGAATGGAAAAAGGCGAACGGTTTTTTTTCGAAAATGCGAGTGATGGTGGAGATAAAATGCAAATGATTTATTATAACGGCGCGTATATTTAATATCAATACACATACAACGATGGTGGATATAACTTTTCTACAATTTTATGATTCAATTACTTCTTATCGTTAATAAAATATCTGAAAAAAAAAATAAAATCTCTTATCTAGACACACTTAGTCTGCGTTATGTCTACGCAGTAATTACATATGGCTTACGCAACGACGCATGATTGCTGTTTTTTTAATATTTTTTTTTAATTTTTTCAACGAATGAAGATAATTATCACGATAAATTCCCTTATCATCTTATATCTCTCATTATTTTATTAGCTAGAGCAATTTAACTAGAATTTTCTAATTATCCATAAATATATAGACACACGAATATATAAATAGATTTGAATAATATTTGATAAATAATTAATCCTGGTAGGGAAATACTGGCTCATTACTCAAGTCTGTAGTATTTTCGTTCCCCTTGAAAGAGACATCAACGTTCCTCCGTTTTCTTGGCGAGAACAATTTCAGGCCAGAAAAATCGAGAGGCTTAATTCTATTCGCCTTCGAGTATCCACCGGCATTTAAAACCCTCTCAGAACCCATCCGTTCCGGAACTGTTCCAATCCTTTCCGATCTGATCCCTTTGCTTGACGTTAAATCTCCTCGAAGCGATGAATCGTTATCCGAAGATTCAACCGAAAAACCGGCGACAAAGGCATCGAACTTTTTCATGGTCGTTGAAGGCCCGTCAACCCCTTGACTTTGACTTTGACTTTGGCCTTGAACTTGATCTTGATTTTCGCCTTGAACTTCTCTTCGGTGTACCTGAATGGCGCGCCTTAACTTTTTTCGAATCGATTTCCGCTGGCTCCAAACTCTCTCGAAGATACCAAGTGACAGAGCACTTATCACCCCGATAACGAGGATCACAAAGGCTGAATAAACGTCGGCCAGACGCGCGCTGTGGAAGGTTGTCAGTGCTTCGCATTGCGGCATCCTTGGTAGCATTTTTTCACTTATACGGCTCAAAACCCCGACTTCACTTATGCGCATTACGCTATGTTCAGAGAAAATAATTATACGAAAATGTGAAAATGAAGTTGACTCGATCAGGACTAGCGAAACCGTAAGAAGTCCTTTTTTTTTGTTTTTTTACTTCTCAAATTCCATTTTTGATAAAATTCTCAGTTCTTCCTGGAAAAGGACTCACGGGATATAGGTATAACTCTGTGATACCTACCGATGATTGATGATCTTCTTATACGGACAAGCAGAGGCCATTGGTAAAGCTACGACTGTGAATGTCTGTGGAATAATTAGCTCCTTCAAAGAGCAACGATTATGGACGAGAGTTGTGCGCAGAGCGCGTCTGGCCAGTCTGGCACTAACGAAGAACCCGTAACCACCTTTGGCCGCTTTTTGTAATCCAGAAGTCGTGTCTAATCTCCCCTCGCGACCGTTGTAGGCTTTGATGTAAAGCTCGCGAAGATTACTGTCGTTCGCGTTCTGCGTAATGAGAAGAAAAATCATGAGAATTTACTTTTCGAAAGATAATTGTCGCTCTTTCTTCATTTTTTGTTTCCTCTTTTCTTCTTTCTTTGGTATTTAATTTCGAAAGCTGCCTACTCTTATGTATTCATCGTCGTTCGCACTGTATCCCAAGTTGTAGTTATTCAAAAGGAGATCAGCGAGCGACTTTATTCCAGCAGCCTGCACGGATAATATCGAAGTGATGAAGCCAGCGTAAGCGTTGTAGATAACCAGGGCGAAGATCAAGCTGATCAAAAGCGCTATTTTACCCGAAGGACTTCGCGGGCACCAAGGAGAGCCTGGAAATGATCTGAGATTAAGACGAACGAACGAACGATTTCGCGAGATACAAGCAGAGGGAAAAAAATTCCTGGTCAACTAATCAAACTCTGGTCGGATTATCCACGAAAAAAGCACCTTGCATACACATGATGCTGATGCACCATAACGCAGCTTCTCCGAGCCCAGTATCAACCACGGTCTCATCACTGAGAGCCAGTTTCCCGGCGTAATTAATCGCCGTCATTGCCAATACGATTAAAATACAAGTAGCAGCGACACAGCCTAACAATCGGTTGTTGAACGGTTGAAGAAATATGTCCCTCATGGACCCGGACTCTGGTGGATGGAAGTAGATGTTCCTCCTGGAAAATATCCGCACAAAATAATTGGCTGATTGGCAAAAGTATTCTTTAGAAAAAATTACGAACATTGACTGAATGATGGGATGTGTGAAACTCATGGCTCGTTGACGAGCATCGTTCACGTTTATATTTCCCAAACCGATGTCAACGGCTCCGGAAACGACGTCGCCCAGGAGATCACTCCAAGCCTTGTTGTTCATTGTGCCAAGTTTCTCGTGAGGCACAAGCTCGATGCTAGTATTTCCGGATGCGATTTTCACGCGAACGGGTCGAGCCGGAAAAGAGAAAGATGTTTTTCAATTCGATTTCTTCGCTGTCGAAGATAACGAACCTCGCGATTAATACGAATCTAATATAATGCGCATTGTGCATCTATATTTTCAGGCGCACATCAATTATAGAATTTGCGTCAATCACTCCATAAATATACATTACACATGCTTCTGAATATGGATTATGCAATTTATAATTACCTCGCGTTTATGCCATTCACGATGAAACTCATGATATCCAGTAGCGGTATCATGTCGCTCATCTCTTCCTCGTCTATGTTATCCGACTGTAACTCGCTGCTGGAGTTTAAAATTCCCACAAGAAGGGGAAACCCGTGGAAATTATTTCTCAGCTCAACACTGACCGGTAATTTCAGCGTGTAAGATCCAGGATTCCACGAGCCCAAACCATCCACTACTAGGCTAGAATTTTCGGAATTTCTTATCTTATAAACATGACTGAGATAAAATGAGACGGTCTTATTTTCCTGAACCACATAGTCGAGATTGCTAGTCGCATTCTCTCGCCCTTTAACCCTCGTTTTAATCTTCGGGGGTCGATAGTCCCTCGCATATTCCTGAAGGTCCGAACAAGTCCTGAAAAACATATTTTTTTTAATTATTACATATCCATTAGGCGTCATTGAGTTTTGTCATTTTATCTGATAAATCAGTACCTGTTCTGGTATTGTATAATCGCGTTTCCTGCCTCGGAGGTCGACAAAGGTGAGGTTGCCACAACCACGTCACTATCAATGCCAATGTTCAGAATACGAAGAAGCGTATCGATTGTGGCATCGCTGCGTTTTGTGGCCACGATCAACCACGAGATGTAGTAGTTGAAAAGCTGCTTCTGTGAAGCCTGAATGGTAATCGAAGCCGAATTGAATACAGTGATCGACACTTTTTCGTAATATTTCGGCGAGTGAGGATTCGGGCATTTCATGTCGAATCGAGCGATCGATTTTTATCACCCCTTCATATTTTCGAAAAATTTTCTATTGGCTGAAGTATACGAGACGGAAATATCAATCGTCACTTTTTTCAATTATTTCCCTCGAATATATCATTCCTAGTATCATTCGAAAAGTTGACTTTGTTTCTTGCACTTCGTCGATTTTTCAGATCGATCCAGCTCCACGATAATAAGATCTACCAACTCGATCCCAGAGGTGAAAATTGTATGGAAATGTAGATGCCTAACGAATAATCTCACCTTTGTAACCGGATGATAAATTCTTATACTAGTACAGTAATGAAGCCGAAGGTTACGGAGTAGTTTAAAATCTTTTTCAGCATTAATAAGAAATACGTATACGTATATAGGTATCTATATTATCAGCTCTCTAAATAATGATATTTAAAATTATTACACGATAATAAAATGTCAATTTCATATTCAAGCGAGGATGAAATGTTGAGTAAGGACCGCGTCCCTGAATCTAATTACCATCAAGAATCGGCGTTGGTCATAGAAAAAAGATATTAGGCCATGTGAATAAAAAAAGAAGAAATTTAATGAATATTAACTTTGAGAGCTAAATGGGTAATAGCGCAAAGTACAGGCATGAATAAGATGAGCATTGAATAATAAAATTCAAATATCCATTTGCCACTTCCTTGGCCTTTGCCAAGTTTATAACCCTTCAGGTATCTAATTTTATTATTCTGAAACTTCTATAAGTAATTTTTTTTTTTTTCTGACAGGCAAGTGATCTTTTCATTTTCTATATATATATGTATTCAATTAACAAATCGATCACTTTCAGATATTCATTAAAAAGAATCTGATATGGGTGATAAAGCATTGGTTTAATTGACCTACGGAATTCACGTGAACCAAAAAGTCATTTATTTTACGACCCACTTAATATTTTCACATGTGAGAGTATTACTCGCTGAATGTATGATCTACCAACTCGTAGATGAAAAATTGAATGAAGAAATCATACGGTTATGCAGTTAGTAAAGTACTTGTTACTCATAATCTCTAGTGAATGAGAACGAAAAAAGAACCAACACATTGAATATCTATATATCCGTGGATGTTGATAATGAATGAGGAAAAAGTGTGTACAGATTATACGATTTGCTCAATTGAGTTTTTGCACTCGTTGTAATTTCTGTCCACGTCTAATCTGTCTTCTGTAAAATGAAATTTGCTTCCAACGCCTCTATGTCAATCTTGAGCTTCCAGATTTGAATTTCACATTTGTAATTCAAAGTTGGATGATTCTAGCAAATTAAACGTGGGTGAATATTGAACGAAGATTCCTGCGAGCATCAGCAACGACAAACGCTTTTTTCAACGAAGAAAGTAAAGTTTCGATTCAATTCTGAGAAATCTTATACTCATCTCATGGACTTTAAGACCTTTCAACCTGTCGCATTAATTATAAACTGATTTTTACAGCAATATATCAACTTTCGTCCCCATTAATAAACGTCTGTGAATTTTCGTCATATTCCGAAGAAGGTCGTCGTCGCAACGTTTTAGAAAAAAATTTCATAGTCTTATTCAGAGATAAGATAATCGGTGGAAAGTTGTCTAAAGTTTTTCTTTCATTTAATTAAGAGAAAAGACCAATTGGTTGGAGAAAGAAAATTTGAAAAGCGAAATACCGAGGCGGTTTGGCAGGTTAACATAATTTTAAGGAGTCTGATTTTCACGCAACCACTTCATCCGACTTATACGTCACGGATTCTGTTTTTTTCGAATGTGCTAAATAATTCGGAAATTAAATTAATGATGGCTCATCAATTTCAGCCAGCTCAAATATGCGAAAGTCTGAAGTTTCAAAAATTTCGCATTTACTTGACGATATTCAATAAACTACAAACTTTCCTACCTCAAAAATATTGGATAATTAGATTCCTATTCAAATACACGAAATCATGGCTTATTTTTAGCCGAAGTCTAATAACGAAGACAATACTATCTATTTTCAATTACGAACTAAATTACCACCGCATGGCGAGTAAAACTTTCTCAGTACTGAGAATATAACCTTCGATTACACGGTAATAACTGCCATAGGTCAAGAGGCGTTATAAACGATCTGCGCCGATTCACCTTGTACAAATTTTGTATAAAAAAATGATTTTACCAATTGCAGGATATTTTCAGGTGACGTGAGGTTCAATCCATCGGCGAAAATGACAGACCCAAGGCGATGTTTACGGATGAAAAGAGCCTGTGGTAAAATATCTGCCAGATGTTCGTCAAGGGATGATCGGATAGAAATTTTCAGCCCCTTATCCCCGCAACAGGACATCAAGGATCTAGCATATGACCGCTGGCATTCTTTATCGAGAAAAAGAGATTCCTCAGTTCAGGTAATACCGTATTCAAGGGCATCCTCAAAAATTATTACAAGTATTTGAGACTAGTACGTATGGAGTTATCATACTTAAAGTTACGTGCTTGTATAGCTGCACATGTCAGTTTTGTTTTATCATGTTTCGAAAGATAATAAAATATACTGGTTGCGTGTGAATGAGATAGGCAAATAGTACGATGCCTAGTATAATGTCGTACTTATTCATTCGAAAATATGACATATGCTAAAGCTGATCAGGTAGAAGCCTGATCACCAGAAGCTGAAATCAAAATTTTATCGTTTAATGAGAGACTGATCGAAGCCCTAATTAAAGAGTCGAGTCTTTGGAAAGGTGGAAAGTTCTACCCTGTAAGAATGAACTATCCGGAATTTGGCAAGAGTAGGAAACTTGTCAACGCAAACCTATTCGCAGGGAATATTCATAATTTTTACTATCACACTTGATACTCGCGTAAAAAAATTCTCCGACGTGCGACAATATTTATTTAACTCTTCACAAGTCGTAAGTACCATATTTGTTTCGTGTGGATTAAAAACTCGTTCAGGTAGCGATAGTTTGTATTTTTTGGTAGTCTGTCAACATAACAGGAGCTCAAAGGTGTAAAGCGGAAAAACCTTAAGTGATTTTTGTCATTGACGTAGATTCAGCTTCTCTATATATGATTTTGGGCAAACTCATTCATTGTGTTTACCTATGCTGCGGTTTATTTATATGGGAAAAGTAAAACGATTAATAATGGCTGAACGATCTGCCTCTAGACGCTTGTCCGATATAAATTGATTATCCGGACTTCGAGCAAGCAATTAAGTTGTTTTCTTCACGATTTCAGCCTCGGGGTGGTACAGAGTTATTTTTTTGATCATATCGGTCACTTTCAGCTGGGTAAACACTCGAGTCTTGAATCGAAGAAAACTGTGAAGGAAAGTACAGTTTGAGGTAAAGTTTTTTTTCTCGCTTCCGGCCTGAAATTTCGTTGGTAATTGCCTTAGGGGTCCATTCTACGTTGGTCATGACTCTCGTATTGATTTACTTATAGCTCCGATTGATTATTGCATACAATTGTTACCGAATTGCTTAATCTTCTCCCGAACTTTCCAATCTTTTTTTCCTACCCATTATCTGTCCTTTCAAACCACGTCTAAGAAGTGAGTCAATTTTTCTGAGACCCGAAAAAACGTTCCAAGGTAAATTCTCAAAGTTTTCATGAATCTAAAAAAAATTATTGTTATTTTTTAGTCAGTCCAACTTCATTCCGAAGTCTGGGGAGATTAGCCGCATCATCCTTGGCAGATTAACATCTTGTGTGAATTTATGTTAGAAATAGTGGGAATGGGGAAGGGGGTCGAAATAGTGAAAATGGAAAGGTGTTAGTTTTTGGGAGCCAGTCGCTGTACTTGGTTAAGACAGAACAGACCCCATCTGTTTTCTGATTTTTCCTATAAAGATCTTCGGATGATATCACAAACAATATAGATAGTTGCAGGATATATATAATATAATACCATCATCCAGCAAAGAGACTTTGAATTTTTCTGCCGTAGGGAGAGTTCATTTCAGCTGGAATATTAGAGGTGAGTAAAGTATAGCTATATTTTTTCATAAACTTTTTTATAAAAATTATACCATATGCTTGGAACTGCAATAATTTTTAGACATTAAAACGAGGAAAGTAGTTTCCTACTTTGGCATAAATAGAAAGAATATAAACTTGGAAAACTGGTATCGTCACAGTTGACAGTAAGTCTTTGATAACAGTTGGTAGATATACGTGAAATTTAGTAGAACTTTTTCCACCACCATACATATCGGCAATTTTACGATTGTGGGCAAACCACAAGTGCTCATTCTACCGATTCAATTGCCAGGTGCATACGATCAGGAAACCGATACTTCGTGAGTAAATATATTCCGTACTATTCAGTGGTCGTAAAATCGCTTCAGTTTATCCCAAAATCTGGTGCATTGAATATGGACCAATTTTCATTTTTTTTTTTTCATTCTTCTTGAGAAAGTGGGGAAAAGTAATAGTTATAAAATGTATGAAATAGTCAATAATGCAACACATCAGCTCGGTGAATTCTCACAGAGTATATGTAGATTTTCACATAATGTTTAGAGTTTCCTTTATAACATTTACACGTTGATTAACGCCTCCACCTGTCTGGTCAAGAACGGTCAGTATTTGCAGATGTCAAAGTAGGTCAATAGAATTATACACATTCTGAACATCAGGCATAACAGAGAACCGATTGTTGCAATTCGCTTTCATCCTTACAGCCGTTAATTGACAATTCAATAATCGTTATAGTTTTGACAATAATATTTCCTTCTGCATATGCGATCAAGATATCAAAAATATCATATTGCTAGAGATAGTTCTTGCTGACATAAGATCATCCGTCCATTAAAGTGCTGATTCAAATTCCATTTGAATAATACAGTAGAAACCAAAAATTTGTAGACTGAGATCCTTAATTCCGAGTCTGGCTAATCTTAATCAACTTTTGGCCTTCATTTGTCTGTTATACGTACATCGATTCTCACGACAATAATTTACATGCATGAGAATTGTTGCGTAAGTAAAGAGCATTTGGATAAATAAACCGGTAATAACTAGTGCAATATTTATAACGAACTGAAGCAACGCTGCGATAACGAATAACCAACGAATGTCCTCTAATCAAATTTGACGATACTTGGATGATGATAACGAGGAAGGTTAGCGATCGGTGGTCGGTATACTTACTCTTTGGATTTAAATTATCGAATATAACCAGCTGATCCAAGGATCTCCATCGGGAATATTCTAAGACCAATTGTAGACCGAGAGGTGATGGTGAAATGCATTGACACGCAACTCTTGCAGCGATGAATATTAACAGAATTATGACGTTGGGCCATTCCTTTCCTTTCATTACTCACGGTCAACTGTAATCAGAAGACATATAGAATTCGGAAAGTACTTGAGCCTCGTTTCACTACTTTAGAGACTTTGGATGTCGCACCTTGTTGCAGACCGAAAGTCGAGTTTCTTCTTCCTGTCGTAGATAAATTATCGTCAGTTTATAAGGGACTGGTGCTCTGCTAAGTCGACGCGATACTCACGGAGGGCTAGTCGAACTATACGTACGTACGTACCCTGTCTTTCATAATATCCATCATTTTCATTATTTCACAGATATTGAATTCAGAAATGAACTTTTTCAAATGCCACGTCAATTACTCTTCAGCGCTAATGGTACCTGCTTATTAATTTATCCGATATCATGCGCCGTACCCCGAACCATTGCGTGTCCATCAATGAGGGATAGAGAGAATACCGCCGATAGAATAGCGCATTTCTATATTCTCCAAATTGTGTTTTAGGCAAAAATATAAAAAACAAAAAAACAGGCAATTACGAGCTACTGAGAATATCCGTTCGCGTTTAAATCGATTATTTGACACAGTTTCAGGGAGTTTTCTCTCCTTTTTGGAAAAGCACAAACATCTTCAAGCGATTAAGATATGTATCTTAAATTCTGACCGTCATCAAAGATGACTTAGTTATTTATGTATAATTCCGAGGAACTCCTCACATTTATTGACGCTATAATTCACTGATATTAGTTCGTAGGATCTTATCAATGTGTGTTGGGCTTGAATGCAAAATAGTTGAAAGACAAAATTCTGCATCTTGCGCACCCTATTGCGAAATATTCAAAATCTGCATGGCTATTACCAGTTTTTACTTTTCTGAAATGTTCGAACTTGTTAACTGAAATATGGGACGTTTTCGGTATGCGGATTTCACGGTGGTTTTAATATCGGCAAAACGGTGCAGAAATTGCCTAATAACAATTTTAGCTAACTGGCCAAGGTTTCGAAAGAACAATCAAGCAACGATCAATGATCTTTTTCATCAATCGTCATATCGAGACTCGTACGATTCAACCTTAAGTCCTAAGAAATAAAAAATACAAATACGTATGTCTTACCCGAAAGTTTATCTTTACCGATTTTTACTCTCCTCCGACAAACTTCACTCGCGAAAGATACGTAGCGAAGTGAATTTCTGCGCTAAAACTCTTAGCGTTGAATGTTGATCGAAGATTTCAATCTATACATTACTTCTCCCATATGACCAGAATTCTTTTATCATCTATGCCATCTGTTTTTGACATTAACAGCTCGAAAGCTCCCACGGGATTTTCGGCATAAAATGTCAATTAAGGGAAAATTAGACCTCGGATGATCCTTCACATCAACGTTTCAATTTTTTCTGCGTAGGTACATACAGACGACAGAAATGACAATAACCTTCAATATGATACAATATTTTTTGGCAATTCTACATGCAATTAACTGCATTAAAAATTTCTTCATTTACTGTATCTTTGAATAAAATTTCAGTTTCCAAACGGGACCCCAGCTCAAAACTTTTTTCTCTCTCCACCGATCATCGATACTTGACAGATTTCTGATAAATTGTTCCGCAAAGGAATTGCACTTCTATTATTATTATTATTATTATTATTATTATTATTATTATTATTATTATTATTATTATTCATCCAACAATAATTTATTCGTTTTTACAGTCGCGATTCATTCTTGCGATATCTTCGAGCAAACGACTGTAGTTGCATCATGGGTCGTTCCGTTTTATAATTATTACGTCGATTTTTTATTATATCTAATTTTGACAACCTACTGTTTGAAATAATTATTATTACCGATTGTTTGATGTAGATATCCACTCGCGTGTACAATGACATTAAATAATTCAAGGATGGTGCAATTTGCACTAAATTTATTTCTCTGCTTCTAAGAGGCCGCAAAACATTTATCAATTACCAAAACCTAAGCGGTGTAAAATGGTGTGAATTCAACAAATATTTTGAAAAACAGACAACGCCCGGGCCTATGACCTCATTTATTAATGATATAACAATTTGGACATTTTCTAAGCTTCGCTTCCGATCATTTGATGGTTCGTTAATGCTTATAAAAATTGCATTAGAATTGGAGGAATAATTGTTAAAGCAAAAAAAAATTCTCAATTATGCTTATTGGAATTCTGAAACTTGTAGAATGATAACAAAACTTTGATTCATAACAAATTTCATCAAACAAGTCAAGCAGACGCGTGCGGCATAACGTTTCGTACAACACATCGACCGTGTGTTTAACGAAGTAATGTGCACGGTAATCATTTATTAAGTTGGTCAATCGTCAGCATATTTTTTACAATATTAAACAAAAAAAAATCAAATTAGATCATCAGTATGAAAGCTAACTTTCGGAGCATCGGGGAATACGAGCTCTCCTGTTAAATTTCTGTTCTATGTATTGTTTGATTCCTTTCATTAATGTACTGACGTATGTAATTTGAAGTAAAAGATATCAAGTTGCGATCGAGGACACAAGGTAGGACTAGCGATAAGAATCCAAGAAATAACATTTAGTTTCGATATTGAGAGAATTTAAATATGTGACAATCATTCATGATGGGGAAAATTGATGGAAATTGAAATCTATCAGTGTGTCCTGTTTCCAGATCCGTTTATGAAAACGTTCTGGAAAAACACGTTCGAAATGTAGAAATTTAGTATAAAAATAATAGTTCGTCTTCCTCCCTTGACACGTATTTTATACATATTTATGTCTGTTTGCGGTCGGTTGATTATATCAATGTTTATTACTTCAATTTATTATTGGTATAGAATTTTCTCAATTATTCGAATAATAATTCCAAGTAAATTAATTAAACAAAAAATAGCGATAGGTATTCAAGCCTTCAAATATTACATAAACGTGAAATTTATTTCTACGACACAGATAGAAATAAAATAGAATTTTGATTTCCATTATTTGTTATGTATTTTTCGATAACAGGAAGAATCAGGGAAAATGAACAGTAATCATATATATAAACCACAAGTTATTGAAGAGTGAGTGTAGTATTGATCTCAATACATATTACATCTTTGAACGAAATATTGCACATTTATCTATTTATTTATATCTCATTTAATTACTTTCAACCTATCAATTTCCATCAAATAAATTCGTAATAAGTCGATGTAATACTATTGGGACAATCTGCACGAATAATCGATCAAAATATTACACGAAATACGTCCTTCTTCTATCGCGAAAAATTCGAATACATATCGCGTGACTAATGAAAAAATGTTGTAAACGACAAGTTTACGCCCTTTTACAATTCTTGAAGGCAAAGGACTCATGTTTTTATTTTTCTTCATCATTCGACTGCTAAATCTTCGACGCTACGTTATAACACTGAAAAGTGAAGAAAAAAAAATTGGCGAGTACCCCCTTTGGGCATTAATCGGAATATCTTTTTCCTACACCCTTATATGTGCAACGAAAAATCAGCCCTTATTTAAATTCACATCTGAATAAATGAATGAGGTCGTAAATTTACGGTTCATAAATTTATTGGTTCCCTCAATTAATCAAGCAATTATTATTATTATTAATATTTTTTTTTGTAACTATACACCTGATTCTATTACGAAGAACACTAAACATATAATATATTTCTAGCGGGGAGATAATGCCGCCAAATATTGCCAGCAGCTCGCCTGCCCTGGGAAAAGAGTTTCCCGAGGATGCAGACTTGGGTGATGAAAAACTTAAAGCTAGTTTAAAAATTCAACAAACTGAATCCCACGTTGATTCCTACGATGGACCATTTAGCTTCAAGACTCCTCTAATCTGGCCGAACGTAATCAGCATCACAATACTGCACTTGGTCTCTATCTACTCGTTTTTGACGATACCGATTTTGTCCAGTAAATATACCTTACTTTGGGGTAAGTAAAACTTGAATATGTGTCAGGAGGATCAACTACACTGCACTTAGAAATCCATTTTCAATGTGGATACAGAGCAATCAATGATTCGATTTCGTGGTATTAAATGAAATAATAAAAAGAATTATAACAACTAATCGATTCTGATAAAAGAAAGAAGAAATTATTGAAGAATCGATTAGGATTTAGAAACTTTGACTGAATCTTGGCAAAGCAAGTTAATGTGTTATGTAATAGGCTAGGAAAATCAATTCTAACAATTTGAATTCGACCCGAAGCCACGTAAAGGCAAATGATTTCTTGGGGCGACAGAGGAAACTGGGCCAAATGGAATCCCTAGTCAGTCGTCTATTCATACGCTATTCAAACGGCTGGCACTTTACTCTGAAACTCAATGCTTTACCGATTGTTGCCATTTCACTTATCTTAATTAACTTGTCAGGCGTTACGGTAGCCCATGACAGCTTCGTTCTAACAATATTTATTCTATTGAAAAGAAAAGGGAACTTTAGTTCGAATTAATCATCAAGCGTTATAAATCTTATCGCCGACTTATATTTATTCCAGGATTTTTCCTCGGCCAGGCAGGTGGATTTGGCGTCACTGGCGGAGTACATCGTCTATGGTGTCACCGTTCCTACAAAGCGAAGTGGCCTCTTCGCGTCATCCTTATCATATGTTATTCTATTGCTGGTCAGGTAAGTAAGCCGATTAAAAGATTTCTCATTTCTTCTTTGCTTCGTGATTGAATTTTGGAAAAACGTGACGAGACATTTTTGCCCCCGTGTAGAACACCGTCTTTGACTGGGTACGCGATCATCGAGTTCATCATAAATACTCGGAGACCGATGCAGACCCTCATAACAGTAACAGGGGCTTCTTCTTCGCTCACGTAGGGTGGCTGATGATGAAAAAACACCCGGAAGTCTTACGTCGAGGGCGTCAGATAGACATGAGTGACGTTCTCGCAGATCCGATAGTCACTTTCAATCACAAGTGAGCCGCACACACTTATATCATAATAATTCCTAGTTATATCGCTTCGATTACTTTTGGATTGTGAAAAAGTAAAAAAAAAAAGAATTTTATCAGGTCTGAAATCTTAGAACGTTGATTGTTCGAAGTGCAATTTTCCAAAAAGGTGCGATTTTTCTTGAGAAAAATGTCCCTCGGAAAGTTTGACTCGATTGATTAACCTGCACGACGTCGCTTAGCGAAATGATTATCATAAGTGAAGTTATGACAACTTTTATTTCACTCAAATTTGAAAATAGTTCGTCGTTATTTTTCTACGCAAATCAAAGCTGTGGCTACCGCAGCGTTTGGTCTTCGTTGTCAGTTATCTTAGTCAAATTCGGGAATACCCATGATAAGATTTCATCGGATTATAATACGTCGTGCGATGGTTCATCAATCACACTAATGAATGAAAATAATTTATACAAAAATGAAAGAATTAGGCCACCGTATCTTTAGATTCGAGTGATTGATTCCTCCAAAGATTCTTCACTCCGATTCATATATTATACCCAAGTATTGCAAATTCATTTTCAATTGCAAAATTAAAATTAGCGCAGACCGTTTGCTGATCGAAATCATTCGGCGTTAAATCAATTTTTGTCTCTTCTACTTGTCTGATTGTTCGATAGCGATCGCTGAACTCAATCGTCTAAAGAATTTGCAAATACTTGGGTGATTATCATAACTTTAATTCCGCGATCTTAGACGCTGCTTGATATGATTTGTTTACGCGTCGTGTAGATATTCTAAATATTCCATAATGCATCGACGTGTTGTTTTGTTATTGAACAAATCTCCAACGAATAATCTCTACGTGCCAGACTATGGATTAAAATTTTTATTATTGCCTGCGGATAATTATTTCGAGTAAATGATCGTCTTCCCAGACCCCACAGCACGTTATCAGTTAAATTTAACCGCACATGTTACGTGACAAGATTACATCAAGAATTAATCGAATTAATTGATCAGACGTGTGCGACTTGACGAGTTTTGCACTCCATAATTTTTTTCGCCAAATTTTCCCAGATTTATCTATTGATTGTGAGTGGCGTGGTCGTTATGGCCATACAAACTTATTTTTTTATCACGTTTTTACTCATGATCTCTGCATCGTGACTAAAATTAAATTTATGACAAGTTGATATCGCCCTCAATTACACCAGCTGTAGCCATTCAATTTTTGAATATGATAAGATTTCTGAAAAGTTTGTCAGAAAAAAAGGAAAAAAAAAAGAGGAAAAGAGAAAGGAATTAATTTAGAAAAAATGCGTGCAAATCCCTTAGTCGTGGATCAGAATTGATTTAATTAAAAATCACGCCACGTTTACGATAAAATAGATTAATCTAAACAACTATTCATCAATTAATAGTTGCATTGAAATGTCGAACATCAATTACAATAGACTTCGGGCTCTAGAGAGGTGAATCCATTTTCAAATCAGTGATAAAGCCATTAGTCAATGTCTTCTAGGCATTATTAATATCATAATATTTACATTCTTGTACTAAACATTAGCTGATCGTATGCGGTAACTTGTTTGATACGTGATCAGAAACACGGATCCGATGCGTGTTTGCGACTTGGAAATGTGCGTGCTAATCAATGCACGATAAAGTAAACCCCGTTTTTCATTTATCCAATAAGGATTAGTACCAATTCTCTCTCTGAGCTGAACGATTAATATAATTGTTCCATTTCTTCCTAAACAAAAAGACGAAAAAACAAACCAGCAAACAAGCAAACAAAAAATCGCTAACCTACGCGAATTACAATTCTTCAAATCATCTCATCTTTCAGATTCTTCTTGCCGATGAAACTCCTGTTCTGTTTTATAATACCGATAACTGTACCAGTTTATTTATGGAACGAGTCGTGGTACACGTCGATAATGGCACAAATTTTTATACGATACGTTATGGGTCTGAATTTCACATGGTGTGTGAATAGCGCTGCTCATATGTGGGGAAGTAGGCCTTTCGACAAGTGAGTATAATTTCTACAGGGATTCAATAATGAAAAAAAATTGATTTTCCACATCTAGATAAATCATCTGGTTAATTCTATTCGATCTTATCCCCCCTATCCATCTCTATTTTCTATCTAAACAGAAAAATTTCGCCCTCGGAAAATTTGGCGGTGGCTATAGTAGCCCTGGGCGAAGGCTGGCACAATTATCATCACGTATTTCCCTGGGATTACAAGGCAGCCGAATTGGGAGACTACGCCTTCAACACAACCACTTTCCTCATTGATATGTTCGCAAAAATCGGATGGGCTTACGATCTGAAACAACCCTCGCCTTCCCTGGTCAGAAAAGTTGCTGAAAAACACGGGGATGGATCGCATGCCGAATGGCCCGAGATACCCGAACCAAGAAGCGAATAAATTTTGTAGAAATTAACGTTCCTTTTTTTGTTCTTCATTTCTCCAAACCATCAAGGTACGATCTACACCCCAGGTCAGACGTGGGCGAAGATTTGAGAGAGTATATACTTTTCTCGGCTATTTTTACTTCTTATTAAATTTGTTGATTAGTATTTAAGGATCCGCATAAAAGTTTCGGAATTTTTCATTAACATCGTTACACTTCTTAGCGATTACCTATCTCGTCTCTTGCTCGCACCTTGAATCACACTGTAGCTAGTCATATAAGGTGAAAGTCATGAAATGCAAATGAAATTTATCTAACTAACTTCGCTTTGGGTGGCTAGATTTCACACGTGTCCAGGTATGATTGATTATAATTATACTGATTCATAAAACGGTAGATAAAATGTGCGGAATTAATCATCAAATTTTTAGGCTGTACCTTGACTGATGGCGAAAAATCAAAGTGTAAGAATATATCGTTTTTTACGTCCTGTTTTTGCACTAGTTCAGGGGAAAGGAAAGATTTTCTTTAAAACATGAGAATTTCTATCAGTGCAGCAGAATGACGGGAGCGAAAGAGAGCTAGAGTTAGAAAACGTGGGATTCACGTTATCGCGTCGAGCACGTGTGCCATCATACGTGCATTACGGTCGTTAGTCTCGTTATAAGAATTGCTCACGCGTCTCCCGCGTGGTTATTGGTTATTCGGTTATCAGGAAAGTACAACTATAATATAACCGGTATATAAGGTCATCGACGAATGTTAACCGATCTAATTTCACCGCATATAAAATGAAATTAATTAAGCGATCATTAAACGTTCGAAATTTAATCGCTGATAATTTATTATTAAAATAAAATGAAACAATACATCGTATACGTGTGTTATACTTATACACTTCATTACTTATGCAAGAATATATCTTCACGTGGTCGACGGATGACTTCTGTCTCAGGGTATAATTATAGCTGACCGCTATACCACACGGCACACAAACTTCCAATGTACCTACTGCAATACTGGGTTAATTTTTTGCAAATAATTTTTCTCACACACATAATATACATATGTATATATTTATAATAAACAATCAAATGCCAAAGAACCCCGCATAAAACTTATGGGTTTTTACCAAATTGCGGGAGTGTGTTCTCTGTGTGATACTGATCAAAATTTCTTGTAGCCATAACTCGATTTTAAGCACCATAATAATTTTTTTTTCGGAGAGCCTGAGAAGTTGATATATTTCACCAGTTATTGGTAGATCAAAGATTGAGCCCTCGGCCGTAAGATTTTGTGCGGGTTCTTCACATCTATAATTTAATGAACGAATTTGTTCATTCGACTAAATCTGATCGGTTTGATAACGAATAATGGAACGACATATATTTTGTTGTATTGCATAGATCATAGTGTAAAGGGATAAGAAATATAGGAATGAGAAAATAAGTAGCATCGGTTAAACGACCAACACGTGGCTTTCGAAGGCCAGAGTGCATCTGATCTTCGTGGTATTTCTTTTCTCTGTAGGTACTCTTTTTTCATCGTATCAGATTTTATTTTTCATGTATACGATAACGATGCTTTCGTGCTGATTCGATGATTGAAACGCAACGTTACTGTAGAATAATTGAAAAAGTATCTTATGCACCGAAAATCAATCATTTTTCATTTCTTCGTTTACATAATTTTATTCAATCTGTATAAACGTCCAGATATTTCGAAGACACAGTTTGCGATTTGTGATAAACTGATACTCAGAATATCGTCGAGAGTGATTTACATACATATGCATGTATGTACATAGAGTTTTTTTTTTCAGCTGTTAAATAACAATTTTCATTTTCTTTACATTCATTGTAGACACTAAATAACGCAAGGTGATTATTTCTAATTCGATGAGGTTACACAAGACTTGCGTTTTTCGTTATTGTCATCCTCATTGCCCTTATTATCCGTAGGTATAATGCGATAATAAATTTTCAATTGTTTTTGAAAAAAAGGAAAAAAAAAATGCCATGATCAATTTTCATCATGATATACTATCGTGAAGGTTGAAATAAAACCAATAGGTACTGCCAAGTAACGCGAAGGCAATGCCTCATTATACATTATGTCGACGACAAGGCCAAGTTCTTGTCAGTTCAAGTTCGAGTTCACTTATATATATTTACGTATGTTAGAATCCATGCATAGTGAATGTGTACCTAATTTTTCCCTCAAATTCCAACATTTTTCTTTCTTACTTTCTTTGTATTACCAAATTTTCACCATATCCTCAGTTTGTTTTTTATCGCAATTTTTAAACTGGATTCGCGAATGCAATTACAAATGGATTTTCAACTGTTTAAAATTACGTATTGTATATATGTAATAAGTACATATGTATAACGATCAATTAATCGCTGCACGATCATACAGCTGTCGGTTCTGCATAAAAAGTCGCAGAGCACGTGCTTGTTCAACGTCAGGTATCGTGTGCGAATAATAATGAAGTTTAATCATAAATTAATTTCGTATTGAATGGCCATACGGTTTCTATAGTATAAATGTAAAACCTGATATATATAGCGTTTAATTTGTTCTTTTGTTTGCTAAGATCATTTGAATTTGGTGTTTTTAATTTTATTTTGGTTTTTTCGGCACTTGCTAATTAATACTGTCACATATATACGTGTACGTATGGAGAATTGCTTTTCAGTCCCAGATTCGTTCGATTATAGAAAAGTTACACCCAATTATTGTCGGTCAGACACCTTGGAGCAAAATTTGCTCACGATCAAACATGAATGATTAATAGAGAAATAGGGACGCAGAAATACGGTATTACGAATGAATAATTATATGGTTGATGACGCGTGAGCCACTATTATATGAATTGACATAAATCAACGCATGAAATTATTTAAACCGATAACCTTATCGTTCGAAAAGATATTTTCAACTCTCCGGTCCTGAGATAATGAAGAACGCATTGGAAGTGATAGGGTCGAAAGTTATGCCAAATTATGAAATATAATCAACGTGAATTAATTATAGATATAATGAGTTCGAAATTCGATTAAACGGGTAATCATTAATGGAAAATTTTTTTGCCGTCAAAAATGAATTAGCCGAATTATTCCTGCTTCTCAGCCACGCAATGCAACAGCTCTTTTAATAATGCCAACTTCAACACCCTATCATTGTCAATTTCTCGGCCCTCGACCCATGCAAATAATTTGACGATATCCCATTTCGACGATTGACTGAACCTTTTCGAAATCCTACTTTGCTGCTGAATGACAATCGCAATTGTTAATCGTATAATCACTAAATCTTCGCTTGTAAAAAATCCAATTTCTCCTTTTGCCTATGTTTCTTTTTTTTTTTTGCAATTCTGTCCATGATTCGCTAAATATCAAGAATTGCGATAAATATATATTATATGACTGGGCCTAATTTATATGATTGATTAAGTTGATTGAGTTTTATATTTCAACGAGAATACTGTCTGGACAAAAGTAGTAATGAATCCAAATTTTAATGTTTTAACCCTTGGCCAGTATTCTCTAACTGTAACTGACAGATCGTACAGCTAATAAAGGTATATGTAACGCGTTTACATCGCACGTTTCCATGCGCATTATAATATACATGTGTACATATATTATTTCACAACTGACGTAGGTTGATTACATTTACGACAGTGCATACTTTTATAGCCTATTTTTCCATAAAGTGAGAGAGTTCGTATGCAAACTACGTGTTAGTAGTGGACATATTGGTCTTACATACACCTCGGGATAAAAACTGAATCACGTCATCGTATTACTATACGCATTATCACATATAGAGCTACGATAAAACGTTTTCTTTTCACTTTGAAATTCGATGTTTTTTATTTGTTTTTTTATTTCACAAACCTTTTTCGCATGCCGTTACAGGCACTCAAGGAAAAATCTATATCGCAGTTCATAAGGTGAAATCAGGAAACTCCGCTAGTGATAAGTACTGCGACCACCTATGATTCCAGCTTCCTGTATATAGAGATATCAAAAACTTCTTTCTAAAGCTACATACTTGGTGGGTATATTTTGTATCCCTACTTTTCTTCTTTTTATATCTTTTTCTCATATGAACTAAAAGAAAGAAGAAAAAAAAATCAATCTCAATATCGGAAATCATTTTTTGAATGTGGCCCAAAATTAATAGAGACTCGAACAAATTGTTTCTTCTCTTCGTTTTTTAATGTTCGAATCTTATTGCCGGATCTTTTGACATATGGCATATCTATACACGAGTTCAAAGAATAGAAGTAACATAAATTTAATACGACGGTTGTTCGTGATGTTTGATTCGTGCTTCGTTCGGTCATTAATTTTATGTTTCGCTCGGCGTTCGTCTTCTAATTTCATCTTTGCTTCAGGCCCGATATGTTCCGTATCATTATACCATGCTAACCGCCAAATGCTGTGCATATAATGATGTAAATATATGCTGGAAATGAGTAAGGCGAGGGGAAGGTATACCCGGCGAATGTCTAGAACGTGTCCACAATCGCACGTGGTGGACTATGGACTGTCTGACAGATTTGTGTTGTCCTCAGCCTTCCATAACAAGTCTGCGAGCGATACGTGATATAATACACACATACACATGATTATATATTTGCTCAAAAATTAATCATCATTTCACATAAGTTCGTCAACCGGGCCACCTTTTTGCATCATCCTGGTTGTACTTGTACATGAGAAAGATACAGGAGAGACTTAGATCGACGCCTTTTTTCTTGAATGAAAAAGGAATTGTGAACATAATGACTGAAAGGTGCATGAAAATATCTTCACGAGTCACCGAACGCCTGATCGTCCAAAGAGCGTTTTGATAATTCAATTAACGCCTCTGCGAGCTGGAAATGGAAAATTCGCGGTGAACTTTGGCTTCAGACTCATAACTACCTAAATCGATGATGATGCAAGAAGTAAAGAAATATATATGACAATGATCAGCGATTTTCTGATCGACGTGAGATAGATAAATAGATATAATATACGTGTACCACGTGGTTAAAGACCGAAGTCTGTTTGGTCCACGTGAGCGCGTGATCCTGTCCCACGATCGTGGGGTGATGAATACGGTATTAAATTTCTCGAATTAGATTTGTACGCGTATGCATACTATGTTTGATGTATGAATGTATGTACTAGAGAATTGGCATCCTCCGGCGCACCCTGCAGTCAAGTTCCTTGCGCGTCATATATTTTCGCGAACTTTAGACCCGCCGTTATGCTATACAATAATAAACTTATTAGCGCAATATATGCATAGTTTTGATCGTCCACTACTGCGGTATGGTACATCACGTGATTTCCTTCGGATCATGCATCACCTGATTATCTCATGCGCTGAGCAAAGATTTCTTCCTTATTTTTTCTCTCTTTATCTGGTCAGTAATTATACCTGATTATGATATTTTTTCAATACTTTTTATCGTGGATTTAGACATCAGCAATGTACGCGGATCACAGAAGAAGAAAGACGTTTCATTTCGTTTTCAAATTCGAATCATTGTTATTTTCAATTCCTCTCTCTCTCTCTCTTTGGGAATTTTAGTAAAGTTCCAATTCTAATTCTAATTCTAATTCCAATTCCCCCTCTCTAGCGTGATTATTTTCCTGTTGCTAGATCCCGCATTCGTGTTGAACCGAATTACTCGTACACACACACGTATACGTATGTGGTATACCTTAGGCTAGGGTCTGAATTACAGGATGAAAAAAAAGGAAAGGAAATAGGGAAAGAGACAGAGAGAAGAAGAAAGAGATTTGCCAAGCTAGCCATGTAGTAAGAGAGGTTAAAAGAGGGGAGGAATCACGCCACCGGCCACCGAGAATCGAGCTGTGGATTTGGTCGTATGGCCGTTGGGCCAAGCATCGCCTGATGCGCACGTGACCATGCGCACCGTTTCCTCGCCCGCGAACTCAAATCCTTATGCGTGCTGACGGCGTTTCGTTTTTTTTTTTTTTGATTAGATTTTTTTATTTATTATCCTACATCGTCTGATCATCGAGCTTCTTCCATCAAGTAGTCATCTATACTTGTATTTCATTATCATCATCATCGACATTATCATTAATGACAAATCGTATGCTACAGCTGCAGCAGTTTCATCATAAATATTAATCAGATTTTCCATATCGTCAAGACGCACCAATCGAAGTCCGCTCGTACAAACTAAACGCGTGAGTGCAGCATTGAATCTGATCACGATTTGTTATTCATCTCCTCGTAATTGCAGTGCGATAATATATAATTACATCAGAAATGTCGCGCACTTTGTTATACAGCTGTACAATCTACATTTTATAATTAAATAAAAAATTGAAGTGATTATTTTTCCGCGATTATTAGCTGGTACGGGTTTACGTGGATTTTTTTCTTATTATAAGGATCTCTTCAAATTATATTGTAGTTTGATTTTGGAAATAGATCAATATCATCGTATAGTTATAAAAAAACTTGTCGACTTATACTTATAACAGTTATAACACAGGATGGTGACGCATGAATAATTTTTTTCATACCTTATACTCTCACGCGAGTTTGTAATTTGCAAAACGCTAAAGAAACGCCAAAACCTCTCTCTTTCTCTCTCTCTCTCTCTCTTGACCACGTGTTGATTTAAATTTGACCCAATGTTACAAACTATATACTCGATCACGAGGAAAGCATATCCTATCATTTATATATCTGCACATAGTTAGGATGTATATTCAATACAACCATTTTTGGTTTAATTTCTTACGTAAAGCAAATTTGCACAAAAAAAAGAGATGCATCATATAGCGTAGCGAGATAAATGGAAATGAGACAAAAACAAAGTTAAAATGAAAATGAAAAAACGAAACAAATTGTCTATTGAATAATGGTTGGACTTTTGAGAAGGTTGAGCAGTTTGTAAATCGGTCTGGATATCAACTATTGTGTGCAATGTGCGCATACGTTACGTGGACGTCTTTTGTATATGAACTGCATCAATATGCGAGCGTTTCTATGATTTTGAAATTAAACAAGTAACTCTTGCGTATTCATTACAGCACCAGGTTACGGTCGTTTAAAAACTATTGTTTAATCAGGGGTAAAGGTTACACTATGCTATGCAGTGAGTCATTCTTCACATGACTGTATTTTAAAAAGACGAAAATCACGGATAGGATATCCTACGATAAATTTCCATCTAGTTAAGTGCTACAAACTCATTTCTTCCCTAGAATTTATTATTATTCTACAATTCAAATAGGTTTTTTTTTTAAATATATTTCTTAATCATAAAATTGGTTGGTCATTTTTTATTTCATTTTTATATCGATAAATACAACGTTTGTACAAAATAGTCGATTAATACATCAAAATCTATATAATAACTGAGAACTGGTGTTCAAGCTGTTGCGTCAGCTGCAATACAGGGTTTAATCGATATAAAAGTTTTTTTTTTTTTTGCAATAAAGCTTAAAAATTAAAGCGATAAAATAGCTGCTGATTAATAGATAAAGCATAAAATTCCACTTCATTTAGGCATAATTTACTTTATCAGGATCATGAATTGAATCGGAAACGTAATAGTATAAATATACATATAGTTACATAGTACATAATGGTAATGCGGTTTAAATAAGAAGAAGACTGAGCGGAAAAAATCTATTGAATAATTTCCCCATGTCGTATACGTCCGAGTCTCAACTCTCGTTATCATCGATAACGCAAGTTTATTCGTAATCTTTTAATTAGCGGCAAACCGGTGCTAGTATTCCGCGAAATAGTTACCAAGTTCGCCGCCCAGGTGGCGCTGGCATACCATACAGTTGCGAATCTGCTTTGAGAGCTTAATATAAAACCATCCGCGTGTTGTACCGGTGCGTCAGTCTGTATCCTCGCGCTGTCAGTTCAGAGTCTTTGAAAGTTTTTTTCCGTAACAAATTGTTAACTCTATATTACGGTGGTGGATTCTACGCGTTATTTAGCTACCACCGTTGTGAAATAAGTGGAATACTAGCTGATTATCTAACCCGAGAGGTAAGCACGAATATTTATCATTTATTTCGCATATAACTCTGAAATTAGGTTATCCATGTTTCTCGATCTCGTTATACCCATGTCATTCTGTATTTTTGATACATCACCTTATTTCTATTTCAATTGTTATTTAAACAACGGAAAGACGCACGCCCCTGGTTATTCCAGCAACCGATAGATAAACTCCGAATAAGTTCTGGAATCTAGATTACGTTTACTTTCACATCATTGCAGATAAATAATGTGTCATACGATCGCCTGTTTCATTACTGCGATAATTAGTTCGATCAGGCGATCACCGATATCAGATTAGAAGACATTAATATTGTTTATTTATACTGCCTTTCTTCGTTTCAACTCTTGTTCACAGTTTCTAGTTAATCTACTGTGAAAATAGTTTCTTTTCGTTGTTCCCCCTTTTTTACTATACGTCTATATACCTAGGTACCATACAATTTCACCGGCTCGAATATTTTTTTACGACTCGCTGACCTGCGCAGACTCTTATTTCTCAACTAATGTATACACACACGTTAGAGTAGTCTAATCTGGTAATCGTTATTACACGCGTAAACTACATGCACTGTTCCTTTTTTTTTTTTTTTCTAAGATATAAATTCAAGTAGGTATAATAAAAAGCGGAATAAATTTTAATACGCAGAAAGTATAGAAAAGTAAGAGAAAGATATGGTAAAATATAAAACTGAGAATATTCATTTAGGAAATTTATTTTTAAGCATAGCGATAGTTCTTGAAATTCTAACATGTAGACAGGAAATACTATACCTAGTTCAAGATTCATCTTTCTTGTACTCAAAGAATACGCAAATTGACTGAAATATTTATAAATTTACATACCTACCTATTCAGGACTTTTGTTTAACAGAAGAATTTTTGATATCCTAACAGTTCTTTTTTTCTCTCTTCTTTTTTATTATGTTATTAGTACAATCTGATCCTAAATCTGTAATAATAAATAGTACATAATATAAAACTGTGCGAATAAAGATGAGGTGACAAATTTTCTGGCGGGAATTTATCATTATCTGCAAAACGGAAAAAAGTAAGAAGTTCGTAAGATTATGAATGAAGGAGAAAAAAAGGTCGGATCTTTATAGTATTGGTTTTTCTGGTTTTTTTTTTTCCCCCTATTCTTTGTCACTGCGCTCAGTTTTTCTTTCTTTTCCTTTTTCTTTTTTTCTCAGCATTTTGTGGTTCGTGTTTTACACATCGCGTGATTTTATACCGTAATAAAACAATCGTGCAAATACAGATCCCATACATATATGCTATGCTTATATATATAAATTGTTAACTTATTTTACATTTCCGATAATAGTATATATGTATGTATATATGTGTATGTGTATAGAATTTTCCTCACGCAATTTGATATATGGTTTCTTTTCTCGAATCGATATAGTTTATCGGACAATTTGCCAAATAATCAATCCCCACCCCTAGACAGTGTTTATTACTCAATTTACCGAAGGCCAAATCTTAGACCACAAGTAATTATTAGCGTTGAACACGTAAACCCCAAAGTTTCCATTCTTCGGCTGACTTGCAGTGTAACAATTTTTGCGAATCGCTTCTTAACCGCAATTATTCTGATAGCATATGCATACATTGACAAACTCACCAGCTTCTAATTTTAAATTACCTATTCTGTACATTAAAAAAAATTTGGGAATCTCCCACATTGTCGGAATTGAATTATGAAAAAAGAAGGAAAAAAAAAAAACTAAACGAAACCGTAAGGTTTTATTTCGATTATAATTTATTCTCCTTACATTTATTAGCTATTCGTGCATTTTATAGGTGCAAGTGAACAATAATTACATGTGGGAATTAAAGGCATGTTTTTCATACAATAGCCTATTTAATCCTGTTCGATTATTATCAATATTATTATTATTTTAATACGCGATGAAATGAGAAGATTAAAATTGGTACGTTATGTAAGCGTCATGCAAAGACAACGTGCGATATCAGACGTCAATACAACAATAATACATAATACGATTAATCTATCTTATTGGCAAATCAATTTCTTCTAATATATTTCGTTTTTTACTCATTTGACTTTCTTTTTTATCAAATTTAAATTTATCCATATAATCAATCAGACATCATATAAGTAGATATGCGTGAGGAATTTTTCTTTTTTAATTACCTACGCGAAATATTACTGTATCACACGACTAATGTATCGTCAATCTACGTACGCGTAGTATAACTCCATTCAAGGTTCGCTTTTATTTTTTCGTTCTTGTTTTCATGCCAAAATCAGATTGGAACAGTATATTTCTTAACACTGTACACGTCATTGAATCACCGCAATCTAATAAAAATATTCTTTCTCCTAATTCAAATTAATTGCAAGGTTTTTATTGACGCGGTAATCACCGTAACATCTTCCGAAGCATTAATCAAAGCCAGAATTTGATTTTTTTTCAACATTAATCCCCGCATGACGTTTTTCAAAATATTTAAATAAATTTAAATAACGCATCTCGAAAAAAAATCTATCTTATTTTTTTATTTTACTATACTTTTGCATTAAGAGTCAGAGTTGCGTCACGTGCGACGTGCGATATATGCTACATATATATTCTTTTACATATCTGCGGACGACGTGCGCGTATATTATTACCTTATTACCGAAAACGTGCGTTGCTATATTTTTCCATTATGAGATTTGTCTATGCAAATAATATAACAGACTTGGATTTTTATCCGCGTTTATGTAGATTTTTAGCCACCAAGTCTATGTGTGGGTTCAGTTTCCTCGATTCTGGAATGTACATATGTATATTTAAAAAAAATGAAAAATCTCATAAAAAGGCACGTTCTTCTATGTAACATACGTTACATATATATTGCTTATGATTATTATGATTATACATTTTTTTCTCCGGTTCCTTCACTCACTTACTTCGTATTACATACCTAAATTTCTTCAAGGTCGTAGAATGTAGTTTTTGTGAATAAATTTTCTCCTAGACAGGTAGACAATGCAGTTATACAGCTCAGCTTACGATTAGTCAGAGATGAGGTCAATTAACCTTCCGCAAAATTAACGAAAGGCATACCCGTAGCTAGGAGAACACCGCGCAAGTATGTATTTAGGTAATTGAGACAAGGCTGTCTCTACGTTTAAATCTTTCGGATCTGATACTGCAGTAGTTGATATATAGCTTTATATTTTTATTTTCAAAAATTAATTTGACAAATCGTTGCGAAATTCGAATAGCTCCAATCATTATCAAGGCTCTTTTTAGCGAAGCCGTATCTATATTCGTTGAATATTTTTTCGATATAATTATTATTGTTCCCTATCAATTTTGACTGATATATATATTCATTTGCATTAATGTAATAAATTGCATAACGCGATGATATCTCTTCTCGCTATATAGATATCACTGTTTTCGTTCTTTTACTTTAAGTTCTGCTCGTATAAATATATCTATATAAACATTTTATCTTGCCAAAAATTTATTACACGATTTTTTTTTTTTGTGTTTTTTTTCCACTGTTTCATAAAAAAAATTTCATTCAATGTTTTTATTTCACTCAGTTTATAATTATCCTCGAAGTAATATTTCGAAATTTAGCTGTAAAATTTTTTCACAGTTTCAAATATTTCTTGCTGAGAGGAAACAATCTTGCTGAGACGTTTTTTTTTTTTTACAAACGAAGCAATAAAACGAAGAAAAAAAAGTGAAGAAATATGATAAAATATGATAATACACGAACAGAAAAAAAAAAGGAAGAAAAAATTGTTCGGCTTTTTTTTTTCGCATCAATAAAGTAAGAATATATTACAGTCGGTCGGTATACGGTTTTTTTTTTTGTTTCTTCTTGACAGAGAAAATTTCATTCTTTGACTCATTTTCGTTTATATACATATATATATATATGTACGCGAATATAAATTGATTTAACAAAACTATCAAGAGTTGAAAGTTCGCACTGGGTAAATTAGCTCTCGGATCGACCTTGCCCGTATCATTCAAGCCGAAGGTGTCGATGTATGTGGGTACCGTTGATACGTATGCATACGACGTCGTCGCGAAGCCGCTGACTGTATTTTATGCATATATAGCCAAATGTCTAGCGGTGAATTCACTTTCTTCAGAGAGAATTCAATTTCATCTTATCGTAGGTATAGAGATAGATGTAAAATTGAAGATTATCAATACTTGGCGAGATAATATTTTTATCTTTGCATCGAGTATAATATATACATACATAGATATATCAAATTATTTTTTTCTGTATATACATATATCTATATGTATATTTATACATGTATATATATGATATGTAATAGTACAGGTCTCGAGGCTACAATATCTCAACCTCTGACATTACAAGATAAAACTTATGCGATCCATTATACGTATATATATTTATATGACATACCTGCAGTACAGGAGGAAATAATTTTTTTTTTTCAACTTTCACAAATAAATCATGTTTTATTTGATTATTTTCAATTTCTTTATTTTCTTAACTTTTATTAAGGGTAAATGTGTAACTAAAAATTTACCCATATACCATACAGAGAGAAATTAAAAACAAGTTACAACATGTATTATATATATATATTTTTTTAATTTTTTTTTTAAAGCAGAAATTTGCGCAATCGGTCGCCGCAGTCAAATTTCATTCCTCCCAAAATCATTTTTCGTTATTTTATTTATTTATTTATTTACCTACTTATATAACCGTTTCTCACAGTGAATCGAAATTTCTCGCAGCGACTCAAACGATTCCATGTAATATATAACAATCTGCAGTATATACTTGAATTAATGAATACGTTTAGAAACAGTTGATATATGGATGAAATTTTTATTTTTTCTCTAATATCGGAGTTAAATACAAAATAAATGAACAAATCGAGTACATAACAATATGAATATCGTGATCGTTCTTTTCATAATCAGTTCGTAATGGGAATTGTATTAATTCGATTGTATTCATCATATGCATGGGGGTGTATAAGGAACAATAAGATGCGTATCTTTAGATAACTGATATGACATTGAATCGTATTTCAACTGTATATAATATATACATATATGAATGACATCGAGCGAAGGGATTATATTACAATAGATATATTATATACAGGCAAATACATATTCGCGTTGATAATAATGCATTTATTTTACCCCAACAGAATGTAATTCAATGTACATTTTTTTCCGCCCTAATATATAGTACAATCGAATTATTACGTACACGTGTGAGTCAAATTGAATTGAATAATTAGTTTTCTCCCTTTTAACTATTTCATCCGATACTCCGTTTATAACATTGGATTACGAGACTTGATCTACTAAAACCAAATTTTACTCTTATTGCTTCACATTCATTATATATTGGTAAAATATATCTCTATCTATTACCTATATATTATCCGCACACATATATCTATATACATATATATTTATTCGTATACATTATCATATAACATTAGGATACTGTTACGAAATCGACGTTACAACACATTTTACAGTTCGAATATGTATATGATATAGTTTCACGTATTATACGAGTAGCGATCAAAGATACGAAAAAAAGAATAAAGTGTTGGATTCTACGCGATGATTAAGGTGCAGAGATCTGTTTATCAATAAATGGAAAAAAATTGCGATTAATAATAAAAAAAAACTATGTGTAGTACATATTGCTAAAATGTGAACCGGTTGGAGTAGGGGTAGGATGAATAGTCGTACTTTCCGGTTGAAGAACAGGGATTCGCGAGTGGCAGGTGGCGCGATTCGTAGCATGACGTGCGGTCGACCCTATTGGACGACGTAGCTCAGCTGACGCGCTCCGTTCGCGAACATCACGTTGTATAGATACTGCTATTCCGCTCCACTCCCTTCTCTCCTTTCGTACTCTCATTCTACCTCTTGGCTTCGCAATGATCCCTCCAAACTTCCACTCGACGTTGCACCGCGAATATCGAACGTATTATTATTCTTATTCTTATTTCTTTGCCCGTTAACAATAATATAACGGGTTATTTTATGAATACGGAATTGTGAATCATTGATAAAAAAATGTATGAAAATTTCGTCTATTTGATTTCACAGCATAAATCAAGCATGTATATTCCTTTCTATGCGAACTAGTGTGAGTCAATATCGGCCAAAGGCCCTGCAGTCTAGGCTAGACTAGTGTGTTAGCTATATATCTATAATTCAAACAGCCTCTTGCTGCATCACAGCCCGAGGCATAGGGGGCTCCAGATTCTCTCGTTTATAAATCTTGGCTCATCGCCCTGACCGTATATACGATCAAGGCCAATGCCGAGGTCAGCGTTTCACGGTACAATTCACGGTTATCGGCCGAGCGTTTACCTCGCACTTATACTTATCATTCATACTATAAACGAATACTCTCTCTCGTTGTAGAATGCCGACGTGCGCCGGCCGCTATACACCTCGGGTTCTTTAATTCGTTCAGATTGTCAATCGTCGAGCGACGAGCACAACTGGCTACGATTCAGCGGAAATGATTGTCGGGATTTTTAGATTAAACGATAAGAAATTATATTAACAGGAATGGAAATTATTCTAGATTCTTTGATCTCAGACCAGATACGCAATATTATAGGTATATATCTTCTTTTTTGAATATGTAAAACTGAAATTGTATTTTCACGTTTTTTGAATGAAAATATTGTAAAAAAAATGAAAATAAATAATAGCAATTGATGAAATGGACCGTTCGAATTGGTCCAGTGAAAATGGCTCGTATAACGACGCTTAGCGTCCCGGCGCAGAGCGTCGTAGAATTTTGCGCCGGTGAATAGAGCGCCTTCAGTTCAGAACTCAGTCGACAGTCGATAGGCGGACATAGAGCTCGACGAAACACGTCTCGATGTTCTTTCCATCAGCATGTAGGCTATTAAGATTCATTGCCAGGTACTTGTATATTACGTTGTTTCATTAATCCTGCGACATATACTACGTGTGCGGTTCAGACAATTCCTAAAGCAGTTATTTTCCAAACGGATTATTATTTCCTTGTAAAAATCAAAATAAAAAAAAAATAAAAAAAAGAAGTCAAAATTATAACCATGACCTCACATACAGGCAGCATATTATAAAACTGGAGTCCGCAGTGAGTGCAGGTGATGCAGTGTGTCGTCCTTCGTCATAGTTTGGTGTAACGTTTATAATAGTAAAGAAGGAAACGGGAGAGGGAAAGAGAAAAAAAAAAAAAAATCGAATGAGTCAGCATATGGATAATTTATATTCATTCAATTTTTTTTTTTTTGTTATATATATTATTTTTCATTCAAGTTTTATTTTTAGTACGATAAATAAAAAAGACAAAGTTTTATCATTCATATATACAATAATCTCGGTATTTTGTTACCTAGATTGTCTAAGTTCCGCTTAGCGACAGCTCGAGCCGGCCTATCGGCTCCACCTTGTCTAAAGACAGACAGACGGTACACAGTTCTAGAAAATTCGCCGGATTTCTAGAGGCAATGTAATTGTTCATGTTACGTCAATAGTGTATATTATTTGGTAGGTACAGTAAATAATACACTATTGAGAAAAAAGAAGAGAAAAATTTGATCAAATCCTTGGGTGTTCAATGATCATATATGATCCGTATTCGTATTTGTGATAAAATATGTCTCGAGACGTATATAGGCAAATAGAAATCGAAAGTGTATTGTATGAAGATTGTCTAGAATCTAGAAACGATTAATTTCATTCATTTTTAATTAAAACCATTAAGACTAGACGACATTTTCGTCCATATTGATAAGGTGATATCGCCGGGCGATATAATGCGTAATGAAATAACCAATTACTGAATGCAGACCTCGGAGGTCCGTCTAATAGACGTCCAGTGGTTATAAGAAAGGGGAAAAAAACGAATTGATTAATCGTTAGACCGTGTGTCATGTGCCTACCTCAACAAATACTTACGGACACTATTAAATACTACATATTATATACGCATACGAAACTTGAATACCTGCTTTTTATTTCGGAGTAAAAAATTCCGATCGGATAAATTATGTCAGTGGTTAATTCATATAAACCGGTCTGCAGATATTTAATGAAGACGGACTTTTACCCAATATCCAAATTTCCATATTACGTATAGCGATAGGCGCGGGTGTCAAGGGAACCTCGATTAATACTCGTACTATCTCCCACTTTCGCCTTATCTCCTGTTCGATCATATATATCGCTTTGTATCTTCGATTGAACAAATGACACATTATGTTTTATTCTTCTTTTTTTTTTTTGGTTTCATTTGTTACTTTTTTTTTTGTTCACGTATCGATGTGCTATGTGTAAAATGACAATTCTTCATCATTATGCATATATTTATGTATGTATTTATTTATTTATTCATTCATTCATTTGTTTGTTGAGCTTATATACATGTATCTTTCTCGCGATAATCATTATCATACCTTTACCGCAATTCATTTAAATATACAATTTTAATTGTTTTTTTTTTTTTTAATTTATTCGTTTACAGAACTAGAGTAAGGATGGCACCGAACATAACGAGTGCACCAACGGGGGTGCTTTTTGAGGGTGAAACCATCGAAGGCGCGACTATCACACCGCCAGAAATTCAAAAAGAAAAGCCAAAATATGTGAGGCAAATTGTTTGGCGAAATGTAGCGGTTTTTATATATCTTCACGTCGCCGCACTATACGGCTTATACCTTGCATTCACATCCGCAAAATTAACGACGACGTTATTCGGTGAGTAGAACAAAGAAAAAATTTCATCTTTTTTTTCACATAGATATTTTCCTTCTATTTACTATTCTTGTCCGATTATCGTTATTGCGAAAAAAACATACGAAAATACTATTCGCCAAAATTGACACGCTTCTAATGTCGCCTACTGCAGGTATTGAGATAACGATATATACATAAATTCCTGCAACATAAACAAAAGGACTATAATAATAATAATAATAATAATATTTTTAATCGATGACGTATTTCGCGAATTAGAATGACCTTGTAGATTAAATCTTCCGCTCGGTTGCAATTACCAATTAAATACTTTCTACGCCTCCTTTTGTATACCCATGGTATACCTACGTCGTGAATGATAACAGAAATTTATTGTGTATACATGTAGGTATATATGTGATATGAATATATAAACGAGACATGGTGTTAGTTAGTTTCGGGTTAATATTTCAAAGTCCGATGAGTTATTGCTCGGGTTGGCAAGTGCAGATCGTACAAGGTACATACATGTACGTATAGTATCATATCGTATGGATATTATACACATCGGCTATAATATCACCGTTTAGTAAACTCGAGCGTGGTTGTTAATTCATCATTGCCTGCAACGGCGTCATTTTACTCGACGAAATTCATTGTCGCGATTATGTTGTAATAGCTTCTTATATAGCACATGCTGTACCTGGATGATTTATCGTTAGTTTGAAACGATGCAACGACATCTTTGTCACCAGTCACAGTTTTATCAACTTTCTCGTCTACAATTGATTACGCTAGAATTTTAAACCGGTTCGTTCTTCCTGAACGTCGATACTATGTATATATGTAATATCGCTAAATTACTTTCAACGGCATTCGAAAAACTTAGAAATAAAAAAGACGCGAAAGCAATGACGACTCAGGAAAAAAGACGATTTCTGTAAAAATTAGAAAAGGAGTAGAAAAAAAAATTTCTTTTTAAAAAAAGTCGATTTTCGTCAAATTTTTCGAAAAAATTCAGCCATAGGTCGTATTTATAGGTTTGGTATTCGGTAATGATTTTTTTTTTTTAATTCGTCGATTGTGTAACTAATTTTATGTCGCAGTTTCTGCATTCCTATTTAAAAATAGGTGAAATACGTTTTTTCGTTACCTATATACGACTGATTTCCATAAACTAATTAGAATACAGAAATAATTAATATTCTCGTTTCTCAACTATCCACGTTGGTTAATTTACATGAACATACAATACCCTCGCGTTAACTTGATTTGCTAATTTTTAATTCTCTCAGAATTCCCGGAAGCAATATGTCGCGATTCTTCGGCCTTTGCCTGTGTCACTCGACTTAATCATATAGCAGCATGATGTATACCGGTTATAACACGCGTTTATGAATCACTATATTACGCTCTGCGTATTAATTAATTATACATCCAAAGCTCAGAATAATTTTTCTTTTCCTCGCGCCTCTCTCTCTTTCTCTTTCTTCACTCCGATTTCGAAATTTTAATCTATGCTGAAATTCGCGAGTATAAAACAGGCTTCGTTATTATTTCGTCATTTATTTATTTATCTATTTTTTTTTTTTTTTTGTTTGTTCTTCTTTCGATTTTTCGTCATAATTCATTCACAAATTTATGCGTGTGCAACCATAAACTTATAACAGATAATACCTATATATGCCCTAAATATACATAGAAGAAATAGAAAACAGATTAGATTGAAATGAATTTAATTAAAAAATTACATTTCAGCATTTATCCTGTATCAGTTCTCCGGTCTGGGTATTACGGCTGGTGCGCACAGACTTTGGGCCCATAAAGCCTACAAAGCGAAATGGCAATTGAGGCTACTTCTTACGATCTTCAACACGCTCGCGTTTCAGGTAAAAAATAAATAAATACATATATATTATATACACAAATATTATATTGTTTCATTTCATTTTTACCGTTATACTATAATTGGAAAAGACCCAGGGTGAAAAAAAAAAGAAAGAAGAAACTATGATTTACTAATTGCAAGAAGAAGAAAAGACAAAATTTCAAACGTTAGAAATTTCGTAAATATCCACGGGGTCATTTTTTTTTTTTTTTTCATTCTGGTGAACCGCGGAACATGTATCATAAGTTGGTTCATAATGAATATGTCATAATTTTAGTAGGTTTTTTCCCGAATGTTTTTTTCTTTTTTTTTTCATGGAAATTATCACACCCGCGGTTTATTGCGGTTAACCAAAAAACTAATATATTCTCACGCCGAATAATAATTATTGTGTGACGTGTTGATTTAGAATTAAGAACCCCCACCAAAAAAATCTTCTGAAGGTTTAATAACACTTTTATCGAAACAATTTTTATTCGTTAAATTCGTTGTAACTTTTGTTGAATTTTTTATCATTTCTATAATAATAACGATTTTATTTAACTAGTTATAAAACGATTGATCATCTCATAATATAGGTACACTCTTGCTCGATATTTTTAGTCGTCAATTTCGTATATATTTAGTCAGGGTAAACTTCACTTAGATATTTTTCTTTTCTACCTATGTCTTTGGTTCCTTTTTTTATCTCTCTCTGTCTCTCTCTCTTCTAGAAAAGACACATAGGTAAAGTTTCATTAGCTCTACTCCAGCTGTGGTTACGAGTTACGTAAGCGAGCTCATTTAGCAAGCCGATTCGCTAATTATTCTTCTTCTCTACGCTGTCATTAACTAGACGGTGAAATTTTGAAAAAAAATGTTCATCTGTTTACACTGCAAATATATGGAAAAACAAATTGTTTTTTTCTTCTTCTTTTCTTATCTTTCTTTTATTTTTTCTTTTATTTTTTCATGTCTTCTTTCCTTCTTTCCTTTTTTTTACACTAATCTTGTTCAATGGTTTTGAATAATTATTTATACAGTTGAAAGACGCCTAATACTTTTGTTTATTTATGATGATCTTTATGATCTTCAGTAAAGCGAATAGTATTTTTAAATTGATATTCTTTACACATTTGCTTTAATGTTAAATGTTAAAAATATGATCAGAGAAGAATGAGAAATTGTTTCGATTTATCGACTCCTTTCTCATATTCTAAACACACTCCTTATTGTTTCGTAAGAATTATTTTCTCGCTCGTTTTACTTCGTCACGTATACCTACATATATACTTGTAATTCGATTATTTGTTATCGACGAGTTCAGCGATGAGGCTTCACTCTAAATATATATCTTCACATGTAATAGGTACAAACGCACCTTAGTTATTTTTTTTCTTTTTTATTTCCTTCTTTTTTACCCAGCCTTTGTTACCTCCAAATTCTCAGAAACAAATCGTACAAATTTATCTTTCGAACTGTGCATTATATTGCAAATATTAGCGATTTTTTTTCTTCTTTCCTTTTTTTTTTTCTGCATAATTCGTATATACATATATAAGAGAAGTAACTTGGGACTTTTCAATAACTCGTAATATATTATCGTACTACAAATAGACGTGATCGATATCACACTTGCCTTGCGATAAGAAAGTGGGTTTGTCGCGAAAAAAAAAAAAAAAATCATTTTCTGATAATTTACCATTTCCTCATACAGTTTATTAGTATAATTAACTTAAGGAAAAAATTCTTTTTTAACCGATAAATAAAACTAAAGTAAACTACAAGGTGAAAAATATGTGGCGTATAAGATGATTTTCTTATTTGTCTGAAATATCGTCATTACTTTTGTCGGTACAGGATGCCGTTTTAGACTGGGCCAGAGATCACAGGGTTCATCATAAATACACTGAAACAGACGCAGATCCGCACAATGCAAAGAGGGGATTTTTCTTCTCTCATGTCGGATGGCTTTTGTGCCGAAAACACCCTGACGTAAAGGCAAAAGGAAAAGGAATCGACATGAGCGATCTCGAAAGTGACCCCATACTTGCCTTCCAGAAAAAGTAAGTTTCTCAGACATTTTTATATTCATTTTTTATTTTCATTTGCAAAATCGTTACCCAACCAACTCCGGTATTACGTAATAAACTAGCGATGCAAGAGATATACATGCTTCTAATCGGCCTTCTGCGTTAGCGATCGATATAAAACATCTAATATATTATTTTTTTATTCGAAATTTCAATTGAATATACTATACCATGCCTTCAATCGAACAAATGCAGTATAAGTATAAGTAACTGGTGTTAGAAATTGTTTGATATTTATTAATCGTCTAATACAGGTACTACTTGTATCTTATGCCGTTGATTTGCTTCATCTTGCCAACTGTAATTCCTGTACTATGCTGGGGCGAGACTTGGAGCAATGCATATTTCGTACCAGCTGTACTGAGGTACGTTTGGACTCTGAATGCAACGTGGCTTGTCAATTCTGCAGCTCATACATTCGGCGGTAAACCGTACGACAAGTAAGTGAAGAATGAATGAAAATTGTTGCTAAATTTAACGAAATCTCGAATTTATTCCACGTAGTAATAGAAGATTATTGTTTTCACGAGATATTGATGATCAAAATTGCTTTTTCAGATTCATAAATCCTGCGGAAAATAGCGGAGTAGCATTTGTAGCTCTAGGCGAGGGCTGGCACAATTACCACCACGTATTTCCATGGGATTACAAGACAGCCGAGCTTGGTAATTACAGATGTAATACGACGACAGCGTTCATTGATTTATTCGCTAAAATCGGCTGGGCTTACGATTTGAAAAGCGTTTCCAATGACATGGTCAAAAGTCGCGTTGAAAGAACTGGCGATGGTAGCCACGAGGTATGGGGCTGGGGTGACAAGGATCAATCCAAAGAAGAGCGAGAGGGTGCGATAATAACGCATCATAAGAAAAATTAGTTTATTTATTTGAATAATATTTAATACGCTGAATATTGAAGCCAGGGGCGAGTACGATGGAACAAAGATTAGTTTTTTTTTCTTTTTTTTTTCTCTTTTTTTTCTAAGACGAAGTAAAATTGATTTTATTTCATTCACCGAGTATATATATTTTCATACGCAGTACAGAGAGACCATAGACAAGCGAAAGAGGCCAGTGTGTGTATATTATTAGCCAGTTAAATAAATTGAAAGTCAGAGTGACGCAGTTTTTTTTCTTTTAGTTATTTGGAAACTAGAAAGAAAAAAAGAAAATGTCAAAGAAACAACTGCAAGAATGAAAGTAAGAAAATTATATTTGGAATAAAAGTTAATCAATGTGTAACTTAATTATCAACGACTTGTCGTATAGGGATGAGAAAAAATATCGATGAATAGTTTACTTCGTACAGTAAGTTTGGTAAATATTTTGGAATTTACATCGTCTATACGCTTGCAGCTCTGTTACTATATACATATATATATATGTTAAATAATTAAAATGACTATGAAAGTGGTTTGCATATACCTATATATTTAACGAAAGTGATCCCGAAGGCTTGATGTCGATTGGCTCAATTGAATTGAATTTAATTTAATATTTACGATATGTATGTACGCAGAGTTTTTTTTTTTCCCCTTCTTTTTTCTTTCTTATAAAGATAAAGAAAAGCAAAAAAAAAGAGAGGGAAACTTGCATAAAGTATCCAAGTATATTTGTATAAAAGTAAGAATAGCCTTTAAGAATAGGGGTGTAATATAAATGGTACTCCCGTGGAGTCGAAAGTTATCGTTCTTGGAATTAATAATGATATGGAAATGAGGAAAAAAGAGGAAAAGAAAATAGTAACAACACAAAACTGCAAGGTTCGTTATTATCAATTAGTTGCATTGTCGTTGCCTTTGTGGTCTTGCAATTCGAATATACATATATCGTATGTATGAATCGATCTATACGTACCGCCAGTTAAATAAGAAAAGAGAAGAAACAGGACCAACTTTCGTTGAACCAATTGCCCCCAGCCTGTGGAGGATTTCGTATTACCTATTCGTTTTCTTATTTGAATCATTCAAAGGAACACGTGTTCATTTTTCTTTATCAAATCTTTGTTGATACCAAATATTGTTTGCACTTTCTTTAGCAAAGTGTCGGAAAGAAGAGTGTGTTGTTCAGTCAAAGTTCGTCCCTGCCAGGAATCTATCGATTTTCAAGTTTCCCCGGCTGCAGTTCTCTGCGTGATATTAATTTATTACATCCATTATTGTTTATTTCACTTTATTTGTTCCTTTAATATCTATTATTATTATTATTATTTTTCCTTCGTTATTTTTATTTCTTCTTTTCTATATGACAGAAAACAAGAAAAGATAGAAATTGACGAAAACTAGGGATTTTGTACACATTCATCATTTCGCTCGATTATTTGGCGACGAATTTTGTGCTGCTATAATCTCCCTCTCTCTTTTCCTCTCTTGAATTTGGGATTTGAAAATGGAAAAAATGATCAGCTCCAGAATGCTTTAAATAGAATAATCTAAGATAAAAAGTTGAGAGAAAAAATATCTAAATTGAAATAAATTATATTCTGTCTAACATATTCCATTTGGATTTATATAAGGATTGAGATCTGGCGTTGTTTTAACTGCTGGTTGTCAGATAAACAGATTTGGATTAAACAGTCTCGATTGAACTAAGCTCTGTTAATCTCTGATCGAAACTGGAAGCAATAGACACATATTTGATGAATGAGCAGCTCAGTTTGTAATGAATCGATCAAAATAACATAATCTATCTAATTCGATAAATGAAATCTCAATCTGATAGTAGAGCTGATATTTAGATTCGGGTATTTAGTCACTGAGATTTACATGATATATATAAGCAGGTTTCCAAGACTATAGGATTTCTTTTTATCGTATTCAGATATAGAAAACAGGGCAAAAAGCGAATAGGTACAAAATGGAAATATGCATTAAGAAATATTTGAAAAAAAAAAAAAAAAAATAATGAAAAAACAATAGAAAACAGACATTTCTTCTTCTTTATGTTATTTTGATACGAAACTATTACTTCAATGGGCACTTATATTTAATCGCTAATATTTTTAATATATTAATATTATTATTATTATTATCTATGCGTAAGTGAAACACAAATGGACCCACATACACCTCATTAATAATAATGAAATAGATATAACGATATATGTATAGGTATACATTAAAGAAAGGCGAAAAGAAAAGAGAAAAGAAATGCAGAAACCACCAAGGAAACGACATTAATTATTTATACTATTATTAATACGTTGTATGTATATATATTAGAAGGTAATTTATTTCATTATTTTGTTACGTTTATTCTTATTACTATTATTATTACTATCATCATCACTATCATCATCATTATTATTATTATTATTATTATTATGTGCCTAACATTTCATATAGCGATTTAAGAAGAAAGAACTAAGATTTATTAAGGTGTATAATTTCATATGGAATTATAAGGCAAAGACTCCGCGGGTATTGTGCGTAAATGAAACAGCAGCAGCTGGTTGTTGAAGGATTTCTTACGGTACATACCTATTCATACATATATAAAAATACATGTATGTAACTTATATACGATTTGGGAATTAGCTTTGGGTAGAAATCCAATTGTTATATATATATTATTACAACAAAAAGTGTTTATTTTATTTTTCATTTCTAATTTTTATTTTTTTTTTGTATTTTCAATGTTGTTATAATATGAATGTAATATAATAGCTAGTCCTTGGACTTTATATGTGTACTTGAAATTTTTTTTTTTTTTTTTCTCTTAGCGTTATATACTGCATTGAAAGTTTATTTACAGTACACAGAGGAGACCTAGGTTTATATTTTGAATGCATGATATAAGGATATTTAAACGTGATGCATGGATGTGGCAGAGAAAATAGCACAAATATAATTACTATCGATTGAAAACAAAAAATGATGAAAAAAAAAAGAAAACTATGACAAATAAATAACATCTTTCCATTTATCTGAAGGTATATGATTTAATCTCTTTTTTTTGACTCTCAAGCTCACATAATATTATTATAGATAAAGTGAAAAGGAAGGCTTCCAACATTTGTCAAACGCGTTCCAAAAACTAACACATACTTCAGATATGATCTATTTTCACAACTGTACAATAAAAAGTAAATTGTTAAAAAAAAATCTACTCTTAACGAAATGTTTCAATTAGGGAAGAAAGAAACGAAAGTAAATTAAGTATAATTTGTGAAACTGAATATTTCTGTTAATATCTAAAGCATCACATAAAATCTATTTTGATTTATGAATGATATATTATTATAACAATTATACGATGAATATGTTGTAATTGAAATAGTATGATATTTAATAAATATACACATATATATTTTTAAGCAAACCACAAGGCTTCTACTTTATACTTGATTACGTTATTATTCATAATTAATTATTCTCCTAAGTTGTGGAAAATCAGGTAATCAGATAAAATTGCGATAATTTGTCGATCTGTGTTAGCCGAAGTAGTACTTATTACGATCAAATAATCAGCAGAAATTCTTTTGCAGTGAAAAATATGAAATTCTATGACGCTCAAAATCAAATCTCTTGCCACCCGCTTGTTGCTATTTGTGACATTTACTAAGGTAAGCTAGGAATCATGTTATCGGCGCACGGGTCGATAAATGATATCACCATCTCGCAGTTGGATTAACAAACTACTTTTGCCGTGAATATTTAAGCGCCTGATGGTATGCAATCTGAAGTTCAAAATCACCAAGACGGCATGCGGGTTGCATATCTCAAGGCGCACTGATGTTTGCGGAGAGAATAGTTGGATCTGACCGTGAGCGATACTGCAGGCTGGGTAAGTAGGCTGATATAGGAGAAAGACACTTGACCTGGGATCAGTGTTCTTCGTGGCGTCGAAGGGTTTATATGAGAGTTGTGCTGACGAGATAGGATTCTGTGTTGTGACAGGCATCCCAATCAAAAAAACTTCGCGCGCAGAGAAGTTTCCGCAAAGCAGACAATGACAATGAAACATTCTTTTTATCTAGTTTGAAAAATGTACTAATTGTGAATGATAGTAATAACACTGTGGGCCTTCTTTTACAGTTGAATGAATTTCCATCAGAGCCTCAATATCTCCGTCCAGCAAGGAAGTTATTCTGATTGGCAATCGCAACCTAGGAGTTTATCGTTGACTTAATCTTTGTAAAATGAGATATATTATAGCTAGTATATTATTGCAATATCAGTGTGTTTCGTAGAAACTTGCTTCGAACTTCATACAAACAGTAACATGATGGTTGATTATCTTGAACTAAGTTGAGCATCATTCAACATAGTCCTGACTCCTGGTGCGGTCTGGATACTTCCGGCAATTGCGACATTTCAAAACGTAGCAACTGCCAGATATTTCCTCCCCCTGATTTGATCGTTGGATAATTTTACTTTGAGAAATGTTTTAAGTCGTTCTTTTGATTGTTCGTTCATTTGTATACATCGCTACTTTCGACGGCTACTCCATTGATACATGGAGAGCGCTGGTCGAATACGAATGAATGGGAAGATAGTGGTGCTGCACAAATATGCAGATAAAAAGAACTACTACCCTTTCTGAGAAGCACGCGTCGTATGAATGAAACGATAGTGGTACTGTACAAATATGCGGAGAACTCATAGTACGTGCCAGAAGGATGAATGAAAAGATAGTGGGGCTACACAAATATGCGGACAAAAAAAATCACGAGCTTTCATTGTATTCGTGGAGGCATTAAAAGAATTGTAAGAAGCGGTATAAAAATGATAATGCGGAGACGCTGTTAAGAAGTACCTACTGATCTTCTATTGCATTTATGTTTGCGTTATATTTAAGTGAAAAGAAATGAAACCTTCAAAAGAAATGTCGTTAAAACCCAGAATCAATGAAAATACAAATACACTAAACTTAGAATAGCTGACGAACAGCTAAATTATTCGCATGTTGTATAATTGTGTAATGTATGGGAGTTTTAGGTAAATAATGTTGAGGGTAAGCTTAGGTGTAAGTTTTGTATTCACAATGAGTCTATTTCTGACAGCTATGCCAGCCGAAAGTATAGTCTCTTATAAAAGATATTGAAATAAAAAATATAATACGTATACCTATGTGCAGTGTATAGTTTCATTTCTTGACCACCCCATCCAGTATATGACTTATTGTTCACGATTTTTTCTTCTATTTCGAATATTACAGTCAAACACGTTTATTTTAAGGAAACAATTGAATATTGTACATAACTTTAACAACGAATAATATACCTGTAATGCAACAATAAATTCTCTGATGTATTATTAATGAATTGCTTTGTTATTTTTACTATCCTCTTCTGGCAACTTTTCAGGTTGACTAATCGCTAGGCAGAGCAGCTCACAGAACATAAAATCAGTAAAGAATTAGAACTCATGCACTTTCAGCTATTAAAAAATTAGCGAACGCCTTCTCGATGGCATTTATATTAGCGTTTTCCGGAGTTAGAAGGATTTTAACTCGCAAAATTTCTGCTCCTGGTAAAGGGAGAACATCTGACCCGAGGAGGTGTGCTGAAAATTCAGGTGTATGGATATATAGGCATGCATACGTGTCTTCATGCACGTCTCCTGTATATTCCTCTCGTATATTTCAAAGTGTCGCAACAGCCGGATATTTTGTAGCGCCTGATGGTAGGCAATAAATTTGTGACTCGCACGAATGGCGTGCAAGTTGAAAATGGTTAGGCGCCGCGATTTTTTAGCCGAAATTAGTTCGATCCTCTGATAGCGAGATGGCGAGAGCATCCACTACCACGTGCGAGCGTCGCAACTGCGGGAAATTTTGGTGTATAGATATAGGTAGGCATGCATACTTGTCTCCATACACGTCTCTATATGTTTATCCATTTATACTAGCGTTTTCGGAAGTTAGAAGGATTTTAACTCGCAAAATTTCTGCTCCTGGTATCAGGAGAACATCTGACCCAAGGAGGTGTGCCGAAAAAGGATATGTGTATTGATTCATTCATGCATACCTCTCTCTATACCTCTCTATACCTATACTTAATTAATACTAGCATTTTTCGGAGTTAGAAGGATTTTAACTCGCAAAATTTCTGCTCCTGGTATCAGGAGAACATCTGACCCAAGGAGGTGTGCCAAAAAAGGATATGTGTATTGATTCATTCATGCATACCTCTCTCTATACCTCTCTATACCTCTCTATACCTATACTTAAGTTATACTAGCATTTTTCGGAGTTAGAAGGATTTTAACTCGCAAAATTTCTGCTCCTGGTATCAGGAGAACATCTGACCCAAGGAGGTGTGCTGAAAAAGGATATGTGTATTGATTCATTCATGCATACCTCTCTCTATACCTCTCTATACCTATACTTAATTAATACTAGCATTTTTCGGAGTTAGAAGGATTTTAACTCGCAAAATTTCTGCTCCTGGTATCAGGAGAACATCTGACCCAAGGAGGTGTGCCGAAAAAGGATATGTGTATTGATTCATTCATGCATACCTCTCTCTATACCTCTCTATACCTCTCTATACCTATACTTAAGTTATACTAGCATTTTTCGGAGTTAGAAGGATTTTAACTCGCAAAATTTCTGCTCCTGGTATCAGGAGAACATCTGACCCAAGGAGGTGTGCTGAAAAAGGATATGTGTATTGATTCATTCATGCATACCTCTCTCTATACCTCTCTATACCTATAGTTAATTAATACTAGCATTTTTCGGAGTTAGAAGGATTTTAACTCGCAAAATTTCTGCTCCTGGTATCAGGAGAACATCTGACCCAAGGAGGTGTGCTGAAAAAGGATATGTGTATTGATTCATTCATGCATACCTCTCTCTATACCTCTCTATACCTATAGTTAATTAATACTAGCATTTTTCGGAGTTAGAAGGATTTTAACTCGCAAAATTTCTGCTCCTGGTATCAGGAGAACATCTGACCCGAGGAGGTGTGCTGAAATAGGCTATGTGTATTGATTCATGCATGCATACGTCTCTTCATACACTTCTCTATATGATTATTCATTTATACTAGCGTTTCTGGAGGTAAGAAGGATTTTAACTCGCAAAACTTCTGCTCCTGGTATCAGGAGAACATCTGACCCAAGGAGGTGTGCCGAAAAAGGATATGTGTATTGATTCATTCATGCATACCTCTCTCTATACCTCTCTATACCTATAGTTAATTAATACTAGCATTTTTCGGAGTTAGAAGGATTTTAACTCGCAAAATTTCTGCTCCTGGTATCAGGAGAACATCTGACCCAAGGAGGTGTGCCGAAAAAGGATATGTGTATTGATTCATTCATGCATACCTCTCTCTATACCTCTCTATACCTATAGTTAATTAATACTAGCATTTTTCGGAGTCAGAAGCATTTTAACTCGCAAAATTTCTGCTCCTGGTATCAGGAGAACATCTGACCCAAGGAGGTGTGCCGAAAAAGGATATACGTATTGATTCATTCATGCATACCTCTCTCTATACGTCTCTATACTTATAATTAATTCATTCTAGCATTTTTCGGAATTAGAAGCATTTTAACTCGCAAAATTTCTGCTCCTGGTATCAGGAGAACATTTGACCCAAGGAGGTGTGCCGAAATAGGCTATGTGTATTGATTCATTCATGCATACCTCTTTCTATACCTCTCTATACCTATAGTTCATTAATACTAGCATTGTTCGGAGTTAGAAGGAAAAGGAGGGTGCGAAATAACGGAGCAATTGAATATTGGTATATATGGCAATTTATTGATGCAGAATCGATGCAATATTACAAATAGTCAGAATCGTAAAGAATCAGTAATTGTTTCTTAACAATAAATAATACGTTACATATATTGGAATTGACAAAGTCTTTTCAGTTGCATCCTGCTGCACAAGTTATCATATTCTATTTTGAACGATACACTAGATTATATGTATAACTAATTTTACAACTAAGTTGTATAAACACCCGTTTGTTGTAAGGATTTTCGCTGGGCGGATAGGTGTAGACTCTGATGGAAGTACATTCAACTGTAACAGAAGAAAATGTTTATAATATCTCTATCGTTCAATATGTTTCTTTAAAAACTAAATGAGAAAAATCTGTCTCCGTCAGTCAAGATATAGTTTATTCTGCGACAAGTCTTCGGCATTCGGAATATTTCTATTAGTATACCTGTTAGAACTCAGCGTCGTATCTCATTGAGATAACCATGCAAACGCTTCGACAGAACGAGGCTTACCGACCAAATGCCAGATTGTTACCCTAAGTCATTGCTCCTACTTTCCTGACCAGCCGAGCGCACGAGGTGCGAAATGGGTATTGGTATCTTGCGGTTCAATTTAAGAACGACGTTTGCCACCAGCACACGTGCGCTTCATTATATGCAACCCGCCCTTCAGTTCTTCAGGACAAGTTGCATACAGTAAGGCGCACTATGCTTGGCGCAAGAGTAGTTCGTCAATTTTACTGCGAGTGGCGATACCAATCGTCACCATACAGAGTCTATTGAAAATAAAATGTGTCAACAAATTTAGAGACTACAGTTAATTAAGACCAGTGATTCTACAGCTCCACTCCAATAAACTAAACGACAATGGCGTTAATTGCGACAATTCGGAATGTAAGTAAATAAGAAATGAATCTAACTTCAAACAACGCTACTTTCTCTATCAAATTTATTTTTACCTATAACTTCTTGTTAGGTTATGTGAAGTCGAACTTATGAATTCCGTTTTAGGTTACTAAAAATCGTTCAATCATTTCCAGGTACTACCTAGATTGGAAAAATCTTATATTCAAAGACAAATACACGTAACATCAGCTCTGGACAGAGTCCAGGCGGGCCGATACAGAGTAACAAAGAAGGGTGACAGACCACTTACATACGAGATGGCAAATCCTCCCTACCAAATCGCTCACAGAAAATCGTGGAATTCATGGAACACTTGTAAGAATATATGAAACATACGAAATGAATATGTTACCTGTACTTCACTCGTAATTAAAGATAAAGAAAATTTTAAATTTTTACAGCGAATGTAACCGGCGGTAATAGATCTTCAGAAACTGCAGTTGAAGATATTTTCATTCGCCGTTTTATCACTGGAACATGGCACTCGCTGTTCGTTAGTGAAGTTATTATAAAACGTCAACACAACATAATACGAATAGCTGGTATCATTCGCAGAGCTATCACTGCAAGGAAAATGTATTTCTTGATCGGATATTGCGAGGAACTTCTTTCTTATTGGCTGCAATGCCCAGTCAAACTTGAATTACAAACAGTCAGAGATAAAAGCGACGTTATATTCAAATATATTTAACATGTAAGCCTCATGTGTATCAGAATCCATTGGTAGAATAAATATGTGTAAATATACAACTGCGATTTTTATTAATTAAAAAAAGAAAAAATCCCAAAAGAAACATCTTTACTTATGCCTATACTAAGGAAAAATTAGTCTCCTAGATCCTTTGTGATTTGATGTTATGCCTTTGTAGCTACCGCATTTTCGTATGTTTGATATGTTGAAGCATGCGGCTTACTGAGCTATAGTAAAGTTTGAATTATATTACAGATGTATATTAATATATATTTTGAATATTTTTCCATTTACTTTTTATTAGTTGTTCATAAATTGTTACATTTGATCATAATGCAAATGCAGCCCATGCGCAATGTAATCATTGCATTTTTAATAAAAAATAAAGTACAAGTCACCCTAAAATATGTATCAAATCAAGAGACATTCAGGGCTTATCGATTCAATTAACCGTGTACCGACGGATCATTCGAACATGATATATTAATTTTACATAGTTTTTATGTTTCTTTACTAATCACATTCTCTCTTTTACATGCCTTACAACTCATACAGTGTTCACTTTCCATCAGGTCTCGTGTAATTTTCATTATAGGAATCATGACATTCGAAGACGAAAAGGTATTTCATATTATACATTCATGTACAACTAATATAGGAGCTAATAAATTGTTTTACCTAAAAACATATGTAAATGCTTCTGATTTATTGGTGCAAGCAGATAATATGGTATTTCTATATATGTATATGATTGTTTGAAATACAGTTGGGGCTTTAGGTTGGTTGGGTACAGTTGGGAAATAGATATATCTTTAATAAACTTGATCGAATAGCAGTATTTTTATTTACGAGCTTAACACGAGACCCGATTGAAGCAAATCGATTTTCGCTGGGCTTATACTATATCATTACTGTGAATAATTTTTATGCAAAATATTCCTGCAGCTGTTGAGAAATAATATTTTGTAAGACTATTGAGAAATTGATTGATAAAATGATCGGGATTGAAATTGTTCACTTATAGTTATAAATAAACTATAATTAATTGGACTGTTCATTAGAAGAGCAAATTCTATGAGCCAGGTGATATGTGTCCTATAACAAAGCTCGGAACTTATGATGGATATCACTTTGATTATTAAAATAACTAAATTAATAATTAATTTAAGTAAAAATTTCTATCTAATAATATCTAGAATAAGACTAACTCATCCACATTCGTACGGTGGTAGTTCGGTAGGTTGGGAAACGAACGTATATGTATATATATATACTGACATTGCTGGCAAGGAATAATTGAATATGTATAATTCAATGAAACCTTACCTAAGGCAGGAATCAATATAATTTGGTAATTTGTTGTTTTTAAAATATTCGGTTTCAACCTTTCTATCGAAGAAGCACATACAGAGAATCAAGTTATAGTTTGTTCTACAGAAACATTTGAGAATTTGCTTTCGTCTGTATAGTTATATAATCAATACTATTCCACCAGTCTGAATGAAAACCGAACTACATGAATTATATTGTATAAATGTAGATTTTACGTATTATATATTACTATGATCGTACATTGATCTGTTGCAAAGTGTGAATTGTATTATAGTCATAAATGATAAATGCTTTGACGTGAAAGAAAAGGAAACATTATGTAGATTGATCTTATCATTTGGAGAAGAATACTCTAATATATTTGCTTTTATGAGGAATTTTGATTACTGTTTTTCTGGATGAATGCAAGTTTTCAATTAAGTTTAATTATTTATTATTATTTACAAATTTCATTAATCAAGAATCATAACGATCCATTATTTACAGTATAGTAAATGAATTTCACACCATTTCAGACGAAAATTGATCGATATTATACCTAGTATCATCTTCCAGAATAACAATGATCTTGTTCAACTCAAAGGTGAATAGAATATGATCATATATACGAGGAATGCCGGATCATAAATGTAAGCCTATAGCTTACAATTAGTATAGTTGTAGATAGAAAACTCATAATCTTTATAAATTATGCACAATTATTCGTGTTTGCACGCAGGCACTCAATCATTTTTATAATTAATTAATTAATCAAGAACAATACATATCTGGCTAGTGTTTGATGTTTCATAGTAATTAGATATAATGAATTTTTTCCTATCAAGCAACCGCAGTACCTCAGATTTGACAATTTATTCATAAAAAAAGATGAGGAATAGTTTTATATTGCTTTTAGCTTATCACTACATTAATTTATACGTATATACGCGAATTTCATTTCAACTAATTGCAATCAGCTGTACATTGTAGAATTGGGTAGAATCGTATTATGCTAGTAATTTGAGCCAATATAATTTACATGTTTGTTGTACGTTAAAAAGAAAACATGCTAAATGTCTGCAACAGACTTACAAAAACTGAATTTTTATTCTTCACTTTGACAAAGAAAAGAATAACCATCACTGAAACTTGAACTACCGCAGTAAAATTATGGTAAAAATCATTAAAAATATTTCAAGGTAGTGCATTTCTTTCGACAAATCGGCAATCTCGATTCCATATTAGCAATAGAGGTATAATTTAAATAAAGTTTATGAATATTTATAGAAAGCCGAGTTACTTCTCGGAAAATGCACGAGTTTAACAGATTCTAAGAGCATTTTGTAAGAAAACTACTCAATTTACTGGGACAAAAGATTGCATTTGATTTTATCATTGATGTTTACTCTGATAATCGCAGTTAGTAAAAGAAAAGTAAATTTGTAAAAGAGTGACTAATTAATGTGTGTAATTATTCCTTTGTACTGAAATATGATTAAAACGTCAATCATAATATCATTGAAATTTTGTTTCTAAATAATAAGTGTGTTTATAGTATCTGCAGCTTATAGTAAATGATATAGATTGAAAAATTTTCAGTCCAAACATACTGTTTACAATGGTATACATATATATACTTAATACAATGATCAACGTTTTTAGTTTATTTATTTTTCTTCTTTCTCTAATTTCACTCTCCAAAATGTTGGTTTTCAAATCTCAATGCGCAGGGATTACATCGGAACATTCTACACAACAGCTAGGCTTAACGAGGAGTTGAAAATATTTCTCTTTCGTATTATGAGCTTGTTAAATTGATCAGTTGAAGAATGTTATCATTTTTTTGCAGATTTATAAATATTTTAATCAATTACACACTTAGGTATTCTGTACGTATGTGTATATGCCAGCTAGTTCCAAATGTAATCCCATTATTTTCGAGATTAAAAGGTACTTAGTAAACTTACTTACGTAAGGATAATCGAATATTAGTGATATTTTATATATATTATATTACGTTTTATAAGCTTGACATAGTTGATACATATTCATTCATGACAACATCATTGTACATTCAATAATTTCATTGTAATCCAGTCGTTTGTACAAAACTCACACTGAACCACGTTACCGCACAAACATACATTGATTTTATATAAATGTTTAATTATTTCATTTTCTTTTATTTTTCTCTTTACAATTCGTCAAACTGCATTTAAAATTCCATATAATATTGTGAGATTACTTATTCAATTAATGATTTGCAGCTAAGGTAAATCAGAATTTTATATCAACTACTGTTCTTCTATAAATTATTAGAAGCATTTCGACAGCATTTTTACACTATGAATTGATTCTTGTTTGGTACCCAGAAAGTAACAGCAACAGTGAGGGGCTGTCTTTTTCTTATGAAACATTTGCGTAACCAATTTTGAGATACCAAAAGGGAATAAACTAAAATTGAAATATACAATTCAGCACGACTGTTATTATAGTTTGATGAACTGTAAGGATCACTCAAAGAATGTACCTGATTCATCATACATTCACAATATACCTAACTTATTCACTCTATACAATGATACAGTATGTAATGAAAATAAGTCGCGATAGAAATAGAAATTATATGTTAATTGTGCGCCAGTTTTTGACCTAACGCTTTTTCTACTTATAATAACACCGTGCTAGAACTCTAATACGATGATTGCATTGATTGGTATATCAATAATCTCAAGGCTAATCTGAAATGTATGATAAACTTATTCCTATCCGAAAAATGCCTGAGAGCAAATCGTTTTCTAATACGTAGTACTTCTTATTTGAATATAACATGTAAATGGATTATTCTTAATTTAAAGAAAATCATAATAATCTGACTCGCACTAAGTGCCCAACATTTTTTTTATCCTTTGCATAAATGTCTCTCACTTAACATCAAATGCACGTTATAATTGCACGTACGTTTTATTGAGGACTTAACTCGAAGTCCTATTCAATACGGGTTTCTTTTCAATTATAATTTTTCATTATTATGCTTGATAAAGTGTGGTAATTAGGCCTCCTTTTGAAAATAGAAAAGTTCACGATGTTTCATCGAACAAAACTAATAATGATTGACAGTATCTTCCAGAATAATATAGATGTGTAAATACGCAGAGAACGAAAGAGGGAGAGAGGGAGAGAGAAAAAGAGAGACACAAAAGCTACGAGTATACAAGAAAATTCGCCGCTGTAATAGCTGAATCAATTTTCTCTGGTATCTATGATATGAAATAATGAAATCATGAATATTTCTCAATAATAGCAGCAAAAAAATAATTTCAGGTTTAATTTAAATTGTGATCATGTTGGGTACGATCTTCATTGATTTCGGTTACAAAATGACGGATTTATAATGTCTCAAAGAGTAATCAAGTTTATGTATGAAAATTTCACTTTTCCCACACACACTTAACAAATCAATAATGTATATACATATGTATACATATATATATCTATATATACATATATATAATACAGAATGTCAACCGTGTCTCAAGTTGTTAAAATCTATAATGCAAATTACCTACTTTATACAACATTTACTAAAATTAATTGTGTGGACATAAATAATATTTCTTATACTATTCAAAGTATTTTCATTTGCATATTATTTGTTTCAATAAATCTGAACGATAATAGAAATATTATCGATACGGTTTTTATGTGCGAATATTCTTTTCATTATGTCCACACTCTTATGAGTTAAATTACTCAACAACGATAATTAATTTGCCCGTTTCGTTCCTGATCATGGGGATATATATCTCAGCTTCTACGTTTATTCGTTAGTACAATCACAAACGCATCTAATAAGTATTCGATTTACACATACATATTTGCCAATATATTTCTTTTACAACGCGCGTTCAACTTGCAGGAGGTATAAAATTCATTTTCCGTTCTAAAATTGTATCATCATCTCTTTGCTCATGATCCATACAAATTTTTTTAGTATAGTAATAGTACAACAGTTTCTCGTCTAATAGATTATGGAAGAATTTATCATTTGTTCTAAGTTTTTGAGCTCAGGTCATCATAGTATGCAACAAATTAAGGAATTTGAAACAGGTCTAATGCATGATTTTGGTCCTACGAACGACACAGGATTATAGGTTTCTCAATATTTCACATTTAGAAAGAAATATTAGAAGTTAAGCTAGTAATAAGCAATGCTCAAATAAATAATGCGGAAAAACTAGATTGTGTTCTATCTTGATCAAGTTGATTTAAGCAATTGAATTAATTTTCCAAACTTTTAAGTTGCGGAAAATCTGTATCTTTTGAGTAAAGTATAAATAACAAACCGCAGCACGTTGTTTCATAGAAATCTACGATGTATTCATTTATATTGCATGTGGTGGAGAGAATGTAAATGATAATGATAAAATCGACATAATATCTTATGTATAATAGATACATAGATATTAATTTTCTATAAACGTAAGACATAAATGAGATTTTTTTTTTTCTTTGTTAGTGGTAAATTGGGTCACCATCACCACTACTATAACTAAAAGTATATCTGTTATTATTATTAGTAAATATGAAAGTTTGAAATTTCAATACTATCTAAACTGTGGCCACTAGCTTTAAAAGGTCGGAAAAATTCTACAAAAAGAATCAAAAGCCATCGAGACTGTCTAATTAATATTAGCTTTTATCTTTTATCTATGGGAAGGCAGAAAATTATTAATTGATATCGGTAGTAGAACAGGAAGCTATAAAAATTAATTAATGGAACCCAATCATAGTTGGCGAATGAATATCAACAGAACTTTAGAAATACGACTTATCATATCATTACATTATCATATCATACTTACAATTAGACTTGATGCTATTTTATATTACCTACTTCCTTATATTATAACATTATCATTATCAATATACGTGGCCAATAAGAACAGATTTGTACTTGTATTGAAATTGTTAAGTCAACTCCAATCACTTCGCACAGCCCGGTATAGCGTGTATGTTTATATCATATTTTTGTTTGCTTAAACTTTTCTTTAAAAATACAATTTCTCAATGGATGGCAGCATTCATATCAAAAAGGTGGTCGGCTTGGAGAATGTTGTAATGACATTTAGGAAGAGATTAGCGTTTCTTCTATGAATCATTAACTCGTTAATAAATATGTGAAATTGTTCCAATTGTATTTTTTTAGTTTTTGTTTTTGTTTTTTTTTTAGTTTTTTAGTTTTTTTTTTATCTCAATATCACAGAGGCTTAATCGGAATACTTTTTTCATTTTCATTTTCATTTTCTTCTTCTTCTTCTTCTTCTCATTATTCTTTAGGAAAATAGGTATCTACATATTATGATAATAATAGACATTACAATATTCTTAATGAGGGGGGGAAAAACCATTACTTATTAAAAATGCAATACACTATACATGGGCTAAACGCATTACAACACGGCTCCGTCAGCCCGGTCTCTCCTATATAAATTATTCGTCGACGTTGGTTTTGAATGTGCGGCAATATGGAGTATTTTTATATTTACTATTAATAGTAGAGTAGTTATCAACTGCTAATTGTATTGCTAGAGCCAGAATGTTAAGAGAAGGAGGAGCGATGGGGGATTTCAATATTATTATTCATTTTTTCTTTCTCATTATTTTTACTTGGGCCTAGATCGTAGCAGCTGCTACCTGCGTGAGATCAAACCGTTGCTTGTTCCTACTGTAGGGGTCATTTCTAGCTCCACTAGCAGCGGAAAGTGGTCTGAAATAATATCAAAGAAATTAAAATCACAATATAAAGTATGATTCAATTATTTTTTACTCTATTCGCTCATATTCAACTCTAATTTCTTTATCATCTATAATTTCACCACAAGTATGCCTACCAGATGGTACGTGGGGATGAGGGCATCCAACAACTTTGTGTTCCCTAAACCAATCTGCGCTCAAGGGACCAAGAAGTCCAAGAGGTACCATGCTTTGCTTGGAGTAAAAAATGTAATCTATTATTCCTTTAAAGTCGAACCTGAAATAAAACATTTTTTTTTACTCAATATATTATCCAGATAAAATATCACGTATTGAAAGAAGTATTCTTTAAACTTACGTGTAGTTTGTGTAAGGCATGATGTCTTCGCTATAAGCAGATGCAAGTTTAAACGAGTGTGTAAATTCGTTTGGTTTCTCGCAGCCGGATATCTTTTGCAGGCATGATTTATAGGCCAGTTCTTTGAAATCTCGATGATCAGAAGGCACCCGTCCTGATGTTAAGAACTCAATGACTCCTGCGACAAGATTTCAAGAATAATAATCATACATTGTCATTTCTTTCTCAAGTTAAATAAGTAGCAGTAAGATAAAGACCTTAATTCTAGTCATACCTGAGTCTGGAAGGGAATTAAAATCTCCGCAAAGTAGCAGTTGAACATTGGACGAATCAGGCTTATGTCCAGGTCTAAATGATTGGCCAGTCTGATCTAAGATGGCTCGTAATTCATTGCTAAGCATCATTGTCTGGATTAATTTTACATCGCAGAACTCAGGATCCCAGTGAATATGCGCTGTGCAGACTAATATCGGTTGCTGTACTTGTGCCGGATCTGAAGGTACACCTGTGCAACGAGTGAACAAGTATCTATTAATACAACAATGAAATCACGTCTTGTGAAGGTAATTTTACCTTTTCATCATTCAACTACCCGATAGCCGTTTGTATAAATATAATTATGCACGTCGAACTAATTAAACAAATATAATCATCTCCTTCTTGTGGTACTGAGTATTCTTCTCATTTTTATATCCTTTATTATTTGTTACTTTTATTGAATTTGAGATCTTAATTATCTGATTATGATCAAATATCTGATCAGAAATGAAATTGAAATGTATATGAAATTGATGGCGATGATTCATTACCATAATATTGTGCTAAAAATAGATATGTAGTTGATTAATTCATGTTGATTTTATTGTTCTTAATAGCTAGTGTCCGTTTTCATATAGATACAAATGTGTATATTACAGATATTTTTTGTTAAACAAATTGCCAAAAAAATGATGACAAACCAATTGATTTTCATTTCGAGCTGTAAATCTCAGCTTGTGAGCAAAAAACATTCCAAATTATTGAGAATAGATTTTCGATCGTTAATAAACGGTACTTAAAAATTATAGTTAATTGTCATGTATAATGCGTGCAATATGTATGTACACATAGTTTACACCCCATATTCTTCAGTCGTATTAATAATCGTCACTTAATTCAGCGCTTTTGTATTATTATTATTCAAATTACAATTTAATTAATTACATTATCGTGATTCAATATTATCGTTATTATTTACAATGAAGCAATTATCATTCAAATATTATAATCAAATATAATAAATAAACACAATGAACCTTTTTTGACTCGTAATTTATCCCTGCCTAGTAGAAATAATTTGAATAAACTGACTCTACTGAAAGTCCAAGTCTTCTCTAGCTTTCCCATTAAAAAGGAAAACAAAAGCAAATTCGAATAGAAATAAGAGTTAAAAATAATTCATTCTCATACTAAAAAATGACTATCAGTGTAAATACACCGTAAAGAAGTACGCAGGGGTAAGCGATTAGGGGACGTTGTTTTTCCTCGCAGGACATCGCAGCAAAAAGTCTGGATGCGGAGAGCGTTGCCCATGATACAGCTAACGCGGCTAAACCCATGCCGACAGGGCCTCGAAGTGTGGTGAATATGCTTAATCCGGCAAGAGCGACAACAGGTAATATGCAGTATCCCAGAACCGAGGCGACTGAAGATAGTGTTATATTTCCAGCGCTGCTCATCAGGGATTGTAAAATGTACATCATAACACAGGAGGTTACAGCCAATCCATAGACGTAGCCAAAGTGGGCTTTTGATCCAGCGAATAACAAAAATGCAGCGAGTATTAGGCAGAATGCGACGGGACCAGCTAGATCAGAATCTTGAAGTAGATAATTTGCGTCGTCAGTTTGGCCTCGTCTATGAAACGGGTTTAAAACTGCCAGAGTTTTTTGAATTATTCGATCCGGGTCTATGCCCAATTCTTCTAGAAGAGGGGGTTCGTCTTCTTCGTCGAAACCGGTCGTTCCTGAACACAAAATCGAACGGTTTATAATAAAAAAACCGACAGATTTACGAGGTGGGATTGGGTCTGAATTTAATTGTACATGATTTAATGCTGTGTGGTCGAAGAGCGACGAATTTTTCGTGAAAATTGAGTAATTTGTGAATTTTTGTTGGTTAGAGTTGACGTACCTTTCCCGAATTCATCCTGACCGTAAATATCGTTTCCGTAAAGATTTTGGGTCGGATCTAAGTACGGTTTTTGATTAAAACTGGAGTAATCACCGCCTTGTTGGTCGGCGTATGATTGAAACTCGAATTGTTGGTTAGGTTGACCGAATGTTGACGATGCATCGAAGTTGTATTGTCCTTGGGGTGGTTGTGTCCAATAATCCTCGGGTCCAGCGTAGGCAGACATTATTATATTTTCTCACAAAGAATTTTAAGACACTGTATTATTTAACTTTCATCCGATGAGATGACCGAAATATGCGATCGCGACGACATACAAATTGTTGACAGCACAGCGGAAATCAAGTGTTGGCACTTGCCAGACGTATCTATTTCGCAGCTTCACTATTGTTCGCTATTCTCACAGATGTGGCAGCACTTGTCGTAGCAGCTGACAGAGAAGATATGTGTAGATGACGCTCTCTGCATGCTCGACATTGTTACGTCATAATAACTGTTTCACCGACGGATCAATACCTGAACGATATCATAATCGGATGCATTTGAATTTGAACGATTATGATTGATTCCCGCCCTCGAAAAGATTATTTATTATCTGTATGATGATGATGAATAATAAATATTTTGAGGAAGCTTTTAATTATTATAAATGATTTACTTAGGCTATATTTGAATTTGTGAAAATGATTTATTCGATAATAAATAATGAATGAACGTTTACCTACTTATTGGAAATAAGTTTTCGTACAGATATGTATAAAAGTAAATCCTTTCTCTAAGCGTTTCTACAATAATGATTAATAATTAGAAAAGAATATTATTATTACTGTATCCGAAATTATTTTTCGCAACATTACTTGCAGCAAAATTCTAATATTATAAACAGCGTGATTCTGGGGAAAGTAAAACACCTTAGGCGTATTCTTTTGATTTTGTGATCACCGATAAAACTGATCATCAATTATTATTCAATTATTGCGTACCAATTAAAGCTTCCACTGCATGCCTCCTGAGTCTAAAGTGATTAGCGATAAGTGATCACAAAGCCAAAAAAATACGCTTCGTATTGTAGAAAACCGTGAAACCGCCTGCATACAGATAACTGGAGCATCACCAAAGTGTTCGATTGCCTGTATGCAGGCGTCTTCGCGGTTTCCTACCACCAGTCAGTTTACTTTGTCAAGAAAAATGAAAAAAATTATGAAACTTGCAAATCTATAAAACGTTTGGTATTTTGACATTTTTTGTGAATAATGAGGGCCGGCAAAAGCAAGTGGGGGCTCGAGTTATTTTGAACGTTGATTAATAGCCGCAGCTGACGCGTTATTCTTCGAGCAGCGGCCTTTTACTTTTCAGTGCAAATATAAAAGAATAATATCTTGACGTAGGTATACGGTAAAATTGAAAAGGGGTGAATAACTGAGTCACGCGCTGCTTTCTCGTTCCTTAGAAATTTATATCATATACCACACATACACACCAACACCTGAATCATTATTTAAAAAGAAAAGAAACTTGCCGCCGCTGCTGCACCAGCTGAAACGTAAAAACTGTGCAGAGCCAGCCAGTGGCACCATGTGTTATAAATTTCCGCCTTTTTTTCATTCGCGGAGCCTGTTATTAGAACGGTTCTATTATCGCTGACGTATCTCGATTGGGCGTCAGTTGCAGACTATCGAGAACATGCGCTTTTTCGCATTCACCAGGACCATTCGTAACACTTGAGTTTCTGGCCCCGTGCCACGGGCTCCATGTTCTATATCCATAAATACAGCGATTTCCAAACTTATCCGGTTAGTGAGAATGACTTTTTTAAAATTTCAAAAATTTCAGAAACTCGGTCGATCTACTTCGAAGAAATACCTTCGACGACGTAAATTACACCTCACCGGTATACCGTGTGATTCCTTGCTTACGCCTCAGTATGTCCGGTAGCGGACCGACAGGTATAGTTTTTTACCCGTGATCGTAGCCGCGAAGTTCTATAGTCCCGATCGAGAAACAAACAAACAAACAAACAAACTGATCAACCGCGCTCTTGAATTTTGACAGCTACAGCGAGGTGAGTGTGACAAATTATTACCGAAAATAATTATTACACCCACAAAATGTTCTTTGTGCACCGGATGATCGTTATCCAGGGGATTGCGACTGATTGGCGTGTCGAATGGGTAAGTAAAACTGTTTTTCATAATTACGAGTGCATCTGTAAGAGCGTAACCTCAAAGCGACATTAACCCTCAATGTGCACGCTATATTTTTCGAGAAACTGCGTCTTTTATGGAACAGTCAGGGTTTCAGGGTTTTATTGGCTTCAGAAAGACCTTAAACAACTCACGGTTACTATTCTTATTGATTATACACTTATTAATTATTATTTCAGAGAGCGTACAGCAGCTTCGGATTTTACTTCACCTGGCATCTTCATAGCTAGATCTTCGGCTAGACCCGTACTAGCATACGGTGTTTAATGCTGCCAAATCATTGTGCGGATTGTGTGCAGGAATAACGGGAACACTATGCTTAACGAGAAGACCAACAACCTGAGACATGGATTGCACAATGCTGAAGAATAGGGTCATAGGGGAATTGATAATTTTTGATGATATTAATGCGAAAATGATTGAATAATATCGAGGAGCGGATATTCCCATAACCTCGGAAAATAAAAAAAACTCAATTTAGTGACAGAATTCCGAAAATACCAACAATCATGAAAAGTTGTAAAAACATTTTGCTCACAACGATGAAAATTGTTCATTTTTGATCCGATTTCGAAATTTCAGAGTTTGTTATACTCAGTGATGTAATTTCTACGAATTCCCTGAAAAGGTTTTGCAAAAACACTCATATTTCAGTAAAAATTCACTTTTTCGCAATCCGAATGCATTCTGAGATTCATATTATACATATCCTGTTACATTTTTGCCTCGAATATGAGTGTTTTTGCAAAACTTTTCCATGGAATTCGTAGAGATTTTATCACTGAGTATAATAAGCCCTGAAATTTTGAAATCGTATCAAAAATGAACAATTTTCATCGTTGTGAGCGAATACTTGTAAAATGTTTTCACAACTTTTCATGATTGTTGGTATTTTCGAAATCCTGTCACTAAATTGAGAGTTTTTTTATTTTCTGAAGTTGTGCGGGAATATCCGCTGCTCGATATTATTCAATCATTTTCGCATTAATATCATCCAATATTATCAAATTCGGTTTTTGTCTGTCTTATTGTTTTGATGCCGATTGTACCCTACAAATCATCCTTAAGCACAATCCTATTTCCTAACCATACAGTACAATAGAGCTAGCTTGGTTTAACAGAACAGGTCAAGTTTAAAAATTCTGAAATACATCATGTACAATCTTTGTATTAATGAAGCCTCGTGCAGTCTGCAATTAAATCACATTAAAGCAATCACCAGCTGTGTTCCAAATTCTTGTTGGTTCTCCAATATTTCCACGGAAAATCAACCGTTCCGTAGTCGCTCTAATCAGCCCTAACATACTGAACTTTCTATTCTTATTACCAAGTAATATAGGTATATTTGGTATATTTTTAGGTATAGTTAAGATATTTGTTTATTTTAATTTATTTATTCGGAATAAATACATAGACTTAACAGTGAACGTCCAATTACAGGTTTAGTCAGTGGAATATTGCTACTAACTGAATTTTTACTGAAATATGAGTGTTTTTGCTAAACCTTTTCAGGGAATTCGTAGAAATTACATCACTGAGTATAACAAACTCTGAAATTTCGAAATCGAATCAAAAATGAACAATTTTCATCGTTGTGAGCAAAATGTTTTTACAACTTTTCATGATTGTTGGTATTTTCGGAATTCTGTCACTAAATTGAGTTTTTTTTATTTTCCGAGGTTATGGGAATATCCGCTCCTCGATATTATTCAATCATTTTCGCATTAATATCATCAAAAATTATCAATTCCCCTATGACCCTATTCTTCAGCATTGTGCAATCCATGTCTCAGGTTGTTGGTCTTCTCGTTAAGCATAGTGTTCCCGTTATTCCTGCACACAATCCGCACAATGATTTGGCAGCATTAAACACCGTATGCTAGTACGGGTCTAGCCGAAGATCTAGCTATGAAGATGCCAGGTGAAGTAAAATCCGAAGCTGCTGTACGCTCTCTGAAATAATAATTAATAAGTGTATAATCAATAAGAATAGTAACCGTGAGTTGTTTAAGGTCTTTCTGAAGCCAATAAAACCCTGAAACCCTGACTGTTCCATAAAAGACGCAGTTTCTCGAAAAATATAGCGTGCACATTGAGGGTTAATGTCGCTTTGAGATTACGCTCTTACAGATGCACTCGTAATTATGAAAAACAGTTTTACTTACCCATTCGACACGCCAATCAGTCGCAATCCCCTGGATAACGATCATCCGGTGCACAAAGAACATTTTGTGGGTGTAATAATTATTTTCGGTAATAATTTGTCACACTCACCTCGCTGTAGCTGTCAAAATTCAAGAGCGCGGTTGATCAGTTTGTTTGTTTGTTTGTTTGTTTCTCGATCGGGACTATAGAACTTCGCGGCTACGATCACGGGTAAAAAACTATACCTGTCGGTCCGCTACCGGACATACTGAGGCGTAAGCAAGGAATCACACGGTACATTAAAAAATATATCTCGATTCGCTTATCAGCTCAAGGCGCTCGGTATGTAGTTATATCAACGAAACGCGGTTTGTGTCGAGCAGAGTGTATATCTATAGGGCAGAGGCAATCTCGAGGTTTTTCTGAAAAAGTAATTAAGCGTCAGCGGGCTTTGCGCAAAGTCAGCGACAAAACGGTCTTCGTACACATAGTGGGTTCTATCATTGGATAGGAAAGACGTATACGCGTTGAACAGTGAGATTTGCGAGGCAGGCAAAAGGAGGAGTCGAGGTTCCCAGAATTATTACCTCGAGCTTTTTCTGCACCCATTGATTTTGCGTAATTGAAATTATCCAAGCGTGGCGAATCTCACTCGTTGCAAGTTTCAATTATTTTCATAACTGCACCTAGCGCGCATTTACGGAATATTCACAACTCTAAAACGTTTCTCAAAAACGTTCAATCCACCCCAGCTACAGGTGCTGACGCAAGGCAAAGCGGAATAAAAAATTTTCAGTCAAGATTCTCATCGAATCATATCGCACATATGTAACACATACGTATGCCTTGATATATATTTATATACACGTTTCAGCCATACGTATGTCCATAACCAATGGGTGGGTATAGAGAGAATATGCCCCGGAGTTATAGGCAGGAATAGTGGAATTTATTCCCTGATCCCGCAAATGGGTTTGGAAATTGAGTGCCATTTCCATGTTTGCGTAAGCCGAGTAAAATTGCTGTTCTATTCACATCTACAGATCTATGCATTTAGGGTATATATATATTCACCGCACGTCTATATATATATTTTCTGTACAGATAAATAGATATCTTTATATGTATATAATGTATTCAGCCTATTGGACCAACAGTTGCGCATGTATATGTGTACATACATACATATACCAGCCTGTATCTACTACGGTTCGGTAATATCGGTCAGGGGAAAGATATCAACGGAGAAATTGAATTCCAATAACACCCTACAGCTCTCGAGGCATATAGTGCTAATAAATCATTTCAGATTAGAATTGCGAGTTTGTGCGGACGAGATGAGGGAATAAATAGTATACGGCTGCATTTACGAGCATAGATTGTATAACAGTTCTGCACTCGAACTATTGCACCCGGATGTATAACTAAGAGGGGCTCATAATACGAGCACACTTTCATTTTGATTTTTAGTTTCCAACTATTTTTCTCCAAATTTATATTTTTCCTCAATTATCTCACGTTTTTGACGATTTTGACGAATGTAAATTTCAGGCATTGATTATTAAAAGGATAAATGAGAGACGGTATTAGGCATTCAACGTTTCCATTGGGGTATATAAATCAGCGTAGATTAGAATAGGCATATTTCTCGACTTGGTACAATGCTTTTGATGAGGAAGTTCTAACGGCGTCGAAAGCTTCTTCTTCTTCTTCTTCTTGTGATAGTAGGAAAGGAGAATGAAATGGGGGCAGCCGGTAGCAGCAGGGTTTCGGAGAGCCAAGGCGATAAATTACATAAGGAATCAATATCGTAAATGTAGGTTTGTAAGAAAGCTTTTATCGGCTGGCACGCTTTTATACATATATAGTACATACGTACGTATGTACGTTGGAGAGAAATGAAATGAAAAAGAAGAAAAAAAAAATAATAATAATAATAAAATCAAAAATCAAACTTCATACTTCGACCCTCGACCAGATTCGTACGTGAGACTCGGTTTCGTCGGTTCAATGGACTTCACGTAGCCCTGGGACCCGCGGAATGAAGCCAATCATAAATTCTATGGCATTTAAACTGTCAGACCTAATAATATCGCGCTTTCGACCGTGCAGTCCTTCGAGCAAGGGCTCTTCTCCTTTCGTTTAGAACTTAGGGGCCATGTTCATAGTTCGTTCGCGTTTGCAAGTCAATTCAAAAATCAAATGTTTTTAGAATTTCTCATGGAGCTGGTTGGCAAAAAAATCTACCTACTCGAGAAGTTGTTACGCAAAAAGATATACCAAGCAGTAAACTGGATTGTTTGAACAGCTCGCGTGAAGCTAATCCGATGTAGGTAACTAGTGTGTGGAGACGTTCGTCAAGACTGCTTTACACCCATCTCCGACTGCCATCTACAATATCGGTAATTGTGTGGCGGAACAAGCACATAAGCCTAATTAATTGGGATCTAAATCAGCTTACACCAGTAACGAAGATCACACGAAGTACGAACTACACTAATTATAGAAGCAAATTATGAAAGCTCGACGTGAAATACTTGAAATTGCTCAATAAAAGGAAACCACGGATGTTATATATTCGCTATAGTTATAGAAATTCTGTATTCGTTTAAAAAATCCATCCTGCCGTAGTGACTCGACACTTAGTACACATAGGGTCAATCAAAGTGTCGCACCTAAGATATGCAACTGAACATACACCTTCATTTAAGTTGGCAATACAAATTTGACTTGAGAGCCCCCGCGACGGATAGCTGCGGAAAAACGAAGCTCGTATCGCTTCATCTGTCAAAACGTCAATTGACAAATAATTTCTTGATCTTAACCACAAATTGACATAACCTGATATGGCACAGATGATCAGTAAAATTCGGTTTCTCTGAAAAAAACGTGATATTTGCGAGTTGTACAAGGATTAAAAGGTTGATTCGGGTATATCCAAGAAGCCGCAAGAGCATTCGAATTATTTTTAAAGATGATCATTCCGTTACGATATTTGCCGCATTTTTCCACTCTCTTTGTGTGGGTTGATTACGTTTCTTGAAATTGAGAAGAAGAAGCAGAAATTATAACGTGGCAGTGAGATGCGATACCCGTAACGTTGTGTTCAAAATCATCACAATAAAACGAACGCATACAAGATCTGAATAACACATTTATTCATCCAATACGCCGATGACAATCCTCGAGATAAGTATGCTTCACAGCTAAGCAGTTCTTTGGACCATCTTCTATGAGTCGTCTTTCAATAGATCGGTAAACTTCCATATATTTTTTTCATTTTATAGAAAATCAGCATCGTCAAATTTGGTATCCTGTCCCAGTGAAGATTTCTACGCCTATACGTATTATAACGTCTTCAATGCGTCGTTTTTCAATGTATTGTTTGCTGAGTTATTATCTACTTCCAGATCAAGAGTAGCTGTGATCTTTAATATTTCGTCTGGCAATGGAGTAATTTTAAATACGGAAAAATCGTTGCTAAAAAAATTTCACCCAAAACCCCACTTAATAAAATCTAGCGTGGTCACGTCAGTTCTACGAGCTTTATGAGACTTTGCTGATGCTGATATCTTAAGATGAAATCGTCTTACGATTATGAAATCCATGCATTTCAATTCGATTGATTCGCTGTGCTAACTAAGTTAACAAAACTAAGCTCATAAAAATGAGTGTAAATGAAGAAGAAATAAATCAAGTTACCACTATTTGAGTTTCTATGTGTTACTTACTTTTAATTACTATTTTAAATAATTTCTCAGCGTACCAATAAAACGAATGCGATAAGGTATCTTATTAACACAATTTTATTGTATAAACATATTGAAAACGAAACATTGAATATAAACTATAGATAACACTAAAATTGATCAGAATCAGAATTAATGGAATATTGTGTTATTGAATGTTTATGTCTTTCAAGATCATATTGACGAATTCTATGATGTCATACTTTTGGTCAATTAGATTTTTTCATGTAGTGATTCTATCGTTCGTATACTTTACATTCATAACATGTGAATTTATCAGACAAGACGAGGCAAATAAAGACAATCCAAAAATTCCCTCGACCCGGGTTTTCACTTGAAATGATTCAGAATGTTCTTTTCAGTTTTTGCTTCAGTTGGATTTAATGTGCATTTAATGTGCACTAATTTGGTGCGTCTCGTATGCGTTCGTTTTATTGTGATGATTTTAAACACAACGTTACAGGTATCGCATCTCACTGCTACGTTATAATTTCTGCTTCTTCCTCTCAATTTCAAGAAACGTAATCAACCTAGACAAAGAGAGTGGAAAAATGCGGCAAATATCGTAACGAAATTATCATCTTTAAAAATAATTTGAATGCTCTTGCAGCTTTTTTGATATATCCGAATCAACCTTTTAATCCTTGTACACCTCGCAAATATCACGTTTTTTTCAGAGAAACCGAATTTTACTGATCATCTGTGCCATATCAGGTTATGTCAATTTGTGGTTATAATCAAGAAATTATTTTTCAATTGACGTTTTGACAGATGAAGCGATACGAGCTTCGTTTTTCCGCAGCTCTCCGTCGCGGGGGCTCTCAAGTCAAATTTGTATTGCCAACTTAAATGAAGGTGTATGTTCAGTTGCATATCTTAGGTGCGACACTTTGATTGACCCTATGTGTACCTGATTCCGGAGTAATATTATACATGATAAATCAGTATTTGAGGTGAAATACCTGAGTCGCGAAATTCTACCGCAGATTTTCTTTAATACTAAAAGTTACGAGCTTAGGCTTAGCTGAGGTCGTTTTCCCGACCGATTCTGGGTGATAATCTCTCAAAGAAGCTCCTCTCAACCCACGTCGGAATTGACTCACGTCACAAGCTCCCCAATGTGGTGTGTTGGTCTTAGGGGGGTTAAGACGCGTTTCACGTGACAGCAAGTTAATTGGTAATTGGCGGTTCCTATCGCAAACTTTGATCTATATAGTCAAAGGTAAATCTGATCCTCGATGTCACCTATACATACATACATGCATACGTACATTCAAACGTATACGTACACGTATATGCTCTTGATAATCGGCAGACCAAAGAAGGCGGATCAAAGTTGCGGTGTATCGAGATCTGGGAGATGATAAATGGGCGACTATAGGTGAAGAGGAGAAGGTCTCGATCACGGATTTATCAGAGTTGTCTCAAGGCTATAGGTATCTAGGTAGGTGCGGTCTCCTCGGGTATATCGAGGGAAAAGTTGATATGGGGAAGAAGAGAAGAAGTATGGGTAGACGTCTCATTTCTTTTTCGCATTGCGTGCCTATAGAGAGGTGCGTCCCCGTCAATTATCGTCGATCGCAACTTAATTGGTTTGAATTACAGAAATGCGTATGAATTGCGCTCATTAAACTAGTGGAACGGGTGTGAAGTCATCGTAAGGCGAAAAGAACGAGTCGTGATTAAAATAGCAGTATAAATTCTAACGACAAGTCAACCAGTTGGCAATAACTCAATAACAATTGGCCATACGTTCAAGAATCGGATTCGTGCTTAATCAAAACCCGCGTGGTATAAGATCGGATAAATTGTTCTATAAAACATGAAAAAAATCGAGGAAAAATATTAAATTCGCACCCTAGTACGACGTCGTATTTCACTACGAGTTTCTCAACATGCGAATTCGTGAGAAAAACGTTTATATATTATATATACCTAATTTGTCGCCGATTGAAATCGAGACGCAATATGTTACCAAGAATATCAAGTGCTGGTTGAAACGATGCGATGGATTACGCTAGGCGATAGAAACTCTAGTACCTAGTATACAAAGGAACGTAGGTAATAGGTATAAGGAAGAGTAAGTTAAAAGAGAAGAGAAAAATAAAAACGAATAAACGAAAGACAGGAAGACGACGCGACGGCCACGGGGATAAGAAAATTTATCGCAAGACACCCGAGAACTTCGAAGTCAAAGTTATTTTACTCCTGGTAGGTGAATATAGGCAGTAGTTGCTGACGGATCCGACCAGTTAGCGAAGAACAACCGATTTAATGAGCGCTCAGCAGACAAAAGAACAATACCCTTCCTTTCCATTCCTTAACGTTTTTTTAATTTTTTTCATTCTTCTTCTTCTTCATTTTTCCTCTATTTAACTCGACTCTGTTGCCTCTTATCTCCATGACTTCAGAGCACATAGATAAAGAGAGAGTCAGAGGTAAGGACAGGGAAGAAAAATATAGAAAAGTTCTCGAGGAACGAGGCGCGAGATAGACTTTAGAAGCCTTTGATCGTTGATATACGTATGGTTTCGACAAAATGATACGAAGAGAATAATAATCCGAATGATTTGTCGAGAAAAGTGCTTTTCCTGTTTCTTCGTAGTCTTGTATAACTCAGTACTGATTATCGAAGGTCCACTTTCAGTATTCCTCTTATGATAAAGGATGTCGTTCACTACATAGATAGCATAATTTCGGAGGTCGCGAACTAAGGCACGAAGTAAAAAGCAAGGGAAATAAATGAAGAAAGCGAAAATGGGAAGAAAGAGAACGATGATATTCTAACTTGAAAGGGAAGGACGAAGTAATAAGTTCCGGAAGCTACTCTTCAGATTTCACGCTTTTTTTTTCATCAATCAATCGCCAGTCAATGAAGCTCTGCTCGTATTATTATGGAAGGGAGTAATCGGCGTCTTGAGCGATTAACGAAGGAAAAGTTTCTACTCTTCGTAATCTTATATACATATATTTATTAAAAAAAAGTACTCAAATATCAATAAATCGCAGATATCGAAAATCACCAATTCTAGATTATAAAATACGAATGAAATGAAAGGTTTAATTAAAATCGTATCATGTAACTCACCATTATCCCAGGCTGCCTCTTTCGTCCTGAGGAGGGCAGCCAAGCCTATGTTATCCTTGGGCATGACTCGGTTCAACATGTTGTCAGAACCTTCGGCATTCGCCATTGCCAGCTGATTGAATTCCACTAGATGTTCTTTTATTAACACAAATCTGAAATCAAGAGATAACGAGACAGTCAGTAATAATTGTAAAACAATTAGAAAATGAAAGATCAACGAGAAATCAGTTCCAATTAACGTTATTAGCAGGATATCGATGTCAGATGGTTGGAGGGCAGGAAAAATTTGAACGTGAAAAATGTCCTAGGTAAATAAAATCCATCGAATTTACTTCGGAAGATCAATTTTTAGTTCGCTACTTACTCGGGAGTAGATATTGACTTTTAAAGAAGATAAACACATTTTTTATATTCTTTACCCATCAGATAGGATCCGAACTTTTCTGACTTGAGTATACATTGCAGGGGAATGGGCTGGTATAGATTGAATATAAAAGTATTATTATGGGCAAAGAAGAAAGTTGCTAGTTTATTTTCTAGATGAAATTTGAACCTCCCTCTTCCTCTTCTTCTTTTTTTTTTTATCACCATATTACTCGTCTTTACAGAACAGTTTAACAAAAAGACAAGCGGCGTTGTATTTAACAATCGCAATCGCAAGCACCGCGCGACCCTTATCTCATTCTAATTCAGTTGAAAGTATTTGCGATGGAGCAACAAAAGTGTTTGGGAAAAGCAAAGCAGCCGAAAGATCTGGGAGCTTGGCATCAAAGGCACTCAGGATTCGAGTATCAAAACTTTTGAAGAACGTTTCTCATTCTCAATAAAAAAAAAAAAAAAAAAAAAAAAACGGACCTCAAATAGAACTGCTACGAATTTTATAAGTGAATTCAAATTAGAGTTAAAAAAAACCAAACCTAACTATATGTTGGGCCGGGCCTGAAAAAGTTTACATAAAATACGAACTGCGCTGCGCTAGAGTAGCAATTTCCAAGAACGGAATTTCCGCATAGAATAGCACATGCATGTGCATTCCTATACTTGAGGTTGACTAGCTAAAGAAGAAAGTTGCTTGACCCAACAGATCATCCCTATGTCCATTAGGAAACTATATGCATTAACAGTCAGTTCGAAACTTGAACTATATAGGGTTAATAGTTACAATCTACATGTTCCATATTAACGAATTCACGTTACCAAGAACATCGTGTTGAGCTGTATCACTTCAATCATTCAAAATTTCTAATTTGAATTTAGCAGTATTGTGATGAACGGTTTTTTACTCAATACAATCATTGTTTAAACTAGAACACAGAGGTTTTGAATTTATACGACCGCAACAATACATACGTTGCCGAAAGTTTTCTATAATCGAACAACAACGAAAACGAATATGATAAGGCCAGTCGGTAGCTGGCTTTTTATGAAACAGACCGAAAAATTGTACTTGTACGTAAATTGGACATAAATTTTCAAAGGATCCAATTAGAAAAACAAAGTTAAAAAAAAAAATAAGGGATGCGAATAATATAAAACGCCTAAAGCGCAATTGCCTGGGTGAAGCCATTAATTTAACTCGCGAATGGTTTGCTAACGTTCATAAAATTCTGACTCGTTATAATTCTTTGGTTACATTTTATTCCTTACTTATTTCATCGCCTGCCCCAAGCTTACAAATCTAACGAAATACTCAGTCATTCCCATTTTTATATTCATATTCAACATCTCGTTTGCCTCAGAGACTCTGTAGTCTCATCTCTATGACCTGACAAAAATTTGAGGGTGCAATTTCCGAAAAATTGCTTCGCATCGAACAAATATTTGGCACAGCTGTTTTTGGGCAGCAAAATACAGCGAATAATCGAGAAATAAACAATTTCATAATTTATCCAAACTATCTTTCAGGCATGTTGTAGTTTTTGTGAAGAATTTTCGTTGACTCGGTCACAAAGCTTTTTGTCCCGTTTAATTTCGGCGTAAGCCCAGGCTGCGAGAACTAAAGTTTAGCAAGGAATACCTCGCGGCGCGAGTGGCGTGGTTGTTTGCAAATCGACTAAGTACAGTCAAGCCGAGAGCGAAATGTAGTCTCTAAAATATTTACAGTCTCGTTCAGCCCAGTTGAGCGAACCGGAGACTCTGCACTTCCTTAGAGATAATACTCGCAGATGGTAGATACCTATGGCGTCGTTTTTCGTGGAACGAATTTCATAGAAATTTTCAACAAAGAACATTGCAGCATCCATCAGTAAACCGAAATACATATAGCCGTTACGAGGCAGCGTCTTCTGCGCGCAAGTAAATTCAGGCATAGTAGCTAAGGTATGACATTGCAAGTCTAGATTTTGCCCACGTACAAAGGGTGTATCTTTGACAAGAAAAATCAAGCCAGGCGAGTGACTCGTCTCGCGGTTCTCTTCTCTGATTCACGCTTCAGAAAACACATAGGTTTTCCGCTCTGCGATAGTAAACTTCGCGAAGAGGCCGCGCCGTGTGAAACGCAATTTTACTCGTTGACATATGTGTGTCACGAGTCTTGGGAAATACATTATTTTCAATTGATTTGAATTGGTATAAACCGGGCGAATTCGCGACTACAATTCGTACGTTGAAAAATTTATTGATTACTGGAGAAAAATTTCGGATGAAAATGTGCAGATCTAACATGGCAAGTCATAGATTGGCTGGGGAGCTTAGCCTCTTTTGACTGCTCAAAAACGTTCGCAGTTTCCTTGTTTGTAGTTTCGTTTATATACTGTTCAGTTGATAAGGAATATAAACGAGTGTTTTGGCCTGCAGCGATGCAGCCAATCAATAAAACTATACGGTAATAGGTGAGCTAAAAGCTCTGCTATACGGAATTGAAAGTTTTTGAGCCCAGATAACGCCCAGTGAAAATAGTGCATCCCGTTTTACGACTCTGCGCGATAAACGACGAACGGCTTTGCTATATGCATTTAAATTGGTCCAGGTCACAGTTTTACCGGCAGAGAACTAGATAACGAAGAAAAGATGGGATCGAATAATTCGTAAAGTATCCAAGGGACGGAGATAATCATTCGAAGAAAAAGTAACTCGCGGGTTAACGTCGTTGTTTGTTCTTTCGGTGCAGCTACGAAAGGGTGCTGAAACGAAGGTGGAAAGAAAAGAGGAGAAATTTCTATGCGTTGATCATTTTAAGATCGGAGTGTAATGAAGGCGGAAAATTGCTCGAAAGAAATGGTTTTTCATCCCCCAGTCGCTGAAGGTTGTAAAACGAAACCTTTCCAGGGTATAGCTGTGTATATGAGTGTCATTGCTCGACATCGATCTGAAGTACGGGGTCATGGGAGTTTGAGACGTGTAAACGAAAGTATATTTCAGAATTGTGTACTCGTACGTACAGGGTGATCAACTTAGATCTATATTGCGCCTAATTAAGTTAAGAAAAGAAAACGTCCAATGAAAAATTTCATTTCAATTTTAAAAATTCTAAACATAGCGAATAGGTATATCTCTTTCTTTCTCGTTCTCTGAAAATGTCAGATGTGATAACGTGCATGATCTGAAGGGCAGAGGATTTCCTTCTATTTTTTTCAAGAGCGACCAACCTAGTGGAAATTCTAATAATCGTGGGCACGACCCTCGTTCGAAGCATCATAATCATTGTAGCATAAAAAGTACGTCACGTATGAGTAAGCCAAATGAGTCACCCCTTATGCTCGAATATATCTATATAATGGTACTTTGTCGGAAGTGAAGTACTTCGAAGGTAAAGAGTACTTCTGCCTTCGAAACGATCCGAGCTCAAGGCTCGAGTTCCGACGTACGTTTGGCAGTAAACTACTGTAAAATTTTTTAGGGCTGCCATTTGGCCTCAACATCACGTTGACACCTATCCCTGTAACGATCGCGAGGATGGTAAAGCTTCCCTCAGCACGTACGGAGTGGCCAGATCAAATCGGCCATTCCAAAAGCCAACGATACGAATCAGCATTAAGAAATACTCTGCATCGAAGTAAGAGTCATAATAAGTTGAAAACGAAGAAAAAAGTATTTTCACTGTAAAACTTCGGACTGACTCTGAGCCGAATTAGAAATGCAATATGTATTAGCGAAAGTAATACCCGGGGAAAAAAGTATGGATAGCGTTACTGAATAATGAAGTATGCCACCTAGTGCAAAGACTGCGGTGTCAGTAACGGAAGCAGTAAAATAGTCAGCGTCCACAAATCACCTCGCTAAGCTAACAGCAGATGTAATAAAAATCTAATCCGCAAACCGTCGTAAAGTATAGAAGTCAGGGCAAGGCAGGGTGGGCAGGGGAGGAGAGTTCGGCCCTTAGTCCACAGAGTTTTAGCATTGATTCTATCTGTTGGCAGGGAGTAAAGTGTACGACGTTAGGTAGGTAGATATCCCTTCTTTTACACTCTTTACACAGAAGGGGAGTTTAGACTGTGTATAGTCATATGAATGTCGGTGATAGCGCGACAGGTTCCGAAAAACGATTCTGCTGACCGTATCTCAAGCTTATCAGTTACGTAGCAGAGAAAAGGACACCGTCAGGGAAAAGGACTTGTCCTCTGGCTTATATATCCACTTTTCTCTGCAGGCGAGGCGGGCCATTTGTGAGCCGGCACATTCCTGTCCTGTATCTTGTTATCCCGTGAGATGCTAGCTACGATATCCAATAATTCCTTCAGGTATACCCGGGCAGAGACTCGTCGTCCTCGTCCTCGGCTTAAACTACTCAATGGAGTTCTTACCACGCTGCCTACGTAAAGTCTTGATGGTCGTTACCATACGTATGCCATAGCTGGTTGGTTCGCCGCACCAGCAAACCGCACAAAGTCAACCGTCGTCAGTTATTCAGTGCTATTGCACAGCCCGGACTCAACGAACGTTTGGTCGTCCTATAGACCCGCGAGGAGTGCATACGTGGAAGATGGGTTCAGATTTATTATGTTTTTGGATTCAGCTCCCTGAAGAGCAAAGACCACGAGTATGCAATAAGACGAAGATGAGATGACCGAAGACAGGAAGAAAATGGTAGTGGATTGAAACAAGCATGCAGCGAAACGACATGACGTTACTACTACACCTTATGTGATCGAAATAAGCCGTTGAGATTCTATGAAATTTATTACGAATGCCAGGAATGATTCATTCGCATAGGTTCATCAATTCTTCTGGATAGCAATCAGTGGATTTAGTTCTGGGAAGGTGGAGGTATCGTTCATGGTTAGAAGCCTCTCGTGATAAGAACAACTACTTGATCTTGGAATAGCGAGTTTGGACTTGGGTGGGTGTTTTGCTTGTTGCGAAGGGTGACCTTCGACCGTGACCACGACTCCAGCCACAACCGCGACCAGAACCAGAACCAGAACCAAAACCAAGCCCAAGCCGCAACGGCTAAGCAATAAACCGAAAATCAGGGAGTAGAGAGTCGAAGGCGGAAATTGAACGCAAGTAACTTCACTTCGATCGAGAATTCGAGTGGAAGGGCAGAGGTTTTGTCAACCGTTGTATGAGATTGGATCGCCAGCTTAATTGAACCAAGACATTCCATTTCCATGGTCCCTGGGGCGTTCTATCGAGGGTCCTCGGCAACAGGGATGAACAGGGATGACTTTTTCTCGTTGCGGACAGAGAGGTGCTAACGGTTCTCAAAGCGTTACCTTCACTTTGATATTACAATGTTACAAGGTAGTTAGGGCGAGTGCTATCCTCGATATACCTACTACACAATCAACCTTTGTGCATTCATGCAAAATCATAAATGAGATTAACCGCGGGGAGAGACTAATGCGCGATCTCACAAAGTGGATAACATCTTCTTGCCACTTTACCCGTTAGTCCTCGGAATAGGTGTGTATCACGTTTCACTTGATTACCCGATATTCCAGGACTAGACCTTCCAGTGGATTCCTCGAACTCGTCAATACTACAAACTAGAGATTCGAGGCGTGCCTGAGGCTGGAAGGACCATCAAATTAGCGGCAGGAATTTGCACTGTCAATTTGTATTATCTACCACAAAGTCCTCAGATCCCAAAGGATCCGGAAGTGTTGCGAACCCATGAAGAAATTCGCAACTCTGAACTAGCCTCTGAACCGTTTTTAACCGAGGTTTAGTGTCTTGTGGTTCACTAAATTATCGCGAATCTTCTCTCTTGAGAATGTTCAACCATAGAGTCAGTTCCTACTTTGAGATAAACGGAAATGCCGTCACAGCAAACAGGTTCGTTCCGGAAGTGGCTGGCGCGGCCCTATCTACCCCTACAGGCAACCCCTAGCCTATATACGGTACATCACACTACTCCCATACTTATACCCAGACTCTATGTGCTCGATGTAGCAACCCCGTGCATTGACTCACCCTAGCTAACCCGCACTCGGCAGATTGCCTCTCTTCCCTCTCTCGCCCGGTTTTCGATGATGTATTACTAGGAGGATATTACCTGCTAACGAGTACCATCAGCGTTCCCAAAGCCCTGGTTGAGCCACCATGGTTCTTCAATCATTCATGTCCAGCCACACGACGATGTAACGTGTGAGATGGTTGGAAATGAACATTGGAGTTGAGGGAAGTTGGAAGCGTACGAAATTTCTGAATTTATTTCCATTATTTGAGTTTTCAATCGAGTCTAGACCGAGAAATAATTAAAGGGTTTTATGATGGTAGTGGGTTCGCGCGGCGCTTATTCCTTCCTTTTTTCTCGCCTCTTTATAATCACGGTCATGCAAAGTCTGAGGGAATCTCGTTAAGATTTAAAGTGAAGATAATTCTTGATTGTGACGTCAAAGAAAGAGGGAAAGTTACCCTTCGGTAAGTCACCGAGCGACGAGTGAATCGTGCCGAGTCACAGAGAGTGCCTATAAGTCCGCGAGAGATTTCTGAGCAAAGTAACGCGATCAGGGTAAAGATATACGAGAGTTTCTAAAGAACCAACCAAGTAATATAAAGGGAATAAACTCGCCGATAAAGAATTTCAACACTTACTTAGCTGTTCGAAAAAAAATCGCACATCCGTCAACGTATTTACGATCATTTTCCGCCATCGTCTTCGCCCGGGATTTCGGCGAGAAAATTCCATCGTAACCGTCATGCTTCAGCTCTGGTAGAAAAAAGTTGTAGAATTGGTCGGTTTCCACCTCCTGGAGACTTATTATGTCCGCGGCGTAGTGCCGGATCTCATCAAGGATTCCTTTTTTCCGATATTCCCAGTCCAGAGCCCAGCTTGGACAGTAGCCGTACATCTGCCTCGTTGCGTACTTGTCACACAGTACGTTGTAACACATTACCGTGAATATACCTGCAACAAAAACACCCGTGAGTTCCATGTTACATGTCCGTTGCAGTGGTCAAGTGTAAGTGGAGAGTTTGATATATCATACTAGTTTTAGTGTCTGCAGTATGATATTTACTCTACAAACATAGTAGGTATATATGTATGGAAACTATGACATATATCTGTCAAATTTCTCCATCAAAACGAGAGGCGAAAAATTCGAAGCATCAAATTTAGTCATTTTTTAACTCGATATAAAAATACCGAGTCTCACATTGATTGACTTTATACACTTGGGATATGACCTGCCATTTTTGACCCCGGTATAGATGTACGTAATATCCCCTTCGATTTAAACAGCATTGATATAGCGATCTGTGGTTTTATAATTGGAAACGAATATAAGGTCGTGAATTCTGTTCGGATATTCTTTATCTCTAATCCCAGCAGATTTGTATTAAACCTGTCGTATACCAAATGAATCTCTCTATCTTTGTACCTAGAAGTATACATATAGAGTCTAGTCTAAACGTTGCGAAATTCGGTAATAAAGTCAAAAGCTCTTCCGTACAATTTGACCTGAAAGTACATACTGGGATCTTCGGAGAAGGTAATGCCATGGTCAGCATTACTGGCAAACTTCGTATTAAATTCTGTCAAACGAGTGGCCATTTGTCGGGCGTCGATGGCGCAATAAACTTTTTGATTTTATACCGCGAGTGGTCAGCTCTATCGAGGAAGTTGGGACGGTGACAGGAGGTCAGATATAGAACGGGATGAAAACACTCGACGTGTTACTGCTGGGCAACGAGATGTCAGGGACACAGAAAAAAAAAAGAAAATTTATTTCGCAGCTGTTGCGTAGGGAGTGAATTGCTCTCTTGACAATTAGGGTTGTCGGACACAGAGGATACGCTGATGGTGTGGTGTGTGAATTAATTCAACTTTCACTCTCAACGAACCACGAACGATCATAACGGTTCATCTCGTAACGTGTTCATTCGACAGAACGAGGATCCCGGGAAAATCGGGCATAAGACTTTTTCTATTTCTTTCTAGGCTCTAGCACCGACATCAGCAGTATTACACTTAGTTAAGGTCCATGATACGGCGACAGAACCCTATGTCGGCGGCCATCAACCGCAGCTAAAAGTAATAAGCCGTATAATTTGTTAAACCAAGATCAGGCTGCAGAATAGGAAGGCACGAAAGAGATGGGCGAGGAGGGAAACGGATGAAGCTGAGGGAAAGGAGTTTAATCTCGCAGAGGACTTGATACAACTTACCAGCCAGCAGCCAACTATCTTGGCTCTTGAGAAGTTCTTCGTTTTATCGCCGTAATGAAATGGCCATTTTAGCTTTTACGACGCTGCCTCTCCTATACCCGATTCTATTTCCCATCGAGGATTGCCTGGCTGACATTGACTGCTGTATGCTTTAAGATACCAATATCAACTTTGCCCAAAATATCCAAACAATTCTCATAACTTACGAGGCAATTCTGAACATAGCACTTCCTCAAGTACCAAAAATTCCATTTTACAAGAATTGATGCCAAAAAACCAGAGCCCCACGGTAAAAGGCTCATCATAAACATTAGCAGAAAAATGGTAGCACCTAAAAATATCCTTTCTATCGCTATAGACCGTGTGGCGTTATTAATTTTTTACCGGGACATAATTTGCCTTTTGTAGTTTGAATTCTTAAGCGTTTTATTGACGCTGCAATTTGGACACACTTTGACGTTGACATCGGACTGAGTTGAGTACGGTTCGTTGAATGAAGCGTTAATTTGACATACGACCTCGTAATTTCATTGAGAGAGGCAATAGATGTCCCTGCATAATAATTGACCACTGACGATTCAACTCCCATCATTACTTCTCGATATGAATATTCAACGCGTCGTAAAAGGAATTTAGGAATGACTTGACCCTTCTTACTCAATCTTTAGAATTTGCTTTTCACTATCAAGAATGTTACAAGGAGTCTATATCGTACACAGAACAAGTGCCTGACAAGTGTAACAATGGAACAGAATGAGTTATGGCCTCTAACCTCACGGAGAAAAGTACGTCTTTTCACGATACAAAAAGGCCACAAAAGTCGGGCGTAAGTTTCACAAGTTTTTATAATAATGTCTCATTCTTTAAACCTCGCTTATGACATCAATACCGAAATCAGAATGTACATTAGAAGTTAGAAATCTATGCCGACATTTGGTCTTAACTTTTCGGAGGCTAGACTCTAATTGCATAATTTATTTGCGTGCTTGTCCACGCAATTCGCACAATTTCTATAAAAATGTCCAAATGCCACTTATGACACAATTATTTGTCACAACATGGAATCAGTCACTCTAGCTGGCAATTTGGTTACTCGACAAATTGTTTTGCACAAAGCGTGTAAACTAGAGGTACTATCACAAAGGCAGTTGTACGAGAGTTTGAGAGTAGGTGTTTAGGTTACATTGGACAACTGCAGCGAGACTGCAATCCCAATTATTTACACTTCCAGTGCAGTTTGGTCTACTTCAACAAAAGTGCATACCCGAGTTTAGCCTCTTCGTCAGTCCATCTTGGCGCCGGTTTTTGGTCGTGGAAATGGAAATGGAAATGGAAATGGAACCGCTGATTTATTGGCGAACGTTTCGTTCCTGGGTGATCGTAAAAGCCTCGTCGTTTCAAATTAGTTCAACCGATGCTGTAAAATTACCTAAAGTCCACGAATTACCAGACGAAACGACCGGAACCGGTGACGCGATGGAACATGATCATGAAACTCAGATCGTGCTGTATTTCGAAGACTAAGATATTGAGAAATTTGATTGAATAACGAGGAACCTGTAGCCTAAGTTCAAGATTCAAGTCCTCAGATATCATGCAAGTCCGCGTGATTGCTTTCAGTGAATGGTGAAAGCTCGACAATTCTGATCTTTGCAAGTGAATTGTTTTGCAAAAGTTCCTTGTCTCTGACTTACTCACTCGACTGTCTCCTTTGCATCGGAGATGATTATGCCATAGCAATTGAAGTACGAAAGGAAAGGAGATTGTGACGATGAATTAGACTCTGGCCTCGCTCTATCTTCCCAGTCTTCTCGAGGCTTCATTGAACTCTTTGCGCAATCGAGTCCTGAGATGGATTTATTTGGAGAAGGTCTTGCGTGAGATATACGCTGGTAATGGAGCTTCGTCGATCCGTTTATATAAGTTTTTTCCAAGTTCCCCAGGGTGTCGAAGGCTAGACTGGCTGCGGCGACTCCTCCTTTATAAAACTCGTCTGGCTCTCAAGAAATTTGTGGCAAAATTGAGACGAAACAAAAAAGTTATACACTGAACTCTGGAATCGGGGTGTTTCTCTCTTCGACCATCGAGGTGTGCCAGTGCTATTTACGACTTTCCACAACTAGCGGTCTACTCGATAAGAATATCAGATCGGATGGGAAACCTGATTTGTAACTAACAATAAGAAAAAACAATACAACCCACATGAGAGAATAAAAATGCACCATATACATTTTCTACGTACCGAATTGCCACCTCGTTCGATAAACTATCAGCGGCGAGACGATGAGCCCGGATAAAACCAGTGGGACGTATCAAGTACCTAAGGCGTGGGTCAGGTGGCAAGACCGGAATGTTTTACCTGGACAGTTGACCAGATATGCGAACAGTGTATACAGGATTTTGATTGTAGTGTGCATTCGCTACAAGAACATTGCGCATTGGCATGCGTGTAGTTTGAACGGAATTCGCGTTTCTCCACGGTTCATATCTCGACAACTGTACATCGACGCATCCATAATGTTTAATCTAGTTGGTCAATCAGAAAATCGCAAATATCGTTCGATCGCCGTGGAAACGGTCCAGCTACTTCTTGGATCTGATCTTCGTTGAGAACTGAATTGCTCTTAAAAGAAAAAGAAAAAAACTAACTTCTGACTGCACATGCACGAAGTGATATCGGTACTAACGAACACCGAGCTGTACATGGCAGTGGGTTGAAATCTAACGACTTTACCCGCAGCAGGATTGATTAATGCGATTACACGCATAGATGGGGTACTGTTTTGTTGTTTGAGTCTAAATATACTGAATATACACTGGAAACATGAGATTAATTATAAGCCCTGTGTGAAGAACCTGCCCCTAGCTGATATTTGTTGAGGGAAGCATTATTTTCGCGCTATTCGTGATATCACGAACTCTTATTTCAACTCGCAACCTTTCTACTCCATTGTCTTTTTCTATACCTAGCTGTCCGTCTATCAGTTTGTCTGCCTGACTTCCACCCTCGAGACTGTTGAGGATTAGACTGTCAAGCATCGATAACTGAAAAACAGGTCTCCTGGTTTCTCTTACTCACCGCAGGATCGATGATAAAGTGACAAAGGATGGCAAACACTCGACGTTTCTTCTGCTACCACATAAAACACTGAAACTTTCTCAAAAGTCATTTATCGAAGGTGTCTTATTTGCCGTATATACAAGGGAACAACAAAGGAGCCACGATTCAAGCTATTCTTTAGAATTTAAGCTCCTAGCGCGAGCATTCGATCCGCTTCATTTGGTGTCTTTGTTTCAGTTTTCCTGCCGGGCAGGATGAGAAAATTGGTGAAAGAACGTTAAACGAAAAAGTGTATGGTGCAATGCTTGACTACAAAGGGAAAATACGTGCCATTTCCTCTGCACTTCCTGTTCATTCATTCCACGCTCGATAGATTCGAGCACCAAAGTGCCTCTACCGAATACCAAGAAAATACGACGTTATACAATATTCTATACCGAGTCGCTTTGACATTAGGCGTTCAATTTCGTTACAATTGTTCTTAGTTTTCATCCAAAAGTTTTACCCCTCGTGAAATCCTAATCTCTCTTGATTATGATCATCGCATCATCTATCCACTACGTTGATGAGTATCAAAAGCAAAGTGTACGATGGTACCGAACGCTAAAAGACACCTTACCTTAAATCAGGGGGCATAGAAGCATGGGATCTATTGACGTCTAAATCGAATGGCATAGAGTTGATAAGATTTATTGCAAGAGGATTGAATGGAGTGAATTCTAGCTAGAGAACTAGTAGCTCTCGAGTTCGCTAGAGATTTCTAGCTGTAGGTATAACGTGACGTACTTTGCAGCAGAAAGGCTGCGGCTATGCGAATCGAGATTCGAGAGTGATTAACAAGTTGGTACAGCAGCCCTTTTCAGACAAGTTTCCAGTGGTTGCTTTCTGCTATTCTAAGTCCTTGGCCGGTTTGTGCAGACGCGTGATTCATCGACAGCTTTCACACCAGCTCCACTTTCAAAAATGACTATCAAAAGGTCTGCCCCGCTTGTGTTTTCATTTCCCTGAAAGGTATCAGATCTCAAAATGCGAAGGTACGTGCTTCGGGCTGTTATCTGAATTGCTGACAATTCCATTTGTGCTTTTATTGATACTTGGTTGAAATTGGTAAGGGAAACGAAAAAATTTGACGTATTAGAAATATAGCGAACCTATCGGATACCGATGGCAGGAAATTAGATCAAAGAACAATGAAAGCTATGAGAAATTCAAGATATCGTAAATACGACTTTCATTCGAGTGATATTGATACAACAAGATAAATACAATATTGAGCCTCTCTACGGATGAGAAGCAGCTGGCTCGACACTACTAATAACATTTCTACGTAAGTGTTATATCGTTTTACCTTCGTTGAGGAGCTCAATTTACTTCCATTCACTTCGGTATTCTTTCGAAAGTATAGAACTATTTTCATATCGCATTAATATTTCATCAATGTTTAAACGTAAGCTGATAAGAATTGCGTGAAATTGCGAACGATATCTACAGGGGAAATGTGCCTCGTGAAAAAAGGCCTCTTTAGGTACGTCGTGAAGTATTACGGAATTGAATATCAGCCAGTATATCTCGCAGTGGGATCCGTTCATACCCCGTTGGGCTGTGATACCGGAAAATATAATTACTAGCCATTACCATGCGAAATATTGAAATAGTTATATGCGTGCAGCGGCGAGTGGATGAGCAGTACATCGCTGAACTTTAAACGAATGAAAGTATACCTGGCGGAAATAGCGATAAATTATGAGGATAAAAAATTGGAATATGTATGGAAGAAAAATCATGGCTAAATCATGGAATTAATTTGGAATTCTAAGAATGGTATTTGCAACAGGTGGAAAAGCAATGGCAGTGTATTGCATGTGTATGTGTATGTACCTAAACGTAGACGGTTATCACCAAGAATAGCCTGGCTCCATCTGACTTAAACGATGTTCCGGATGAGCGAGGTAGACGTTAGTTTCATTCATTGCCAAGGATGAAATTCCAGAGGTCATCGATGCCACGACCTGCCTCAAGCCTCAAACCTCAAGCCTCGAGTAAAACCAGTTCCATAAAATCCAGACAAGTTACCTAATTTACGCACACGTATTTAATACCCCGTCTTCTCTATATATGTAGATATATACCAGCCAACTTCCAGGCTGAAGTTTGTTGGCCTGAAAACACTTTCCTTCGACTGAATACCCCCGCGATGCCATATTATAAACTGTAATAACTACCTGCTGCAGCTAAGAGTCCAGTCAAACGGACGACAGTATTACCTTCAGTCTTGTCTCGCTCGAGGCTCGGCCTGTCACAGTAGTGCATAAAGCTAGGTCAAGATAATGGTACACATACTTGCAAAAGAACTAGTTTCACTAGGTGGAGGCTTTTTGCCATACCTAGTTTCATGGAAAAATAGTTTATATGGGAAAAAAGTCTTTCTAAGTATACTATGATCATCGGGCGGTTTATTAACCCATCGCACGCTACACGATTGGCTTACAAGAACTTATAACTTGTAAAACTAGCATCTACTTATACCAGGCAGCCGCGTCATCTCTAGAGTTCAGAACTCGGATTATCGGGTGGATTCGCAGAATTTGAAACATGTCTTTTTCCGCGATTTTCCATATCTAAGGCTTCCTGAATTTTCATTATGTAACATTCTGTATTTTCTTCAAACCACGGTATGATGTGTACTTATGTATTGCCTCCGAGGTTACTCGATCGATTTCTTTGTCAACATTTAATTTCGAATCTTTTACGCACACTTCCGGGTTCGGCATTTCATCACGGATCACTTAGTTCTTCTTCTTGTAGTATATCGACTCACCTTCCCAGTTTCAGAAATTCCTCACAAGCAATAAAGCTCTTTGAGCCTTTGCGATTACGGTTGCAAAGTGTGTGCAAGCAAAGGCGGTTTTAACCTGCTCTGGTATTATTTAATATCCTGTTACCTGAGAACGCAAAGAATTCATTTCGCCTAGACTTAACCGTTACTGTTATCGATGGTAATTTATCAGAAATTCATCTACGATCTAGGTATTCCTCAATATCCATTAGTAGGTAATTAAATTTCGAAAATATACAACTCCGAATTCGAAAAGAGATAAATTTTTTTACTGAGGGAATCACGGGTCAAGGGGATTGGGGTGATAACAAACTGGAAGAATTCAATGACTCAAGTTTTTCGACACAAGGAAATCAAAGCGAGCATGAGAGATGGGAAGAGCAGTGGAGCGGAGCAAAAGAAGAGAAGAAGAAGAAGAAGAAGAGAAGAGAAGAGGTCGAGGCGGTAGTTGCAAAGCATAGTTAACAGCAGTTTGTTTGAGAAGCGAGCACTTACGTGGCAATATATCAGACCGGCTGCCAGAACCCTGGCGCGTATCAATGTTACCTTGGTGGCTCTCGACTCCGTTCCTCTTCTCTTTCAGTCTTTATACATTTCTCTTTCTCTTTCTCTTTCTCTTTCTCGCATCGTTCATTCCTCCTTGGAGGGCCTCGGCCAAGACCCATTCCCGCCCTGATCCTGATCCTCATCCTCATCCCGATCCAGAGCCTCGCCCTGTCTCTTGGACGAGCTAAATTAAACTTCGAGCCAGACAAACTGCGAGGCAAAGATTTGCACCAATAAATAAACGACTTTGGACGATTCGATACCAAAATCGGCAACGGCTACGTATAGGGCAATAAATTCAACCGATGGAAATCCTCTGCTGTGTACCGCCTTTCCCTCGACCCGAACATTGCCCTTAAACGCCCCTAAGTCAACGAGATTATAATACCGACTTAGCGAGCACAGTATCGATGTGCGAAAATTCGAGCTGCTGTAAATTGCAGATTTTCTAAACGTCGGAATACTGCTGAGTCGAAAGATCGCGAGTGCCTGCGTTTCGAACTCGAAGGATTGCACTAGGAGCAAACTTCTGTAATTTGCAAGAAACTGTATGCAAGTAAGATTTATTGCAACGTCTAAAGAGCTGCAGACTTCATTCGTAAGGTTGTATGCATATGTGAATATGTACATGAAATGCAGAATGTTCAAAGTAATGCTTATCCGGAGATAAGCATCGAAATATCTGAAGAAGTAGTTAAACTTACTCGAGCAGGAGAAATGAACCCATCACCCATTTGTTCACGTCTATGTAAAAGGCGAAAAAACGAAGAATCGCGAAAAGAAAATAAATGAAACATACGGGGTTCGGAACGGTTCTTTTAACAGCTTAGTTCCGGTACCGAAAGGGTCCTTCCGCTCGTATATCGCGAACTACAATAGAGTCATATTATAAATAATGAATGGCGTAAACTATAATGAAGTGATTTATCGCAGCTACTCTGAACGCGGCTTACAATACCTTCTTTTTGGCTAGCTGCACTGCTCAGTCCACCACACCGCACCATATCATGCCCATGCCCATACCCATACCCATGGTCAACTCCGTGCTCCGCCTTAGCCTGCGAAGTAGTATAGTCGCCTATATCCAAGCTTGGTGGACCGGCTGTGCAATAAATCTGCCCAGATGCTGTAGCCTGGCGTGGCGTGGCATAGACCTTGAGGTTGAGTAATTCGCGATGCGAGACTGGGAGCAGTGGTCAAGATGGAAGTTGTTGAGGAAGGTAAGGTAGGAGTTTGATCAGCGCTGCACTAGGAGATCTAGGCGACAAACTTTCGATTGATTGATTAGGAGTTGATTGGTATTGGTCGTGTTTTGAAGATTGGAAGCGACGCTGCCACCCTGTCTATATATCCTCAGCTACGACTTGCTTTGGTTGATATAATATGACGCGGAGCATGAAAAGCGACATCACTTGTCACGGAGAAGATCCGAGGATTTCATCTCCTCAATTCAATTTAGACCGCACTTCAACCGTGTGACGAGTGTCACATAGAAAGCCGGGGAATTACGGACATTAGATTGTCGTACATAATGAAGGATACCAACGCTCGTCAAATTACAAACGGTAGAAGAGGGGCTCAAACTCATTCCCTTATGACAATCAAAATCGAAGCCAAGATTAACAGGGCGAGAGAGAGAGAGAGAGTGAGCGAGAGGAGGTGTTTTCGTGGTGGGTGATGGCGTATTAAGCCAACTAATTCGAAGCCACAGCTTATGGCGCCTCACTATACTAGCTGCCTCTAACACTTTAATCCAAGGTGATGCAGTATCATGGAATCGCAAAGTTTGTGCGTATAGATTCAACGGTAATTGGTTTGCTCATGTTTTTGGGCCACCTCCAAAAGTGTTTTCATTCCATTTTGCACTGCAAATACGCTGTATTATTCAGTTGGGAAAATGGATAGCAAGCTTTTGAAACACATTTTCATCAGTCTAATGTACAAACTAGCCAAAGACATTAAAGTTTACAAATTTAAAGTGTACCCATATATATATATATATACATTATTGAATGTGATCCTTTAATGCGGGGAATTTTCTCTTTTGATGTTTAAATTCGCTAGATTATATCAAAGCTCGACTCTTTCCCTCCGTCCTTGAAGATGTTGGTTATTGCTCTTACTTCCAGGATAGTAATTTATTCTTCTGGGTCAAAGGAGGTGTATTTCCAACTTTCACCATCATCTTGAAACCGTCTACTTAGAACTTTTCCATCACGACTCATATTGAACTCACAATCCGAGATTATATCAATTAGTTTCTTTGTACCAGTGATTCTGACCATGCCGTACCATTCTTCTTATTTCAATCATTATTATTGTTGGGATGCATTAACGACGTGATATCGTCTCTGAATTATGGCTATCCCTAGGCGATTATTCGTTCCGTGCGAATGTATAATGCATTGTTCATTACGGCAATTTTGTATGAAGGACCGCCTTAATAACCTTAATAACCGTAATCAATTATTGTCGTTAGGGCAATACGCTCCATATATCGTCCACAGTGCCGTTTCATAATCCTTGAGAGAAAGGATTGTGGTCGAAGGGCTTGCCCTCCTATTTCACCTTCAGTTTCTCTCTTCCTCATCCCCTATCGCGACTTGTCGCTAAGTCCTACGATCCCCGGATGCAAGATGAATACATGAATGAAAAAGGAGAACCGATCTTATCACAGAATGAAAGTTGAATTAAAACGGAGTGTTTTTCAAGCGAACTTCTCGCGCCCGGATCACTCAAGTATGTATATGTCCCGGGCGAAATACAACTACCCCTGAAAAATTGTATCTGAGAGAGGGATCAAAGAACAGCTGTTGCCTGTTAATTAACGAGGCAATTAGAAACGTTTCAAAATGATGAAAAAAATAAAGGAAAGAAGAGAAGGAAAAAAGTGTATTAATAAAAACAAACCCAGCAACCCCCTGTGCTGAACGAATCGAGCCTGGATCCTGGGATGTGTTCATTACAAATTCATCGACGAGCTTGGCTGGCTTTAATTGAAGGGAATTCATTATTAAAACAAAATCCCTAATTTCATGTCGGAGCTATTTAACCACACGCCACCTAACACTGGGATATTATTTTTTGATATCCTGTTAATCCGATCGCATAACCCCGTAATGGTAGGGGTCCTGTATAGCTGCACTGAGTAATCCATGCGTAACATTGATTCACGTCTGCGCCAGACCGATGTCAACGTCCAGGTTCACCGCTCCTCTGACGGGGGGAATCCTGTTTTAGAGTGGACCCACAGATCGTTACTGATCCTCAGTTTCCATGACGATAACCAAGCGTTCAAAATCGGTTAATTACCCAACGAACCACGTGTCCTCTTCTGCACCAGGTGCTTTGGAATTATCACGCATAACGAGCACGTGGGACGAGCACTGCTTGTTAAAAAACTAAGTGGATAACGTAAATCCTAAAAACCGCCATCTCCGTCTTGATATACTTTTGTATCAACAGACGAGAATATGAATTCATCCAACCAAGGAACGGCGAGGAAGCGTCATTAACATTTAGGTATCGTTAATCCTATTCCGTGTAGTTGAAATAAAAGGCGGACATTTCGAGCACACCCCTCGTCAGGAATGAACATTCTTTGTTCCTTCATCTTTACAAGCCTACCTCAGGCTGTAAGGCCTTTTTCTCTTACGGTGCAAACGATCTCTGGACTCTGATTAGTCGATGATTTTATTAAACTCTGTTGAAATTGACCGACGATGATGAGAGCCGAATGAGTTCGCTGTTTTCATTTCATTCCCAGACTGAACTTTGAACATAGAATGTTAACAAGCTCAATATGAGAAGAATAACTCGTCGTTTGTGTTCTTGAACAAACATATATATATATTTTTTTTCCTTTTCAACCATCGAGAGGATTTCTGATTCGCGAAAAGTTGGGAGAATCCAGCGGACTATGAATATCATTCAGATCTCAACGGAGTCTATTGTGTCGAACTATTTTCGTGCAAAAATTTTCACGACTTGTTGGCACGGGTGGATGCAGGACTGACAATGAGATTTGTTGTTTGCTCAAGTAGCATATGTACAGAACATCTCGTCGCTTTTGCTTCCATATTCATTCTTACAGAGATTTCATTGTTAAGATAACACCGGACAAATGTCCCGGTTGTATCATTGAACGGACTATATTTCATCGAGTGTTTTGCTAGCGAGTGGGTGGAAATAAATGCAGGTACATCATACGTAGGTAGGTAGGTAGGTAGGTAGATACGCTAGATATATATCCAGCTGACTAACTGCTTCCCTGTTTATCTACTGTATATGGTTAAACTTTCGTTATAGAGTAGAGAAAATTGTAATTCGCGGTTAAAAGTAAAACAGTAGGGCTGTAAACCCAAGTGAAGAGTTTAACTTTAGCCCAAATGTATGTTTAGGTATGTGTGAAAGTGGGTTTGTACAAGAAGAATGCGGTACTCACAGGTCGGTCTAGTCCTGTTGGGCCTCGTCAAGGGGATCCATGGCCTTTGCGGTGGGTGGTTTGCCGTTACTGAAACACAACGAATGTAATTTTATGCAAATTATATCTGTGTACTCCTGAAAATATATATTATACGCGTGTATATGTATCTCTACCTACATCCTCCTCCGTAGAAGTATACGGGACAAACACAAGTACCTATGAATACAAAGTACGCGATTAAAAACTTTTAGTCCAAGTAATGATAACGTTTTAACGACTTGCAATTATCCTTAACGATTCTACGACGGTATTAGAACTCAGAAGGAGGTTACTCGAGCTCAACTGCACAGCTCGATTAAGCTTTGATTGTTTTATGACACTGTAGGTTCATCGGAAGCCATCCATCAGTCGAACAGTCGAAACGGTATGATTGTAACCCAAGAGAATCTGTAAGAGACTTTTCGCATGGGGTCAGAAGAGAATTGGGAATGCAATTTTCGCGGTATTTTTTACGATTGAAAATGGGAAAACAAAAAATCTAATTACGCGATTCCTGCATTGTGAGGAGAGAAACTCTCATCGAGGACAGTTTTCAAACAGGAGCAATTTACTTGGTGGATGTTTGCCAGTTTCCTTTCTTCTGGCATCCACTCGTTTTTTATTTTTTCTCTCTCTCTCCCGTAGACAAGGGGCTGTAGAAACAGTTTACAACCGAGGGAGTGGGAGTGACAATAAAACTAGAACAGCTACATAATGAAGTTTATTTCTGAACAATAATAAACCGGGCTTTTTCGTCGTGATGAAATAGTCAAGAAACTAGTGGAAAACTCTGACAAAGCTCAAGTGGAAGTGCATAGTAATGGTTAAAATGGTCGCTTAGGTATATTATATGCAAATACGTACGTATATAGGAGAGCTGTGATTTACAGAATTGAAAATCACTTATGTATAATAATAAGGAGTTAGCCATTAGGTGGTTGAAAGGTGAAGATAAAAAAAGTGCAAGCGAATAGGCGATGATCATAACTATTACTGCAGAGCTTTTCTAGGGTCAGATCCCTCGTTGCATCTGAGTATATCCTTATAGAGAATTACGGGAAATGTATTAAGCGACTGACAGGTAATTATTAATTTACGAGTGGAGATAATTTAAAATTTAAAGGATGGTTAGCCGTACGATTGGTTGCTCAACTTCCTTTGTAAAGCAAACCGCTTCCGCAGAAAGCACATAAATCTTGTTACGGACTGCGGAGAGCGAGATTATTGCTGGGATAATTATTCTGTCGAACGCGAATCGAATCGCGCGAGTCTTCGATATGTATTTAATAAAACAAAGAGGAGAGAGGAAAAAAAAAAGTGAAGAAAGAATGAAGAAACTGGTAAAATGAATGTGAAAAGTGACATTTTTCGTATACGCGAGCATAAAGCCTCATTCTCTACGTGTACATACGTATCTAAAATCTAGATGGTATTAAACATGTTATACCGTCCCGGAACTTCTGGCGACGTATCTGAACTCTGAAACGTGATTCAACTCTGGCATAAATGGGGGAACATTAGCGAAAGGTAAAGTAGAGACGAGGGAAGCGAACGGAACAGCGAGAAATAGCGGGCGTGAAAGGTAATCAGAATTAACAATTCAGAGTCTCCCGCTGTGCGGGTGAGCGTGAGTCGGAGAAACAACGTTAGGCAAAGATGGTGAAGGACGAGGAGCACCAAAGGCGGAAGGGAAGTTGCGGTTATACACCAGTTTGACGAACTTCGATGGCAGAGTATTGCCCTAATAAGCTTATAGTTGCACTAGCCGGATTTCGTTCAGATAGATTACGCATCTTCTACGTCATTCAAATGATTAGAAACTATTTTAGACTTTATGGAATTCGGCTCAAATGGATTAAGTCTTTCAAAGAAAGTTTTTCTTCGCTCCAATGAATCAATATGCAGATCGAAATCCATAAAGTGTGAAAAAAAATTGTCCAGGTATTAGATTGAGGCGCTATTTAAATCCCGTTTGTAGCAATAACATGATTGATCCTTAACCCTGTCTCGAATCAATCTGAACTTAAGTCGATGGATATATTCATATGCATACTGCATTAGAATGTCTCCTGAGCTCTTGGTTGGGAATAGAACTCCCAGAGTTCCCACAGTCACAAAGCATTCTCTGGTAATTATTAGCAGTGTGGGCTGTGAACGGCGGCTATCAGTTTATTATAGAAACGGATGCCTGCCTCACCTTACCTCGACTTCCCTTACCCAACGTCAACCAGCACTATGGTAGATACGTATAATGGAACAAGCTTCGCTGTATGAATATATAATAATTATCATCACCACATCCATGCATTCAGCTCCATCACCGCATCTGACGCTGCAATATCCTGCAGCAATGACATCCAAAACCCAAGATAATGAACTATTCCGCTTCGTTCTATGACTTTAATTACAAAGGGTGAGAACTGGGAATATAAAAGCAAATACGTTTGAATATGGGCGCTAGCTGAACTAATAAGCAAGATAACAAGTGGCTTGTTAGGGTTTATTGTATCGAAAAATAATGCTTACATGATGTTAATGCTGTTTCATTCCAAACGCGAGTCACATTTTAATCCAGGCCGAAAGTTTTTTAATTATTTTATGAGGATTTTGAGAAAACGGAAATAGACAGATAGATGGATACACACCGAGAGTTGGGAGGCAAAATTCTTATGTGACACCGTGAACCCAGGTGATTCATCTGTGGTTGAGAATTGTTGGATCGTAGTCAAGCGAATGGAACACTTGTCGGCAAAAGTTGGATGATTTTAGTACCATGAATACGAGGCGATGTGATTCTCCGAGTTAATTTGAGCTCGAGGTTTTGGAAACGTTTTGAAAATTGGGGGAAACGGATAGTGACGAATTTCATTTTTTCTCCTCTGTACATTATTCATGCGCATTGGTGTTTGCGAGAGCAAGGTACGCATAGCAAGGTAGAATTTCAACGGACGAAGCTGTAAGGATGATATAAGGAAGTAACATAAATCAAACGGACGCCTGTCTGTATCGAATTTCGGAATCGGGGCTGCGAGAAAGGAGAACGAGGTTAATACGGAAACTAGAGACGCCTCAATTTATTTTAGGTCACGTATCCTATTTCCAGTTATATCTTTACCAACCTCTACCGGTTGGTGAAAGTTAACGAACTCCGAGTAATTATTACATTCAAACCATTAGTAAGCATATTCTTTATCTTACTATTAGGCTAATTGTTATCAAGCTAATTGTTATTACTCGACACCCAGGCGTTTTAAAAACGGGTTAAAAATTTCCCTCATAACTGAGTTCAAAGAACGTATCTTCACGATTTTTTTTTTTCTTTTAAATTAATATTCTCTACGATTCAGTCGAGGAAACGACGCAATTCTCTAATTAGAATGGTACAAGTAAAACGTTACGAGACTGACGATGGGTTAGGAAAAATTGAGCAGAGTTTGTGGGATGAGAGATCGCGTGCGTGACAAACAATAATAAGTCGTTTTTCGCTTTCGATTTTTTTCGGATCACGTAACCTTTGGAATAAGAGCTGGGTCAGTGTGTGATAAGCACCACAAAACATCTCTTGAGGCGTAGCTGTACCGCACCGTTTTCCCCAGTCTCTTGAGAAAGGGCTGATCTGGTCAAGACATTGGATGAGAAAAACTTCCCTCTTCAAATCCCCAGCGATCTAACGCGAAAATCTCCGACCCTCAAACGTGGGGGAAAGAAAGAAAAAAAAAGAAGAAAAAAGAAAAGAAAAATAATACGCAAAGGGCGCGTCTCTTATCTTTAAAAGTTATTACTTTGTGACGCAGAAGATAGAATGATTCACGTTGCATAATACGGAACCTGGGCCTAACAGATTCGAGAAAATTGAACACGGAAGACGGTAGGTAGAAAAAATAAATAGAAATTGGAAAATTAGTCTTCTGGGTGTGTCTGTCATCGGTGGAGATGACGACACGTAAAACTGCAACTGGTGCAGCATAAGGATTCTATTTTGGTCCCAACGGATTCTCGGAGTAAAGTAAGGAAAGTAGGACGTAGACGGGGACAAACTGTCTTCCGCTAGTCGTGCAGTGCAGTTACATACATACTTCTAAGGAAGGCGACTGTCGCTTCGGGACTCTCGGTACAAAGTTGCAGGATACTCGAAGTAGCACTGTACCACTCGCATCGTACCGCACCGCACCGCACCGCACCGCACTGCACCGCACCGCAACGAAGTCTCGAGATGGTAGTTTGCCGAGGATAGATAGATTGAGTGGTTGAGTTTCTGATGAGACGACAGATTGTACTCGCTGCTGAATAATAATGCCCGAGGCTTACATACAAACCTACCCAGAGATTAAGTTGGTAGGGTAACACTGCCAGGGATATATATTGTCCGGACTACGCGGAGTTCTGCGTCTACTACCTGGTAGATACGTACCCAGGTACAACATCAGCTCAACTACACGTATTCACTTACCACGAGTCTGATAATATACCCATCTTCAAAGACATGCGATTTAGGTATACCCACAGACCTGACTCAGCTTTTAGGTCCGCGTCAGAAATTTATTTCACAATTTCTTCATCTGTCTTCCGCATTACTACAGAACATTTTATTTGGTCGTTTAAGTTTTCGCACCGCAGGTTCGTTTCGGAGTTTCAAGAGCAAAAGGACCGTTCCTCGGTCCCCGTAGGTCAACTCTCACGGATCCGTTGAACGATCGCAATTAAAAGTCTCTTGATAATCTCCGTTCAATTGCATTTACCATTGTCTTTGAGAAGAGAGTTATTTCATAGATTTAATCACCGGGAAGATTAGCTCATTGAGTTGTTTACTCAAGTGTAACTACACACGTTCCCACAAGGCTGCACTGCACTCCAACGATCTTCAAGAGCGATAAGAACCGTGATTATTGTCTTTCAAAGAGCGGTTAGAAACTTATCGTAAACTTTCATCGATTCGGTTACGCGGAAAGAACAACAACAGTGAGAAAAGTTTCAAATATTGCGTCTCATGATCGCGGGATTAATTTACTGGCAAATCGATTCGTCAGGTGAAATTTAGATGAGAGTGCATTCGGAATTTCTTAACGAACCAGCCTCCCCGTGTCTCTCACACTAGCACCCTCTCTATATCTTTCTCTCTTGAGCAGAAGGAGCCTGGGGCGCGTAGGCAGGAAGTTTATTACGCAATTACAATCACGACTTTAGTAGACGCGGAGACGAAAGTTACGATAGTATGATACGTTTATAGTTGTGCAGATGTGTGCACACGCACGTGGATGTAGAAATACTTGAATAGGTATACGGGTTTGGCAAAGTCTCGGTACGACACGTGCAGCAGGCACGGCGACGTCTCATTAGCATGCGTTTGTTACGCGGGATAGTCTTCTGGCTTGCTTGACTCTCTGGTTAAATATGAGAACAGAACAATTACGAGTAGTATAATGGGTATAAACTCGAGCCAAAGTGACAACGAAGTAGAGTGAGGTAAACTTGGGAGGTCGGCAGCGCGCGAGACCGGAGGTCATCGTTGAAAACGAGCTTTTGAGCTTTCCTTCTGATTAATGGGACGTAAGTTCGCCATCTGAGCGGATAAATGCATTAGGCGGTCGGAAGATTGACAATTTTCATGCAAATTTCTTAATTACATTGTGTAAGCGCGAGGGAGTCGGCGGAGGTAGAGCCGAGGAAACAGAATTAGAGTTGCTACACCCAAAGGTGTAATTGACTTTGATAATTAGTTGAATTAGCACAGAGTCTGGCCGAGGGGTTTCAGTTAGATGTTGGAAAGACGTCCAATCAAAGAGGGCCTAAATCTTTCCACTTTACAATTCTAATCGGAAAATCAATCCACCGGGCTTGTATTAAAACCGCGTAATTTCATTCTCGACACTTAATCGATGCTAAGACTACCCTTGCCCCTACCATTCGCTGAGGCCTCGTCCCCCTCATTAGAGAAAATAATTTAACCTCAGAGATAAACCGTTGCAGATAATAATTCTCGATCTCTGTTATAGCAGGGGCGATCCTGCGAATTGTTCATCATTGGAGGGTATGAACGGAGAAAATTTCATCTTCAAATGGAAAAACGAAAAACTAAAGATCATAAATTAACGAATAGTATACCTGCAGTATTTGGGGGATGCTTTAGCCGGATAGAAATAATGCCTTCACCCACCCACCTACCTACCTATCTACCTACCAAAGTGTTTTACGAGTTAATCTTCAAACAGTTTGTTAGGTTGTTGAAAATTCCTTGTACCATCTCCGCGGAATAAGGCGTCTTGAAATTATTAAGCTTACTGAAAAGTTTACTGGTTCATTTACGAGGGAGTAGGTATTGTGAGCGAAGATTACTTATAAAGTGGGTAACCCTCGTCTGCAAGTACCTAAGCAGGGAGGGGGGTAGGGCTACGATATACGAAAGAAGTAGATTCTTATACGTGTCTATAATCGCGAAATTTTTTCTGAGAAAGTATATAATTCAGGACAATTGTTTTTTCTTCTTCACTTATTCATTATCTGGGTTAATTAGGCCTTTTTTTTCTCGCACCATGATTACCTCACCGTCGATAATCGCCACTGGTAACCTTCGCGGCAATTCTATTTCTTTTTTAAGCAAAGAATGATAAAACTACGTGGAACGAAAAAACGAGACAATCTAGGTCTTTACTTCCTCCGGACAAATAGTAAGGCTCTTTTTTGTCCCATGACAGACGTCACCTGGCCCTGACCAGTATCATGGCCCAGACTTTACGCACGAGTTATAGCATCAGGTATCGGAATGAAAGGCTCATGGCCGTCACGTAACAGAGTGGAAGTCTTGCCGCGAGTTAACGCAACAAAAGCCCCTATTATTCTGCGGTTTTTAAACATCTCAATTATATATCGTTCGTGTACATAGGCAGAAGGATAATTAAGAAATTTGCATGAGGAAGATTCGTCGAAAACCTTGGAGCCTAATTAAGCGATCGGATCATTTGTCTTCATCTATTAAAACACGAGGGAATATATTCAGACAATCGAATCACTTTAGGAAAATAATCTATACTACTCAATTTATATTTCTTCTTCAAGATCGGCTAATTAATTTTTATGAAACTTTCGCGATAAGCCCGGAAGTAGGAAGCGAAGGGTTCGAGCTTTCATATAGAGTTTTATTACCCGAGGGAGAGGGACTCCTCGGAGTTGGAAACAAGGCTCGAAAGATTCATTTTTGCGACCTCTTCGCGTTCTCGTATGAGATTATTTTCCTGTTTATAAAAGGCGATTAATTTCCGGGCAAAGTATAGACGGATGTATTACGTTTCTATCCGTAGACGGAAATGGTTCGTCTCTTCGTTCAGCGGCTAAGGATCGCGAAAATACGAGGGGGGTTTCGCGCTCGCAGAAAATGAAATGAAAAATTGAGACTGACAAGTTTCAATACCAAATTTTCACCCTCCTTTATTTCATATATGATATGATGAATTCTACATACGGAGAAAACCTCTACAGGATTTAATTTCATTCGAAACAAAAGGTGTGACCGTTTTCTCGAAACGTGACAAGATTTCCTCGTGTCTCGGGCCCCGAAGACGTGACAGGTTCGTGATCTCGTTCATTTTCAGAGCAGCGGGACACGTCATCGCGACAAAGGAGAAATAAGGAAGGAAGGAAGGAAGGAAATAAAGAAAGAAAACAAAGTTGTATCCTTCTCAGCTCGTATATCTTTTAGCACTGACTTATTCTCGACGTTATTAACTTTCCTCGTATTACTTGGGTCACCGATTTAGTCACTCGTCCGAGGTCAGTCGCGCGGTCAAGATTAGGCCAGGTTGTAAAAGATCCTTGGGGGTGAATTAGAGACGGGTATAAAAATCTATAAGGGTTATTAAAATATATAAGGTTGCGGCTAATGAAGAAGTTCGAAAGAGATGCGATTCTCTTGGGTCTATTTCTTCCCCAAGGCAATAATAGGTCGGGTTAAGTACCGGTTAGTAGCTAAATCGGAAAAGTTCAACTCGACTCTGCTCTGCCGCGCCAAGGAATGAACCGGAATTGCTGGCCGAGTATAACTCGGATTAGTTTTAAAGTAGGAATATGTTTTAGTTTACTTCTTAGAACGGGAAAGCGAATGAATCTCTACAGTGAAATCTTGATAAACTCATTCCAAACTTTGTTATTAAACCTGGGGTAAACGGAGTTAATTCTAGTTCTGCGACAGCCACTGTATGCAGCACAACCACCATAGAGTGTTCTGACTTACCAGTCATTACGCATAATGGGTAAAGCTCTGGCTGACTCGTGTCGCGACTCGCGAGATAGAGACTCGAGTTAGCTGTTTATTCCAGCTGTACCAAGTCTAGTCTCTCGTTTTCTCGTTTGCTACTTGCAGGGGATTTCCTTCCACCTTATTGTTAGTGCCGTCTAACGTTTGCCTCAACACTCACTCTCACGATACACTATATCCATGTATGTAGTATCTACGTAGGTACATTCATACATTCATAGATTCGTGTACACAGGTATAGGTATGCACTAGACACAGATCTCGAGAGATCCCACACGTAGTTAAATGAATGTCGCATTGCGCCGAGACTCACTCTCCGTAAGAAGACTATAATAGCTGTGTAGTCCCGGCGTAAGTGAGTCAGATGGGAATTACGATCGGGAGATTTACGTCTCTATTGTTATTCGAGAAGAACTGCGCCTTCGGTATCAAGATATAAACTTGCGACCTCGAACTGCACCCGAAGTTCAAGCAAACCGATCACTCTAAAAGGGTGTGTGCATATTTTATTCATCCCTTTTCCAAATCACGTCGATATAGAACTGAGAAAAAGAAAAATGATTGCCTTATTTTTCTCCGTTTTTGCGATGGCCAGCGTTAGAAATTGGTTACAGAAAAAGAGTGACGAATTCGACTTTGGGCTGATCAGCTAAAATTCATCCTCTGCTTCGAGGCTAATAATTATCAGATTCCAAGACTCGTGGAGAACGTTTATAGTTATCATAAATCCGGAAAACTGATTCTGTGCGGGACGTAGGTAGGCACGATTTCCAAGCATGGCTTGTATAAGGGACTTGACGATATTCAAATTAAGGTAACAGCATCAGTGCGAGAAAAGCCGAGGAAAAGAAGTAGACGGTGATCCTATCCCCGTTGGTATTTACTTCGTAGCTAGAGTTATACGGTCCCAGAAATTTCTCTTCAACGTTATTTAACCCTTGGGGTTACACGCGGCTAAGCCTTCTGATATTACGAATTCATAGGAGTATATGATCTCCCGGTTGGCGGACTGATATATATCTCTGAGTGAACAAACAGAGCTCCGAGATAGATAATCTTCCGGAGAGATGAACAAAATCACGTTTGTATAAGTGAAATACGTAGGCTACGTGGAAGATGTGTGTGCCAGCCTTTCCTGAGGAGGAAATTTCAGTTGAATTCTTCAAAAAATACCACCTGCAGTGCCTCTCGTTGCACCCACGTGACTCGAGAGGCGAAATCGCATTAGTATGCAGCCAGCGCCCAGTCTGGATTTATAACGACTGGTATTATTCTGAAATATGATGCGAAATACGATTCGCTTCTGATTCTCAGCATCCCATGCATCGCTATAGGCCCGGTTGTTCCCGAGGCTTTTCTGCATTACTTCAACTACGCAATTCTCTAAGTACGGGGACTGAGCTCCGCTTAATACCCGAAAGAAATTTATTGCTAAATATGTCAAGCTGCTATCTGAAATCTCGTTTATTCTCTTATTCAAGAATCCTATCTGGCTATGTGTCCCGGGTACTCAATGTTCAAATTCTCTCACTTTTTTTTTTGAATTTTCGCAAATCCATTCTAGCCAATTTCTCTAGTAGCTAAACACACAATTACATTCAAAAATCAGCGGGTCTACAGCAGTACAATTTTTTTGTAATTGAAAAAAAAAAAAAAAACCGTCTGCAAGCTCGATATCACTTATCGAGGTACCCATATGTACCTATACTTCCATATATATACGATAATAGCCGGAAAGTAATGCAGAGTTCCGGGATTGGGCAGAGTAGGTAGGTACGACGTAAGGGGTAACCAATTATTATTAACCCACAGCATTGTGGCCGTTTTAATATTAATATCGGTGGTAGCCAGGCTGGCCAGGGTAAGCTGGAGCATTAACATGATGTACGACGAAAAGAGGGTGCTGGTGCTAAGCTATGTAGAAGAGGACTTCGTAAAGCTTAAACAGGAGCCAGTAGGTAGGCAGGCAGGTAGGCAGGTGGGTAGGTAGGTAGTACGAACCAGTGGAAAATGATTGTGGCGGTAGAAAGCCGGCGGTAAACATGCCAATGAATAATTTAAAAAATTAAAACCAACCTTATAACGGCGTTGCGTATTCGATTAAAATTTGCAAAGCGGAAAAATTTAATTGGATGTATTTAATATTTGAGAGGAAAAACTTTTTTTTTTTGAGCCAACCCTTTTTTTTTCTATACCAGCCTCTTTCCATTTTATAAACTGCAGAAGCTTTGATTTTTTCTTATCCTGAATATAAGTTATTAAATAAACAAATAGATCTATATAGCATGCATCAATTATTATATTATCGCTATTATAATCACGACAAATCAGCGAAATTATACTTGAAACCAAGACAGGTGAATTTCCGACTCTTAGGGTGTCTGGATTATACTTTTGGCCATTTTTAACATCAGTATTCCCAGGTGTGACGCAATTTTTCCATAGATTCCCTCGGATTTGTTAAACATTTGTATAACTGAAAATCGGTTTAGCTTATTTTTCAAACTCTGTCTAGTTTTTCAACTTTCATGGCATACGCGAGTCTCGCCGCTGTGCAGGTAATTAGCATAAGCGTTTGTTTATCTCAACTAAATTTTTAGTCGAAATTATTAGCGCTCTGGTTTTTCACCCTCGTATTCCGTGGCAACAACCTCATCCCTGGAGCAGGTGTCTGGATTATTATTATTTCACTTTTTTATTTCCCGTTTCTTCTTTTCTCTTGCAAAATATTTTCTACCCGAACATGCCACCCCGCAATATTTCTGTTTTTTAGCTTCAGCTACAAATGCACCTCTATAAAATATCACCTACACGTATATACCAGTGCGATGGCTCGCGTTTTGTGCGGAGTAGGTAGGTGCCTGAAAAATATTGCGAGAAAGGAGTTCTTTTCTTCTTTTTCTCGTTGCTAAATCAGTTGAACAATTTTTTTTCTTTTCATTATAGTTACGGGAAGTCTTTTTTATCAACCATTCGATCGTTTTATGGACCGAGTCAACGAACGGAAAATACTGTGTGATTATTTAAATTTTTTACTCCAGAATTCTTGTATGTACGATAAATTCGAAAAATCAAATTTAAGCTGTGGCAATTCATTTACAAACTGCATGTACGGTATAATAACTGTAATTAACATGCAAACGTATTTATACAAGCGAGAATCCAAAATAACTTTTAAAACGGAATAAGTTTACTGAACGTCTCGAGCTTTGGCTGCTAGTGCATATCGTTATAGGACTAAAAAATTTGATATTCAGTAACGAACTAGTCGATTATTTAATGAAATGAACCGTATCACATGGCTGTACGCGATTCTCGATTTCATTTATAATAATGTCAATCACGCAACTATAGGGGATGTGTAGTCGAACCGTTCGACGACGCGGAATGAACGTTGAATTAGGTAATACTAATTATTGCTGCATCGGAGAATAATGCTTCGTACCCGTTTGTCAGAAATTGCCATAACGAAGACTATCTCCACACTTCATTTTACTATTTTCATCGCTTTTGGGAGAATCTCGTGCTTTGAGAATTATTTCCTGGATTTTTTGATCGGCCATAACGAATTCAGCATATCTGTCAATTCGATTATTAGTCGGGGTGTCGAGTACGTTAGATTTGGCACTCACTACCGTTGATCAGTGAGAAAAGAATTTTTCGTCAATTCCTGGGAAAATTCATAAAATAATCGAGTCGACGGGAAATTAAGTACTTTCATCTGAATGATGGCTAAATTCATCCAGCTGTTGCATATAGGTTCGCCGGGAATGGTAGTTTCATTTTAAAATCATTTCTTCTTCTTCTCTTTTTCATTTCTCTCATCCTCTCAATTTCAAACTGGTTCTTGAACGTCGTTGATTAATTAGGAAACTACCTCCAGACAGTTTATCAAATGATGTTACAAATGTACGGGAATGGAGAGCTCTGCCGACTCCTTCCATCTCGAAGAAGTAGAAGACTTGTTTCAGCCGGAGAACTTACCCGTCAAGCTTACGCGCATTTAGAATCGATAGCTTTTTGAAAAATAGAAAACCTCAAATCGGGTATTTCTTGGAAACCTTTATCCCGTGATTGGAGACGACCGAAGACTGTGTCCTTCCACGAAATACACACGTGAATTATAATAATTATGAAAATAATTATGGAGAGTTCTCGAAACGATACCAATTAAGATGAACCCAAGTCTCGTTTAGTTCGAATGACGTGAAGAGTTATTCGAAGGTGATAAATACGCGTCAGATTTAAAACGAAATTTAATAGCCAACAATTTGTCAGGATGATAAATCACACCAAGTGGCATACATTTGCTGCGAAGGAGTCAGCCCGACCTTTTACCACTTTGTCCATTGTGCTTCGCCGTGCTATCAGCTATACATACTCGTTCAGTCCCCTATTTCGATTGCCTCTTCAGCCAGCTGATACCACGACCACCTGAATCCCTTAGAAATAAGCTTATACCAACCTTTCCAAAACCTCGGTCAAAACCATTGAGTATCGATATTATAGACGAAATGGTTTTTCACCGATTTATTAATCACCTAGAAATTTTAGCTCCGGTTTCATTCATCAGTTCAACGAGTACGGAGCTCATTCGACGTCCAATTAAAGAGTTAGATAGCAAATACCTCATTGAGCTTATATACGTCCTTGCTGTATTTAAATATTTAAATATCATTATCAACATCATGGATACTGTTTAATGGTGAAAATTTCCCACGCAATATCTACCGCCCACGTTTAACGTTCTTGCACATAGGTATGTAGTACGTAGACACCTACTCGCGTGCGTCATATAACTGCACTAGCTCTTCGAGCCAGTGTATTGTTCCGCATGTTTTTCGTTCCTGCAGGTGATGTACGCGAATACGAAACTGAAAGACGAGGGAAAACACGTTTTCTCTCCGTTGACTGTGCGCGTAAATAGACACCAACGGAGTCGCAGCACATATTGTTCTGACAATTAAACCCGCACTTTTTTACTCCAAAAAATTCCGACGATTGTGCGGTTTACTCGGTGATTTCCGCGTCCGCCGTTTATCAACTCGTCGATAATAAGACGGTTTCGATGACGTATGAAAATAGGTAAGTAGAGGAAAATGAGATCCTGAAATTATACAATCGATCTTATAACTAGGGAGACACTTTTTCTTCCATATTTTGGCTCACTGCCTAAACCACCCACGTACGTTGGACATTTTTATCGTACCTATCCCTAATGTTTATTGATATTGCAAAGTAGTATATGCGCGAGCTTATGAGCCGTATTGAGTTTCTTTTGAATCAATGAAGTCAATTTCTGGGGGCGAAGAGCGAACGATATATTCGGAATACTGTGGGATATTCTGTTTCGTGGAAAACGACGTCTTCTTCTTCTACTTCTTCTTCTTTTTTTTTTTCTTCTGCTACTTATTCTTTGCTTTGAGTTCCACGGCGGAAGAATTTACCTCTCCGCCTAGTCCTCTGCTTTTTTCAAACTTTTAGCTAAATTTACACGCCAACTTTCAGGCCGCGAATATAAATTGAAAAAGCACCAAACCACGGAGTTAAAACCACAATATATCTCGTTATCACTAATAGGCAATGTCTTCCTTCAGGATGTGATGTTTAATCAAAAATGTGAATCCCTGTTTCTTCGTGCCTACGTATACTTATTCCAAAAAAATTTACAGAGAATGTGTTTTTACCAAATTTACCAAACTTCGACGGATTCTTGCATACTGCGATCCGGAAAATCATGCTTGCCGAAGATAATGCCACTTTTCAAATACACGCACGTATTTTTCACCATATCAACGTGTCAGATGCTCGACATATTTCTCGCTGTTCTATCCGCTCCTCATTCTATTTGCCACTCTGCCACACTTCGCCAATTCACCATTTTGCACGGGTAACATAACGGTTCGAATCTTTCCCTCAAACCCACCCCGTGTACATTTTTCATATTATTTTTCAATTTTTGTTTCGAATTTCATCCCACCGCACACGGCGACCCCTATTTGGCGTATAAAATCCTACTAACCAGTACGCGATTTTATACGTAGACATATTTTGTGTACTTGTATACGTGGGGTGGATTGGCGCGTTTAATATCGCCTATAACGTTTATTAAGCGCGTTTCCAAATACTCTGATTGATGTGCCACAAAGCCTGATTTCAAATTTCTGCAATTAATCTCTTGCCTTGTTCTACGCTTCGACGAACAAATACCCTTTGTACAAATTTGGAAACTCGTTGGTTCTCCTCTTTCGGCTAATCGCGAAGTAGGCAAGAGACTTTGGCTCGTCTCTCGACTTTTGGCTACTGATTCAAGTCCGCTATATCCTATTTGGGCAAGTCAAAGATCAACGTCTATTACCTATCATGTTTTTACATCTCGCCAATTCCAGTGTAAGTAACTCAAATTCAAGTTTCGAATTGTTATTCCAACTCCGTTGTCTCTGGGTGACAGAAGCCTCGCTATGTTCAGCGATTACGTTATTTCACAATCCAGCCCACGGTTATACTAATTCCTGTTTTTAAAATGAAGTGCTAAATGTATATGCCGTTGATGTTATGCCATCCTTAAACACCATTCTACTCGTTAAGTGGCTAAAGGAAGATCTGGCCAAAGTAGATGCGTAGGTTTAATGCCTTTTCTCAAACTCGTGTATACAATGAGCTACGAAGTCTCCAGAGGTGTCAGTAATTGGTTTACTACTTTATTTGGGAAAGAAATTTCGTGTTTTTCTTACGTTTGAAATTTTTGAGATACACACATTACAATTTCCTCACCTATTCCTATACTGGCTTTTAGAATTTCAAATATGGAAGCTAGTTAGGTTTGAAATAATACTAGTCCGATTGTCTTACACTATTTCATAGCTCCACAGTATCCCATGTAACAAGGTGGAGTCTAAAGATGCTGCGAGAGCACTCCGAGTCCATACGTAAATACAAATGGTAATAGTGCCTATTTGCACTTACGTATCCTGATGCATGTGTACCACGAAGTTTCTAGGCACTGTGCTGTCGTCTTATCCCGTTTCTCTATTAATTTACAACAGGAAATCATACGAACCAACAAGTTCTCTGGAGTTGTGCTGGCACATCGTGCTGCAGGAAGGCGTAACTTAACGCAATGCAAACGTCGCGTGGTGGGTGACGTGTAAATGTAGCAGGGTAAAATTGAGCAAACAAAATTTACCGTTTCTTATCGCAAAAGCAGGAAAAAACAAAAAATAAATAAGAACCAAAAAAAAAAGAGAGTAATAAAATAATCGGACGGAAATCAGTTAACACTTTTTTGTACAAGAATCTGGAATTGTAAATCGCGTTCAATTTACACGTTAAGGGAGCTTGTACACCGTGGAAATAATTCTCTTCAATTCATTGCTGTATATGTACGTTGTGAAGAAATATTCTATTGACTCAGTCTTTTCACACCTGATTACTACAATATTCTGAAACGTAATTCAGAATTATTTTATATCTCATGGACTTCGCTTCACGTAGATTGATTGCACCGGAGAAAAAGTGGCTGTCGTATGGCACCGTTGATCGGAAGTTGTTTAAATTTTTCGAAAATATCCTACATTCATGTCATTTCGAAGCAGACCAATGATATTCGATGAGTTTCGTTTCTATTGTACGAAAATTAGTCATTTTAACCAATTTCTTCGTAAACGTTGAGACTCCGAGTAAGACTGATCTTATTTCAACGTACATTATTGATTTACTTCGAAATGAAATCATTTGAGAATTCCTTTTTCCAAATTTTCAAAACATTACGCAAGCTAGGCACGTTATTCCAGAATTCTATCGAGGCATTTTGTTCGAGTAAGTTCGTAATAATATATGTGCCCTGGTCTACGGAGTCATTGCAAGCGTCTGAAACGATCTAATAGTACGATAATTGATTTAAACTTACTCGATAAAGTCTCGGAGTTTAGTTCCCAGCGTTGGCGTGCATATAGTCTATTCTATTAGGAATCGGATCCAATATACCGTAGAGTGATAATATATCTTGGTGGTTAATAGATCGACTCGAATAAATTATTTTCCATCAAGATTCTGCAATCCTAAGGTTTTCTATTCCCGGGATTTATGTATAATTACATTACGGACCTCGTATTTAATCGGGAAAAAAACTTCCCATGAGATTTCCGTGTCTACTTCAGCCTCTCGTCATCCGTCTCCTTCGCTTTTCATCCTTCGAATCCTCTCATACTTCTCTTCTTCTACCATCGTTGCGGCCGGTCATCTGTCGTTAGTAATCTTAAAGACATCGGGAAGCGCCTAAGTACTCCAGTACGGTATGCCGAGAATTTTAATGGGCGAAACCAATTTGCGCTGCGATGGATGTACGGATAGAAAGATCGCCACTTTGTCTTCCAAGAGTTAGCGTGCAGCTAGCTATTCATTCTAAATCTGCGCGGCTGGAATGGCTTCGAAGAATAACAAGAGACAAAACTCTTCGGTTTGAAAAGTGAGTCGAAATTTTGCAGATTTTTTCATCTTTTAAAACAACCTTTGTATATATTTCCATTTTTCTTTCAATGATTTCTTTGCTTTATTTCACAATGAAAAATGAAACGGAGGCAACGTCCTACGAGATTAGCTGAAAATCGTTTTCAATTATCCTTCAGCTTAGGATATTGTTTCGGCGAGTGTAGAGTAATGGCACGGCAGCAAATCAAGCCGCAATCAAAGCCCATCGAAGCGCCAATCTCTCCGATGAAATTGGGTACCTCGATTATATCGAGTCTCGTTCACTTTTGCAGCAGCTCGCTGTTTGCCGTAGTTGGTCATGTTATTGCAGGGATTGAGTGCTGGAATGGAATCCCACTGGCTGATAGGACGACCTACGTAGTATGCTCATAGGTATACCTACAGAGAATCTCGATTTCCACGTCTGTGTTCGACTCTTTGCTTTATACCAACTGAACGATAGAGATTTCTGATTACGAGCAAAAAGCTTATAGTATACAGAACAGTTCAAAGGTCGCATTAAAAGTTCACGTCGGTTTCCGTTCCAACTAAAAAAATTCGACAACTTTAATTTTGTCCAATTCTCCTTAATCGAAATTAAACTAAATATCGATCACCGATCATTTTCACCGATTCTTTTATACTTACAAGGGGAAGGCATGCTCTGAGAAATTGATTTTGGGGGCAGAATTCCTCTGGCAATAGTGTACCTTCAAGGTATAATTTTTTTTCTGATTTCTCATCCACTGACTCCTCAAAATTTCAGTTTTCCAAAGTCAATTTCCCAGACCGTGCCTTTCTCTTGTTACAGGGATTTTTTTTGGAGTTAATCCTAGTTCAAGATGTTCTGGACAAGTGACCATTGATGGCTTGTGATTCCCGAATTTTAATAGGTTTCTAATTTTTTTTTTTTTGGAAACAAGGTGTACTTCTTTCATGAATTGGGAGAACCTGTACCGTCTATTCAAGGGCTTTATGATCTCTCTTTCTGGGGAATTAATGAGGGTATGAATATGAAATTTGCAGTAGAGTTTCACCCGGGATTCTTTAATAAATATTCAACGTGAGTCTGGCTCATTTAACTCGAGATATTCACTCGTTACGTTATTCTTGAAAAATCGAAGAGCGGAAGATTGAGCTTTACAATCTCATGGCATATTATATAGGAAGAAGGAATGAAAGGGAGAGAAAAAGTTAAACGAATGCACCGATGCAAGAGGTATCTTGAAACTGGGCAAGAGTTGATCGTGTGACGTCTCAATCCTCGTGGATATCGTACCAGGAAATAAACTCCCATGTATTACAGGCATGCATATATGTGTGCAAGGGTTCCCGGGTGCAAGTAAGGCGGTGGCCCCGGCGCACGCCATCGTAATCGCATGTCCACAAAATACATCGACGTTAATGTAAATGGCAAACTAGCCAGCCGTGGCGTGTCGCAAAACCATTAAGTCTTATCGGACTGTTAATAAAATGGCTGAAGCTCAGGTTATACTGGGCACGAACGGCAAGATCACACTTACTCGACCCCTCATAAATCTTCAAGCAACTCTAGTCCACCATACTCCCAACCCACTAGAGTCCAGTCTAGTCTAGTCTATTTTGGCTTGGCTCTGTCCAGCTTGTGGTCTGCTCCATGCTCTATACGACGACATTATAAATTAAAAATCCCATCTAACGTTATGGTATATAATATCAGCAGTCTGTGGCTGCACAGGTGCAAGCTGCGACATCATGTGTTAGTAGAAGAATAACGGGGTTTATTATTTAACCGGCTTATCCCTCCCTCCGAGTAATTCACCTTTATTAAAATTGAACTAGTCGCGATACAAATTCTTTCCGCATAGATGTTTGGGTAGAATTTTCGCGAAGGATCTTCCGGCTCGAAAGACACGGTATTGGTTATTTTACCAGCGTTTTTTTATGCCCACTTTTCATCATGTACAACTAGGGGAGAAATGAGCGGCGCGGTTTTTCATTATTTCATTAAAGCAGAGTGAACCACGTCCCCCTAATTATCATCGTTTACGGGAGCGTTGACTGACAAAAGGTGGATGGGGTGTGGGCATGTTAAAAAAGGGGATTTATTCTCGTGGAATGCAGGAAATACGAGGTGAATTTTTCACCTCGTCAAAATCGGCACGACGAATGGCTTCTAATTTGCAACACCGTCGGTAGTGTACGCGGAGCACCAGGGCGATTAATATCGTTAATAAATGTAACGAGCCGTTTCGTTACAGAAGATCATATCTGAATGCGGAGTAGTTAAATGTTTATTAGGATATTTCAGTCGCTTTACAACTCGGTCTTATCGTTAGAAAATTTCATCTCAAAGATGAGGTACGATTAAATGTGAAAACTGGTTTATCACGTCAAAACATGCAAAGTGTAGAACTGTTATTACCCCAACGATGATAAGAAGAAACGAAGGGAACTACACACTGTTAAATTATTCCTCGCTTTCATTGCGCTTTAAAGATGAGACATTTGTATCATGACTGAATAATGCGAACAGAATTGCATCCAGGGTAAATCGCATCGAATCGATAATCAAAAAACCTAATGACAGAATTTGGTGTAAAGATACGAATTCATTCATCATTTCTTCGCCACCTATTTCCAGGGGAATATAATTCGCACTTATCGATGTGTGATTTATAAAGCAACTGTAGCAGTCAATTTAATTTTAATTGCTTGCCACCCCAGAAAGCATTAGCATATTATGTTTCTTGACAAAAAGCATCGCACCGAGCGCGGTTTGTTAAAGGTGTGCAAAAAGTTCGTGGCGTTGGCATAAGACCAGCTCGTTTTGTTTCGAGACGTATTCAAACGGTGATTTGCGAGCTGTGAACCACCGAGCCACACCGCACCGCACCGCGCCGCACCGTACCACATCACATCGCGTCAGATGGTGTGGCATAAGGACTTGGCGTAATCTAACGGATGGAGGTTAGTTAAGGTGAAGGTGTAACAAGACGGGATCTCCGGGTGGCCGCGGGAGCGAAGAAGAGAACGCGGATGTGTGAGCCTCCGAAGGATCGAGATATGAAAAATTGAGCGGGAAGTAGTCGACTCGATGGTGAAAAGCAGCAAGCATCGCCGTTGATGATGATCATCATCGTTTCTCTCCAACCTTGTAGAGGAATTAATCCTCTAGTTTCACTCTTTGTAATACAAAACCACTGACAATCGTAAGAATAATCATTTCTCACGACGTATACTATTAACTGAAAGCTTAATGCAAGTGCAGCTCACTTAGCGGTGCATAACTCGATAACAAGCGGTGTAAAATCAGCTTTGAAATCGCCCGCTAGTCAGTCAGTCAGTCAGTCAGTCAGCGGTAGTCCCGTCATTTATTCATTTATTTTTCTTCTCTTCTCTTCATGAACCCAATGCTGGAATTACTCTTACAGTACTCACGGAAATTCGTGCCATAAACGATTCCGCGTTCGGATCAAAATACAATAATCAAGAATAAAATTGTGGTTCGCTGAGTTCATATAATAATTTTGAACGCAGTAAACAGGTGAAATGAAAGCACCGTGCAGTCCTGCACTGGCCAATTTTACGCAGACGTTTTTTTTAGTCCCGAGGCTTTTTTAAACTCTGAACATTGTTCAGCCCCCAGACATGTGGAAATATCGGAAAATCTGTCCACCGTTAGGAAAAGTTTGTCCTTTTTCAACCGCTACTATACGTGTGCCTATACCCATAACCCCTCGTAGCATTCGGTCTGTTTAAAATTCTTTTATTACCTACATACCAGTAAAACCTTTTTGCTTTTTACCTTTTTTTTTTTTTTTTTTCGGTTTTTGGGGAAAAGAAAAAAGATGAGGAGACTTTAAATGTATAGGTATGAGGTCAGCTAGAATTTGTTCGTTGTTAAAATCCGGGGGATTAAAATATTGGAAACTTCGAATGCTGCGAGTACTGGTAACGGTGAAAAATAAGAGGAGTCTACACCCGATGGGTGAATATTAAAAATCACGGATTCGAGACGCGTCTGACGATTCGTCATGATATTAGATAACATATTCCGATCGTGTAATGCAGATGGGTATAGGGTATGGCTGGATAGTTTATTACGGGTGTACAGAGTTAGGTAGCATCTAGACGTGTGTATCACCCTTACCTGCTACTACCTACAACATATATAGCATACATACATACGAGCCAAAGGCCTCTAGGGTGTCGTATCGGCTTCCCACAAAGGAGTGCTCGTCGGTAGCCTCTTTGGTAAGAAAGATTACTATACGTCTGGTCGGGTATCCGGTAGTCCTGAACGTTGTGCCCTCGCGATTTTCCATTCTACTGCAAGATATCTATACACTATTTTCTTGTTGGCAGCTATCAAACATTTCGCTTCTCGCTTTCAAGGATCGATACACCTAATACATACATATCCTATACCTTATATTCAACGCTGCTCTTAGTATAGCTTCGGGGCGCGACTTGTTCTCTTCTCTCTCGTGTATCACAAATTTCGGTTTCATGATACAATAGAGATCCTTCTTCCGTTTTTTTTCTCTCTGTCTATTTTTTGTTATTTTGTTATTTTTTATTCTCTTTTACAACAGAGAGAAAGAGAGAAAGGAAACAAAAAAAAAGTTACTCGAAAACTTTTCGGCAACAACTATAATTCATGGGGAGCGTACGTCGGGCCTGGGTCCTATATATACTCCTCCGAGGGGAGTTTCCAATCTTCAAAAAAAAAAAACGAAAAAAAAAATGGCGCCTTCGATTACATTTTTCTACGATTTTTATTATTATTATTATTATTATTTTTATTTGTTGTGGAATAAGAAAAAAGAGAATTTTTTTAGTTTTCTGAGATCGTCGAGTATCTATGTATGCGGTCAAGGTATTTTCCGCCGATGGTATAGGGTGTTATCGTGAAATTCGTATTCGGAGGGAGGTGGAATGAAAATACGTCGAAATCACAGCTGCAGAAATAATAGGAAAGTCGAGGAAGAGTAAAAACAAGGACCACTTAAAGCCCGCGGGGGCGAACGGTAGTACGATCTATACTCTACTCTTTTATTTTTTTCGTCGATAAGCACTCAACCGCTAGCGGAAAATGAGGGCAGGGTACCATTTTGGGGGAAGAATAACAAGGGGATGGGGAAAAGGCGAAAGAGGAACCTTGTGAAACAATCAACTATGCAAATCTATCCACTTCGATAAGAGCCGATAGAGTCTAGGTTATCCGTTTTGTAATCTGCCCCAGTTTATTCATTCCTCGTTTGAAGATATTTATCTATACCTTTTCCATCGTGCCGATTCAATTTCACCAGAGTTAGTTAGATGGTTAATTAGACAGATGGTATTCCTTCCCTAAAATAACACTTTACACTTTTCATGTTAATCTTTACGCCGGTGGGTGGTGCAGGGCTAAATAACTGATCTTTCACTGAGCTCGTTATAAGTGGTCCACGTTTCTTGCCAATTAATTTTATCGCTAACCTCCAGCTTGTTTTCACAGTCTATACCGTCTTAAGAACACAAACCCGCGTCCCTACGAGCCGCTGATTAAGTGAGCTTAGAGATTAACGATTATTACGCACTCTGATCGTATACGGACACCGAGATGCGGTGGAATTTGCATTTACCTTTGCTCCCCTCTCTCTCTCTTTCGCTCTCTCTCTCCCTATCTTCATCTTTTGCCTTTTCATCGAGGTGAATTCTTCAGACACCCCGCGATTAATTCACGCGCAATACGTTCTTTCAATTAAATAAACTAATTGCCCGGAACGACACGAATAACGAGAAATAGAACAAGGGTGATAGCGGAGAATTAATTCGTTAGAGACACGCTCGCGATTAAAAAAATGTAAACTATTACATTTTACCGAGAAACTAGGGCGATTTTTTTTTCTCTGCAAATATGTGCTGGCCATGCAAGGCAAGGCTGTATTAAAATTGATCCGTTTGTCTTTTCATTAGCATAACTATAAATGTAACGAGGTAGAGAGTCGGTGTAGACAGTAGCCTCTCGACAAAGGGTTTGTAGATCTTGAAATAATATGGAAAGGAATTAGTTAGCTCGTAGTTCTTCTCTAGGCCATCAGAGAAGACAAAGATTTGAATTATTAATCAGTTATATTTGCGGATGAATGTACTCGACCAAGATCTCGCCCACGTTCTATAGTCCGTCTCTAGCTCCATTCAAATCAATCCTATTATGCATTTCAATTTATTCTATTATATACCTATATCTAGTCCGAAAATCATCTCTCCATAGAAATGAACCGATTTCAAACCGCTATCTTAACCCATATGCATATATGTGGGTTGAATACATGCATGAATACTCGAACGTATGTGGATATCGAATGGCTACTTCGAATATGTATAGATGTAAGACGAGCCTTTACTTTAAAGTCACTTGATACGCCGGGGATAATGTAGGATAAGTATCGCTTTGTATTTCATATTCGAATATGCACATATTGTGTATCTACGTCGAAGGTAAATGGAGGCAGGAGTAACATTAGTCTGAAAATATATCTGACAAGGCACTTTAGTGCTTTTCGCATGACTGCTAGTACTGATACAAAGATGGGTCGTGAAAGCTCGCATAGGGTCAGAAATTCAAAGCGCACACAAAAATCGGGAAACTTCTTCTTATTTTATTCATTTTTTATGTTTTTTTTTTTCACTTTTTCTACTTTTTTTTATGAGAATAGGTACGACGGATTCCTCTACCAACAAATACATACTACAAGGTTGCCTCTCTGCGCGGAAAGGTGCCCAATAATTCATGTGTCCGGTCCATTTCGCCGTTTCATATGTGATTTATTTTTCTTTTTCTTTAGAAGATATTTTTGTGGAAACCAAAAGCTTGACCCTTCACTGATAAAATAGGAGGGTGGGAAAATTCTCTGACAAGAACTTATTGTCAGGGAATGAAATGAAAAATATCATATATGTACTCCGTCCAGGTACTTTACTCGCTTATGTCAGTCTCACTATATGAAAAACCATCCAAAACTTACTAAAAATATTGCAATTATATATTAAATAAAAAAATTCATTTCAATTTTTGCCCAAGGCTTATACCTACTTGTATTGAAAATTTATTCACGATTCGATTAAAAATCAATCGATAATAGGCAGTTGTATGGGAAAAAAAGAAGAACAAAAAACTTCCATCATCCATTGCTTGCGGAATTTTAATATTTCAAGCACAAGGTACTAATTACAAAGATCATCTCTTCTCGAAGAAGTTTTAATGATTTATACTCTTAACTTTTATGTTATATGATGTTTCATTTCACCTTGCACTCAAGAAGATTGTCTGCGCGTTTCGGTTACTTGTTAGAAAAAATCCCGTAAACTAGTGAGAAAATAAAGACGGATTAAACGTCGGGCTATCGGGGGGGTGCATTTTGACTTACGTTTGGCGCCAGCGTTCCTATCAAGATTGCAGTTTCCTCGTCTGACTACTTCTGGTCTTAGAAACGTGCCAAATTGTTTCGTCCTGATTTCATTCGTCCTTCCCTCAGGCTGGAGGAGTTTGCGAGTTTGCGAAAAGCACGCCGTACACGTTCACTTATTCTAATCGCAACAATCTGACGTGACGTTAGTACGGCAGTGTTGCTCCATTTCATTCATTTATCATTTCCCTGATCCGCAATTACGCGAGCCGATATGTAATAATTTAAAAAAAAACCATGGAAAGCTCCTTGAATTTTAATGTTACTCTGGATGCAAATGATTTTACAAAGCAGAGCTGGTAGTTTGAGGATGATGAAATTCGACGAAAAATAAGCCAATTTGTCATCCACTGGATTGAACATCAATTATTTATCACCGATACATATTTTAGTGATTGGATTCAATGTAAAGAGCTTTTGCAAACAAGTGTGTGAGCGAATTTGAATGCAACGGATATATTTGAAATTATATAGCTACGTTTTATGATCAGTTAATGAAACAAATTTCACGTTTTAATCTTCTCGTTATATACGTAAAATCTTTGGCAAGTATGAAACAGCTCAAGCTTTTCCTCGTTTTAATTAATCCCATCTCAAAGTTAATATTATACTTATGAAACTGAAAAATTATCGCTCCAGTGGATAAAATATTTGAAAGCTATGATTCTGTCGACAAATATATACCCAGCAGATGGGTACTCCTGTAAATCAAATACAAGCTTGAGAACCGTGAATCTAATAAGAGAGAAACTATCTATTTATTCTCGCGATCCTCTAGCCCCAGCTTCACATTAAAGTCGAATCTCAAACCACCTACAAGTATTTCAAAGATCACAGACTCGAGAATAACGTGACTTCTCGTGATGTTTCGAGTCTGAAACTCTAATCAATAAATTGTTTTTCTCCAAGAATCAATAAAAACCTCTTCCCTCGTTACGATCTCAAATATTTCAAAGACGTTGCTGATCTTGCACCCACGACTTAGCAAATATGAATTATTCAATCGTCGATTGATCAGGGATCAATTAATCCGTGAAAATCGGGTGTGGAGTATCGCGGCTCTCTAAACAAGATGGAATAGCACTAGATTCGTCGTTTTAAATTGGGTCAATAGCTGGCAATTCGTCGGCACCGTGGCTCTGGAGCTTGGAGAACCCTCGAACGTTGGAATAATGACCGTATAGAGAGACCGTGAATTTACGACAGTTAATCAGTTGCTTCACTTTGACCCTTTGAGAGCCTCGAGCTTGTGATGTATACGTATACAACCTCTGACTCAACTTCGCAATTAACCTACATTGAATCTATAGCTTGAGTACACAGAACCTCTAGTGTTGGGCCTGCCGTGTACCTCCCCACTTCCCTTCTGCACTGTTGCACGCTTTGCACTATGCTTCGTCAACGCTTGTCCATTGTCCAAGCATGTCCTACGAAATGGGTGTAGGCGCGCCCAGACAGTAGGTACATCATGCGAAACTGTATACTCGAATATTTTCTTAAATCTCGAAGAAGTTTCTTGATTTTTGCAAATCGATACGATCAGATTGACATTACAGGTTCAAAAACATCATATGAAACTGGCATCTTTTGATTATTTTTATAATTCAGGAAGAAACGATTGGAAAAGTTTAATTAGCGCGTTAGGTGAGAAAGACTGCAAAGGGTGAAATCGAATATTTTGAAAGTAAATGTTCTCCAGTTTTTTTCTTTCTTTTTTTTTCAGGGAAGTTGAATAATATTGCTGAACGAATTTACAGATCAGTAAACGTTCCGGAGGGGCTTTGTTCCGGATGAAAAGTTAAGACGAAACTGGAAAGAATATTCTCTATACGTTGCGCTAATAAATATGTTTGATACGTACGCGGATATCGTGAAATTTGTATGAATCAAGCGTTTTATATCCTGTCATGAACGTTCGATATAACGTTATTATTAATACCCTCGGATGCGTGAACACTATTTTTTGCCGATCAATGGAGATTTTTTCCAACTATAGAATTTTGTTTGATATTCATAGATCACAGAGGAATATTTGATGTGAAACAGGTTTTTCTGGGAATGTAAATAACAGGGGAAATCCCTCGGTAAAGCCCCGATTTGATTCGACAGTTCCGATATTTTACACGCGAAAAAATTTCGTACAAAATTTCTCTTGTGATAGACAACCTTCGTTAATTAATCCCGCGGGTATACCGAGCCAACTGACGGTACAGTGGATATTGAATAAAACTAAATAAACATATTCTAGTTGAAGGTAAAAAAAAGTAAAAATAAATGGTCTTCATCAGCGCGGACTACGTAACTAGGAAAATCCTGCGAACTGCTGCAGCCGCGCGGTTTTTAGAACGAGGATCGGCACCGGGTCGTTGACTCGGTCTGGACCAGTTCCTCGGAGAGTGGACATCCGCGGCGAGTAAGGAAAAATTTTTTTTTACCTCAGTACAGACAGACAGACATACGGACTTGTCGGCCTGCCTGGCCTACACCCTGACAAACTGGTTCCCGTTGCAACTACGAGTCGTCTCATCGAGGCACCTTGCACCATAATGCTATGCATTTGCCCCAGTTTGTCAATGGGCTACTTGGTAATTACTCCGCAAATCCACCGATATCCAAACATGATGAGAATTAATCGATTTCCTACTTCCCGCTTGGTTATAAACTTACAACTATTAAAACATATCATCTGCACCTGCTACAGGCAATTAAAAATCCTCACAACTCAGTGAGCTCTGACCTATCGGTTAATCATTATCAATCTGAATTCCACGCCCATCCTTCAGGAACAGTTTAATTAACTTTCTGGAAGACATTTGAAACTTTTGTGTTAAATCCTCCGATTTCAGGATTCAAGGGTTGATTCAAGCGGCGGGATCCTAACACCGTTATCGTATTGGATGGTATCAGTCATTAGACTAGACCGATGAGAAGCGTGGAATTCTTTGATTATCGATAAATTAATTGACCGAACTTGTTAGCTAGGAATTAGCGTCGATGAGACAAATGAGAGCGAGTCAAGCTAGAAATGCACCATCTAACTGCTCGCTTCTCTGATATATTTATTCGAAGATAAGTATTCCGTGAATTACGTATTCCCGTAGCGATGCATTATTCATATTGTACTTACCATCATCAAGGACCTCTGGATCTCGGGGAAAAATAAATGTACATGATTTTTCTATAAGCGAGAAAATGAGACCAAGAAAACTGCGGATAATGGGCTTTCCTTATTCACAGCGAGAGCAGATGAGAAGCTGAGAAAATGAAACACGGAGTAGTCGAGGATGGAGTTTGTCTTCTCGGGTTATGCCATTAATTTGATGTCACGGGATACACGAGAGGTCCTCTCATATTTTCCAAAATTATACCGATAAAGTTGGCAAACGATTTCGCGGGGGACGCGGTTATGACACTAAATTGAACTACGCCTTCGCGCAATGTACATTGTTTGCAGACGATCGTTTTCTACGCCATAGCCAAAGGAAATATCGGTTGTATGATGGCATCATCACCCACTCCCGCACCTTTCAGGTTATATATTTCAGCTCGATGTCTCCTTGGCCTTCTCTTGCCGAAAACGATCTTACATTTTGTCAAAATAGTCACGTCGGGGTCAATAAACATCATCGAATGTTTCCCCACGTCATCGGTTATTTTTAATACACCTATTGGCCCGGGGCTTGACCGCTGGTCGAAATATCGCATCAAAATTAACATCATATTACGCAATAAATTGTTCAAATTTTTACCATTATCCCCTACCTCATATCGGCGTTAAATACAGCATGGGCAAGAGTGCGAATGGGCTACGAACCTGGAACATAAAAGCAGATAGCACGTCGTCAAATCCATGAAAAATTTATTCAAGCAATTATTCCCAGTATTTCTGGATACTTAATAATGATCCTGTTACATGACTTAGGAAGTTATGGTGTTAGTCGTACCCCAGAAATAAATTTAGATCCGTGGTATAGATCGATGATCCAATTAGCATTTCTGTCACTTCATTCACACGTGATAATTATGTTGATCTGTTGATGTTACGAGAATAATTATTAACCTCGTTAACGGGAAATAATGAAACAGTGATTGTCAGTATTGATAATCGATTTTTAGTTCGTAAAAACTTTTCTTATATCAAGCGACAAGTTACCCTCTGATGTTCAGCGCGATTAATGTGTCAACGCCTTACGAAAAAAATCATTAAAAACTGCTTAGCTCCATATTCTTGTCTCGATTTTATCGCCAACCTATCCTCGTTTTCACGCTGCGTGTAAGCTTGCGGCTAAAACTGACAACAGAGATAAAAGCTCGAGTTTATGGATAGTTGTACAGCAGATATGTATAAGAAGGTAAAAACAACAAAAAAATGGCTGAAAGACCTTCCCTCCAGTCTTTCCGGTATTCATTAGAATTCCGCATATTCATTAAAGGAAGAATTTTTCTTTGGAAACTTGAATTTGTATGCCGAGAGTTTTCTGCGGAGGTTCAACTCTCCTCTGTTTTGTGCTGATTTAAAAACGTGGATTACGATGTACGGCGGGGTAAATTGGTTCGTTTATAAAAGTGCCGGTCGATTATTAACCGTAATTCGACTATATCGTGTTCGGAAATTATTGATACCTGAGATCCTGAAATATTGGAACGGTTAGTGAGTGGGGTTCACGACATTCTCCCTGCTTCATGGATTATCAGCGAATCGACTATACATATGTATATGGGCACATGGAAGGTTACACCCTTATTTCAGGGATGAAACCCTCTTGGGCTTTTGCTCAGGGTGCACTCTCGCTTCATTACTCGTCCTGAATATTAACCATCACGCGTAATTAGCGACGAAAGAAGTCCGATAGACGTCAGGACGACCTTAGCTCCTTTGTTGCTGATTGCGAGTCTTCAACCCACGTCGCTTATCCCACAGGGTGAAAGAAAATTACTTCTACCATTCGAAATTTTAAAAAGTCTTTCCCCTAGGTAGCTACTCGACAGCACACTTAACACAAGAACTTTTCCAATGCGCGATAACAGCCCCAAAAGCTCCGACCTCCAGCTAGGGTATAATTATGTATCTCAAAGCTGAATTTTCGGAACTTTAAATATTTCCACGGTATGGGTGAACGTTAATAAAAGATTTTCCATAATTCCGTTAAGTTATTCGCTGAATGTATAAAATCATCGGATCCAGAACGAATTTCGAAGTTTCAACAAAATTTCTGTAGCAAGATTTGGTCAAAGGGAAGTCGGATGTTACCACTGTTCTATCAGCATGACACCATCATGTATGTAGGAAGTTGGTGTCAAGCCCTGACCAGCTGTCAGTTTGTATTAAGCGGCAACAGAAGCGTGCATTTACATAACGCCGAAGTGATCCCCGGGACAACAACTCGTAAACGACAAATGAATTCGCTTCAACTAATTGTTGAACAACGGTCAACAACTCGCCTCTCATCTCCTATCCGTTGTTGGCCGTTTTCCAATAGTTTCGTAGATCCGCCAAGTGGCCCATCCTGCCACAGTCAATGTTCGTCACAGCAGCCCACGTCGATCGGTTGTTATTCCATTGCAACTGCACTAAACGCGACGAGTTTTATTCGAGACAATAATTATTGAATAAAAAATTGACCAGCTTTCGTACGAAGTAGGCGAGAGATGAGAGATACGAAATAAAAAAGGCAATGCGACAAATCAAACAGACGTTTTTATGTCTTGAAAAAAATTCATCCGTAGTTCTAGTTCGCTGTCTTCTGTTCTCAGTCTTCCAATCAGGTTTTCGCTTCATTTCTTTTTCTACATGATACACTGAAATCTATGAGAAAATAAAAGAAATGTCGAATGGTTTCCGTATACCTGCCCATTCGATATCTACGTGATCATCCTTCGCTGAGTAGTAAATCCTTCGGGCTTAGGTACACGGCACACTTCGTACAGAAATAGGTATACGTGCAGATGAGGAAGACCTGTACTTGTGTGTATAAATAAAATCGTATATAGATGGGTAGGTAGGTACCTTAGCTGCCGCCACGTGCGGTCCTCGAACCGTGAATGACCATTAATAATATTAGAGACACTCTGGCAGGCTATAGCCAACTGTAGCCTCTGGACAGTCTCGTCGTGCTATTTATTGCTACGTAATGATTATTTATTAATCTCACGCCATCAACGATATTGCCGTAGCTCGCGACCGGCACATCTGTTGCGTCGCTTAAATTCTACGCTTGTCGTTGCCGGAGATTCTATTCACTTGAATTGACCAAGACTATAAAGTCTCGCACAAGAAATACGACGAGTGCAGCTCTATAGATGCTTAAATACTTTTTAACTATTTCGATGAATTCTATTCCGGAAACTCTCACGTTTTATATTATCTCATAATTCAAACGGCATTGGAAAGACATGTTTCTTCATTTAAATTATTATCACTCCGCAGCCAGGTTTGATAGAAAAATATTTAGCGGATTCAAGTTTTGCAGAGGTTCAATTCCCTGCAAAAAATGTTCATAGAATTATTTTTCCAAAGCCAATAGTTCAGCCGTGACGAGCGTCTGAAGGAAACCTTTAATGCTTGTAACTTGTATACCATTGAATTTACAGACTTGGCTCTGAGGAGATTTGTTGTAAAGAATATAAATTTCTATGAAGTTTCACTCCCCAAAGTTATGTGCCACAAAACTCGGCTGCGAAATAATAATTTCATGAAAAAATTCCCATCCTTCGTATAATTTTTTTTAATGGGAAAACTTACGATTCATAGAACTGGTTTATGAAATGACAAGATTTTCATGAGCGCGTATTAGTAGAGGAAAATAATACTGCTCTAATGCATGAGTACTCACGACAAAGAAGCTTTCACTCTTTTTCAAACGTTCTAATTCAGCTTCTGTCCGATGTTCGCACTTTAACACAGTCACGTAAATATGAACAAATTATTATTCAAAGGTATATCATTATAATTATCATTTCACTTTCACTGTGAATTCATTAGCGAAAGTCTGCAACCCTCGTTAAAATTTCTACCCTTCGTTTGAGTACGGCGGTACCTACCGCGTATATTTGTGACATCCTATTCAAGGATTTCATCAAGTAATCATCACGCGAATACTGCAACCTTACACCGAGATCAAAGGCTTCGGATTAATCTCGGTAGATCGTTAGGGTGTTCGTTATCTATAGACGTATATTTTGGTAATGAGAATTGGCTAAAAATTTGTACTTCTTTCACACGAATGTCGATCGATTACGAAAAGGCTTAATTTTGAGTTACACGAAAAACTGTATCGAACGTTGACAACTTTCCGCAGAATATATTCTATCGATCTGTATATTGCGACCCGTTAAAGAGTCTCGCCGTGCTTTTTTCGCCATTTTCAAACGTCGGAAAACTCGTTTCGAACGATTTTGCGGTACGTACTAGGAAGGAGTCGTATAAGGTAAAACGAGATAAGGAAATTGGAAGCCATGCGAGTCACGGTACGAATAATACTCGCGGACTTGCACGCGGTTAAGATAAAAAGCAAATATTGATCGTATCGGTTGTCTAGCGTCTAGACGTTGACGTTCACACACCTAAGTGTAGCCTCCGCATCCGGTTTACCTTAATAGTGCAAGCAGTCGTAACGTTCATCCACACATGTGTGATACGTGAATTTTAATTACGAAGAACTGGGATGAATACTTGATTCCACGTTACTATAATAACGTTTCGGAATCACATCGGAAGATCTCGTCAAGGAAGCATCCCTTTCTATTTTCCGAAAAACTTGTTTTCCTGAGCAGTTTCAGTTCCTCAAACAATCAGGAAAAAAGGTTTCCACCCATTCGCTGATCAGGCTAATCTTTGCCTTTCTACCAAAGTTTACGTTCTAACGTTATCCAGGTGTGGTAGTTAAACATTGGCACGTCACACCCTCTACATAATGTATGTGTATATATATATATATATATTTGTTGAGTAAGGATTCTCGCGTCGCGACGTCAGACGTCGTTTCTGATACCTTGGGGCGAGCTGCGGGCGTCTTTGCACGGGAATTCGATTATGTACTGAGTAGAGAATCGTTTTCCCTTCGCATGTGTACATAGGGACGTTTGGAATTTGCCTTCAGATTCAGATTTACATTACATTAAGGCGCAGAACGTGCAAAGGAAATTCCTGTGAGAAATGAATCGATAATTTATGAAATTTTTCAGAAAATTATTAGCCTAAGTGCCAAAACCAGCCAATAAATCTTTCGGGTTTACTCAAGATCCGACGATATTCGCCCCTTCTTTTTATACAAAAATACCACTCGTATATCATTGCAAGATTTATGGATCTGAGATCGAAGTCACTGGTGTCAGAATATCGATCTATGTACGCAACGCACTAAGTACATCATTTATATTCATTCAATCTCTTCTCGATACGATCTACAATCGAAGAAAAATGAGGGTCAAAAATCGAACGTCTCCATGGTGTCCATGTTTGAAGTTCGATTATTTTTACACGTGACGCAATTAATTGTAATGTAATTACCAAAGCATTATTAAAACGCGTGGCTTTTCATTTTTTCAACCATGCCGAGGCGTACAGTGAGCATAGAGCGAAAAGCAACGTGAGTTGATTACGCCGTAGCTTTTGACCGGAAACTGGGATCCGTTGACTTTACTAGGAACGTAATTTCCGGAAGAAATGGCAGGCGACGCGGAAGGAGAAATAGTTTTTGCGACTCCGCTATACCAGAGCGAGTGGGTACAAAGTTAGCGAAAAGGGTTCGTGTTAGGTGGCTTTTCCTATTTTCTCCGCACTGTTAATGTCCCGGTGGCTGTAGACTTGCAGCTATAGTGTCGAGAGACTGTATGGTCGAGAATTCGATTAGCGAGAGGGTGAAGGAGCCGTAGGAAAAAGAGAAGACTAAAAATTAGAAGAACTCTTCAAGAGCTAGAGCTACGTGGGGAAAAGCGACCTGGATGTTTCAACCTGGCTCGTGGCTTTAATGCTTTGAAATTACTGCGACCTGGTTGTTTGAGTAAAGAAGTGAACTTTTCCTTTTATGCAAGAAAATTAATTCACTGCAGTTCATAAATTATCATTCAAATTGTTGAATTTACGCAGAAGTATTGCGTGAGTCGAGCTAACGCAATTCTTTGTGAAAAAGGCGGCGGTGGTTTACGCCATTCTCACTTTCGACGTTTTTATTGCACATTCAAGTCCGGTAATTAACTTTTGGGACGAGGTTAGTGGATAACGAGTCTTGTAAAAAAGATTCTGTCGTAGGTGTTCGTCGGTGTGTTTTGTCCGTGAGAGTTTGTTAATTACGTCCGACAGTTAGATACTATGATCGCGTGTCCGTATCGTTAGTTCAGCCATAATGTCACGACAGCATTATTACCACGTGTCTCGTAGGCATTTGCCGATTTGAATCATCAGCGTGTACTATAATCGTAGAAAAATCCTTCGCCCAGTTTCTATTGGTAGATATACAACTTTCTGATTGGACAGGTGATTATTAAGTCGAGTCACTCGTTGATTGACTCATTAAGTAGTTAAATAGTTTTCAATGGAACGTGTCATCTCGATGATTTAATTCATCGTTCAATTTGCCATGTGGGTAGAGAATTAATTTCATTCTTGTGCAAATTAGTATTCGAACTAACTATGTTTCGATTTCCGGTATGACAGAAAAAACGGAACAAATTGGCGTTCGATAAATGAGGATAAAAGAAAGAAAAAAAAAAAGGAAAAAAATTAGCAAATAATCAACGTGCCAGATCGATTTGCATCGACAAACAGTTTTTTTCTTTCTTCATTAGTTTTTCGTAACAGTGTGAACAGGTTGACATCACGCGATAATTTTCCGGCTTCGATACGGAAGTTTCGTCTAATTTTCACACGTCAATTTGTCACAAATACCGACACATTTTCACTGTAGTTATATTATTGACAGACGTCGATCGGAGAGAATTTCGATTAGCAATTTTGACCGATAAATGAAGCCTGAAACTTTGTCGAAGGAAATGAAATCGTATAGTATGACATATTCTGCGGCGTAAAACCGAGTAAAATCCTCATGCGAATCGCAATACAACCGCTCGTCAAATACCAAGCGGAAATTAATCGGGCTGTGAATAAAATTCGCGATTTCTATCGTTTTTCTGGTATTTTTTTTTTTTTTTTTTGTTTTCACACACCCGTCGAGCAAATATCTCCACTGTAACAGTCGATGGAGTTTGATTAGATTCTGTTCGGTGTTAACCCAGATAAAAATTTTTCACCAAAAATATTCAGCAAATTTATCTTTTTTTCGCTTTTACTTAAAAGCGATGTTATGCCCTGGGGATAAGAGAGTAAAAAAATAAAAAAAAAAATAAATGAAAATAAAATGAAAAAAATAAATTCCGTACCTACAATCCGGGACAGAAATATTCAGAGTAAATTTATTCATTGAAATTCTGATTGTAAGACAATGCCTGTAACTTATTATATCGCAAACTCGTCTATCTACACCCAGGGTTACGTAACGCGTGCCATTAATATACTTCACGATGCGCGTTGTTGCATGATTGAAATTAAATTGTAAATTAAAGCGAAGCCTAGGTGGGCAAGCAGCAGTGTAAATGTGTGCAGTGGCACCTCTACACGTACGGTCGATTGGCTACGAAGTAGTCAGTCCCGGTGTTCTGAGGTATAACGCGTGGCCGTGAGAGTCACCTTAACACTGTCTCGACAAGGGCAAGGTCATTAAATTACGTAATTCCCGGTTAGTTCATTTGCGTCAACACTCGCTGGCATACAGCGTTCAACGATTCTTGTCATCCGCGACGCCCGCGCCTCTTAACCGCGAGCAAAACGAAGAGAATTCCTTATCTTTCTTTTTTCGTTTTATCCTTATTTTTCTTTTCTTCATCTTTTTTTTCTTTTTTTTCTTCACTTCAGCCGCGATCTTTCGCTCGCCGAAACACATTCCCTGACAAATATTTAACTCACCTATACTCCCTATCACAGCGAGTATGTATATTGTACGTACGCGTTACGTAAACATGGGTTCACGGTCCGCGAACTCGTTATCAAGGTTTCGCCACATTCGCATAGGTACATTGGCCATTTACTTACTATAAGTTATAAGAGACTGGCCAGAGGCGCGTCCGATCGCATTCCGGGCAAATGACCGGGCAGGAAACGGCTGCCGATGCTGATACTTCCAGAGCTATTTCAATTCTGTAAAAGGCTCGCTGGAATTATACACTTTGCTCGGTAATTAGAATGTGAAATACTGGCTAGACCGTATATGCCTTAAGTACACATAGACGGAGGGACAACGTCCACCACTAAGTCCACATCACGTTTTCCGTTTATTCATATTCAAATCGAGAGTCGAGATTATCATTTTTTCTATCAAATTCAGAACCGTGCTATCTCTTTCCTAGACTTTAGAAATGACGGATGATCATTTGGAGGCGGTATAGCGATGAAAATTATCGCGGAAATCTGGGTCTGGTCACCCTGTATATCGCCTAGAAACCACATACCTACGTGTACACTCGTGTTACTAGTTTATTTCTAAGTTTATGATGGAAAGCGTCCGGCCAGATGAACGACGATACGAGGACCTGCAGTCAATAATAAAATCGACTGTACACGTGCCGAGAATATAACATGTACGTAAAAGGAGGATAGAATCGTTTTGTGCAATGATGTCAGGATGGTGGGACAGTTCTATTTCGTATTTGCGCGTGACTCGATCGAATATTTTTGAGAAAATTTATTGACCAATCAAAAATCGCAGATACAAGGATCTGTACGTCCTATGCGACGTTTCGATTCCGGGGTTTTCTCCTCGCGGTAGTTTCTCGCGATTTTCATTCATATTCCTATCCTTTCTGCGCTGCAAACATGAAAATCTCAAAGTCGAACGTCCAGGTCAAAGGCGTGAATCAGTGCATGAAATTTACCGTATATTTCACTCCGATTTTTATCCGTCGAATATTATACGCCCGTTTAATGCACAAGTCGGATCATTTTACAATGGAAAAAGTCGGGATTGTTGTTTTTGAAACTCGCACTACTTCACAGCCATTCGTTTCGTGGCATGGATGAAATTACCTTCAGACTAAACACGGCGAATCAATTATTCACGGGCTCCTTACCACGCGACACAGAAGGATCAAATACTGGCCTTACACCTGGCACATCGACATTTATTGATTATTATTCAATCGGTAAAAAAATGATCCGATATTTTCTGCTTATGAAATACTTTGTCGAATGTGTCTAACGGTGGATCTTATTTCATTGATATCGGAGTACCAAATCACAGGAATAGTCCCGAGGGGTTGATCTCTCGCTGTTGAACTTTCATTTCATCGAATCGAGAATTTTCCTCCTTAGAAAAGGTGATTAGCATCGTTTAGATAAAAGAATGGAATTGGAGTAGGTACGTCGCGGGAATTCATTAAGAAAAAACTCGTTAAGATTCTTACCTGCTGTAAGCGTAGAGGCCGAGAACTGTCTTAATCGATGATCTTTCAAGAGTTAATACCCAAACTAACAGCCGGCACTCTGACAATTATTATTATTATTATTTTTATTACAAGGATCTAACTTTTTCTGCATCATTAAAAATAGTTGATGTCGTGCCAGAAACTTCACAAATGATTGAAATAATTCATTCATTCGTATTTGAAGAACGAAGTTGGAAGAAAACTAATAAAGCTTACCGTCTGTCAGTCAAATCTGTCATTTGACTAATTCTCTTTTTTCCTTTCTGTTCATTAATTAACGAATGAGCTTGGTCAAATAATCAGAGTTAGTAAAGTAAGAGTGCAGAGTTGTCGGGTAGACTAGTTTCCCTCCTCGTTTCGAGGGGTTGTACATGGGACTCAGTCGCAGCAAAAGGTTTGGTTAAAGCAGAGTAACGTGCGGAGAGAGAGAGAGAGAGCGAGAAAGCCCGCTAATTGCACGATCCTGATTCATGTTCGCATCCCGTAATTAAATCCAGCTAGAACAATGGCGGATGATGACAGAGACGTCGGCACGCCGAATCGGTCTCACAAAACCAGGCATTGCCAATGGTAAACTCGTCCGCGTGAATGCAAGAACAATGCTTGGCATTGCACTGGATTGCACGCCCTATGCCACCGCTTTCCCATTCTACTCTTCTTCTATCGGCCACCAGGACGACAATATTCCAACAACTTGGGCCGATGGAACCGCCATTTACGAAGGACACCCACCCCAGGGCTTTCGTCCGGAGAGAAATTGCTTCACCACCGACAAACGTCAAGGGTGTGGACTCTGCCCAGGGCGAGATACTATCTGCTATCTGTACCAGACTCTGTTCCACGTTCTACGAGACTCGATCCCCTCTCTTTCTCTCCTTTTTTTCATTCGTTGTTCTGTTCCTTCTATCGTTTTTCTTCATCCTGGACAAATGAAACGCAATCGCTCTAGGATACTCGTTTGAAACTATCGAATGAAAAGCAGCTTGTGACCACGAGAGATATGAGAATATTTTCATCCCGGGTCTCCGGGGACTAAATTCGAGCAAGATTCATTCGATTTCTGGTCTGGTATTCATCAGCGGGAAAACATCGCTCTTAAAATTTGATCCATGTGCGAAATGGTTGGCGAATTTTACGTGGCGTCGAGTTTCCCCGAACTTGTAACGCTATATTTTCAATTGCTTTTCAGACACATTCATGATTCAGGTATAAAGATACACACGGCTTTCAGAATATCGTATAATACCACATGAAATTGAAGCATCTCCGAGCAGGAAACTTCAGGAGAATATCAAGTTCAAGGTTGGCATGATCAGACAAACTCGACAGCCCCGCTTTGCCTGCAAATTTACACTGTCCGTGAAACCATGTTATAGGAGGGTAACTTGCTTAGGTACCGGTTTACCTCCGACTATCTTGATCATCGCGTGGAGGTTTTGCTCGAACACTGTATGCGCCCTTAGAAGCGGCTTAATCAACCATTGTGTGAACTCCTTGCACACAGTGGTGACCAGTCGCGGATGCAGGAGATTATCTCTTTTTATCTCACTCCGTGTCTTCCCAGCTTCCCAACGTATTCCGTTCAAAGAGTTTTACAGCTGTCGTTGGACCCATCGGTTTAGATAATGTGGCTCAAAGTCGGTCTCTAATTCATTTGACAAATGGGGAATAGATGGAAAGCCCTCTTTCGAATATCTCGAAATATGAAACCCTGAGATGAATATCAATAAATCTACTTCAAGGATCGAAGGCAGATAATCCTGTCTCTACCTTGCATGAGGGTGTCTGAATAGGATATGGTGTGCCAAGGTCCGAAGAATGAAGAGCTCGTGATTGACTATAAATCTCTTTGTTAAGCCTCGTGCGTTGTTCAAAAAATGGTCTCCTTCGATTCGATTAGAGAATAAAGAGTTAGGGGAAGATTTACAAACGCACAGAGGCGCGGCTTTCGCTACTTAATCCGCGTCATTGGACATGTTTGTGAGCGATATATCCTTCTCGAAAGGGATTAATTGTTAGGTATGTATATTTCGCTGAGAAATTTCCTCTCTTCTTCACCGCTTCATACACTCTCGGTACTCCGTGCTCGTATATGACGCATGGTCTTGGGCGCGGCGGATTTAATTCCGTGAATATGTAGACGCCGACTCCTGGCGATGACTCACTTAAGGTAAAGGCGAGGCTGTCTCGCAGCCCACGAGCTCGACATGTGTCCTTAGAGAAGAACTACCGAGGTGGAGACGGAAGGGGAATAAATGAAAAATGATTGATAATTGTTTTGCTGTACTATAATTCCAGATGAATCTCAAGTTTCCATTCCCATCCGTAATGGGTACTCGAAGGACAATACGCAGTCGTTAATTTCCAGACATATCTCTATGCAATTTTCCACGTTATTGTAATGCTGTCATTCCCGAGGCGTGGGAACGCAAATTCAACCGCCTTGACGCCTGCTTATTGCAGGTGGAAAAATCATGAGTCTAAATATTCTGAAAAACTTCGTTTACATTAATTTTCATTTTTCTAGTTCTCTGTCAACGGTTCAGTGTGACATATGTTTCCCAAAAACTGTTGGACGTGTACCTATCTTGTGCAAACAGATAGAAATATCGATAAAACCAAACGGACTGCTCCCTATTCCTCGCTCCTTTCTCTCTCCGTTTGATACGACAGTTCCGATAATAAAAACATGGCCCGGATATCGCGCGATGAGATATTATCTGAATGTGTAAATACGCCGAATGACACATGTCCAACCCCGATTGGTTGGAGCCATCACTCGTACTGAATTCGTTATAAATTTGAGATAAATGGGCAATCAGCGAGGGGGATAGAACTAAATGGATTGTTCATTTCTTTGGATAGAGTAGAAGTTCTTGAATTCGTAAAAATTGAACCATAACGAGGGAGAGTTTCGTTAAAATAATAATTCCCGAGCTTAATTTCTACCGGCAGGATTATACTTTTTCATATTTTCGAAAAATTCTCATCTGTTAAAAAGTAAACCGATGTATATATGTCTCTATATTTATATCATATCTATACCTAAAGCTACATAAGGTGCTACTGTGAACGAGGGTGGCTGCAGAAGGAGGGGGTCGTGCTTAACGCGTCATAGTGAATAATGACCCGATTACTGGAACAATGCGAGAAGCCTACTTTGGTCTCTCTCATTCTCTTCCTCTTCCTCTTCCTCTTCCTCTTCCTCTTCCTCACCCTCTCTTTATCTTTCTCTATCACCTTCCTCCTCTCTGTTTTCCCGAATGCGGAACCTCTCCAACGTTTGTTACCGGCGGGACTGCGAAAATTATAGCCGTGCAACGGCGCTAGCAAATTACGGTGGGTATATTTTGCATAGCTTAAACGGCTTAAATCTTGCCGCTAGTAACCAGGCTCTGCCCTGCAGAAGCTGTTACCGCAGTTTTCGTCCCTCAAAAAGACGCATTCTAGTTTGGCAAAAACTCAGCAAAGGTTGGAAAATATGCGAAAGCCTAGAGCTCTAGAGAGTCATTTCCTTGAAGAGTAAAAGACAGGTATAGTCCTTTGCCTACAAACTGTTTGCCGTGTACCTACCTACCACTGCTCCAGATTCATCTCAAAGGATGGTAAGGCGTACACCGTCTGTTTTCCTCTCAGAAGTTGTAAAATCCTTTTCAAAAGCCTCCACGATTTAAATCCAGTGGGAATTGACCACCGAAATCACAGACGTAAGATTCAAAATCGACTCAATCTTCTTTAGGATAATTAGATCTTTTCCAAATGACCATATCGCGGAATTATTTCTAAACTAAAAACAAATCCGTGCTCGCAGAAATGTTATTCGAAAATTCGAAACTGTTTGAATCATGCAGTGGAATGCAAATATCACGAAGAGAAGCAGTCAGTGCGAATTCTGGCAGAGTGGCATGTGTAAAACACACGGTTTTCCTCCGGGTGCTGTCAGATTTCAGGATTCTCTGATTTCAGTACGGGTACCAGGCACGGACGACTACTGGGGTTGGTGTTTCGTGCACCATGCGAAGTGGCGGTTACGTGATGCATAACACCTTGGTTTGGACTGATTTTCTTGAATATTTCATTTCCGGTTAGAAACGGTGTGGCAATATGTCGTCTACCAGTTTCTAGATAATTTATTGGTCGTAGAGAAAGGCGTGATTTGAACTATGCTAATTACCGCTTCTACTTTGAAGTCGATGAGTGGATTTTGGCAAAAGATTCAAAGCGATCAAGCAGCGACCGGGCATGTATCTCCAGAGGATTCAATTACCAGTTACTGCCTTCCCTCGTGACGTCGATTGGTGCCAATCAATCCTGCGGCGCTTAATGCAACGACCTGGCCAATTTCCGATGCTTCAAATTCCAAAGGGAATGTCTTATGATTGATTCATTAGTATGACGTGCATTTTGGAATAACATTCGAGGACTCGAAGCTTCCCGTTGGAGATAAAAAATGATTTGAACGAAGAGAGTTGATCGGTAAAATCTGATTAGGAATTATAACTGTGTTCCTCGTTCGAGGCTGGTCCTCAATCCCCTGTTATGGTGACACATTGCGTTTCCTCGGAAAGACACTGGGGAGTTGCGAGCCAAAGAGGGATCCTAGTAATCCCAGAAATTGTGTATGAGGGCGTATTCAGTCGGCGGGAAGATCTCCCTCCGCGATTAGCGTCGCCGACGTGAATTTGGTAGGGTCGTCACATTGTCCACGTCTCATCCCAGAAGTTGCGACAAAAATAATTGGCTCTTTCGTGCTTGACCTGTGACCAGGCGATTTTCTTCGAGTAAAAAGACCATTCGAGCGCGTAAGGAAACGCACTAGCTAGAACCAAGGACAGAAAAGCTCAGCCTTGTACTAGCTCTTGACGTCTCTCAGAATCGAGGAACACTCAAGCGATAGAAGGAAGATACAAGAAGCCCAAAGGACGACAGCATAGAATTGAAGTGTGCGAATTTAGTGGCAAACTTCAAGGCCTTTCTTCCGATGGTATGCCACGTGTAAAGAAGGCTATTGATCGTGCTTTTATTATGCCTTTACGTACCTATGTATGATTTACTCGACGTCCACGCTCTAGAGCTTCAATCCTGCAGGACGTTAAAAGAAAAGAGTAACGGTACTCGCTTCTTCGTCATGGAAGGGATATTTTTCATGATAATATAATGGTCCAGCGATGACTGTATCTCAGACTTTTTTTGAATCGTCTAATAATTGACTGAACCTTCAGAGGTTGACTGCAACCAGTGGTCATCGAAGAGTATTGCATTGTCTTGACGAGGCTGGCTCGACCCACGCTCTGGTCTATCGATTTCCTACATCTACATGATGATGCACGCATATTATGCCCATGAAAATTCCGGATCTAATCAGCTACGTCGCAGAGGCATCATCACAGCGAATCATTAAAGAGATTATAAAATTTGAGACCAAAGAAAAGTAAGACTAAGACGTGGGTAGGAGGATAGTTTTATCTCATGGTGTCTGCTTGTTAAGCGCGAATATCAGGGCTGATTTGCAATTCCAAATTCGTTTGAGACGACTTCGAATTTTTATAAATAATCGATAGGATTTTGAAACTTTTTTTCCAAAGAGTAGATCTCAAGAGGATTAACTTGACCACTTATTGGTTTCGATACGATTAATAGAAGCCGAGTTATTGAACTCGAATGAATACATTTAAAGCTTTCGGAATTAGCTTTCGGAATTTCGTCCGTTCGGGATTTTTAAAATGCGGAACTTCAGCCCAGCCCCGAAATATCTTTTATCAGAAATTCTGGTCACGTGTCAAGTAGGTATACGGGATTTTCGATACTCGTAAGTTTCCACCCGTATATCGGATTAATTGTCTTCGGTAACAGGTTCGGAATAGAGAGTTCGAAGTTCGCGTGGTAAAACTCGATCTAGATGAAGCTATCTAAAAGAGAAATGCCTGTTATCGATTCTACCTTCCAAGGAGGAAACCCTGTGCTAAGTGGTTCTGGTCCTACGATTTGGCCCGATCCGGTCAACGAGTAATAGGCTAGTATTGCCGAAGCGTATAATGGAATTCATCGGTCCGTTGAACTCTACGAGTACGAGCAATGCTGCTCCTGATGACCGTAGTGGTGGTGGTGGTGGTTCTGCGTTATAATATGGAAGTCAGCCAGCCTCCAGGGGTTGCTCGTTAGCGTCCAGCTAGCCTCGCTATGATGTACCACCTCTCCGTGCGCCCTGGTGTCCTGGCGGTTCCTGGCAGTGTGGTTACGGGCATGGAACAATGTGCCATAACTCACCGCGCCTCACGTGTTCACCGATGCCAGGCTTTAGCTAGGTTCGCTCGGAGATCGTGCCGAGGACAATCACCGCGCTACTGGACCACACAGACGCGTACACCTCCCCCGCACCTGGAGTCGGTCGACGACACTGTCATCTCCGAGAGCAAAGATGAAAAACAACAACAACCAAAAAAAAAAAAAGAAAAGATACCAAAACGAAGAAGAAGACTCTCCACCCTCTTGCAAATTGCCGACGCGGTGAAACGACGAGGCTTAACAATGTACGGACCACTTAGTAAGGCAGATGTCCTGATCACTGACCACGTCCTAATTGCTCGCAGCTAACGTATCGTTCGAATCGGAATGATGATCCGTCTTTACAGAGATCCTCGGCGACGGGGATAACGTGGATATGAAAAGTTTGGTAGCTGAGATAAAATTTCAAAACAGTGTGTTTCGGGGGCGTGAAGTCAGGGTGTTCTGTAGTAACGAATTTTCGAAGGTACTTTGTGAGGATAGTTCGTATTAAATGATGGGATTCTTGTTCCTTGAGATAGCCTAACTTGGACCCGGTATTTACTGCGTTACGGTAATATGAATTGCGTAAAAACGTTTCGAGAGGTTGTTCTGGTAAAATTGCTGGGTCAGGAATTAGTACGTTTAGAAATATATACTAGCTACTTATCCCAATTATAGACCTCGTGGTAACTAATTGGCATTCTCTCCTCGCGAAACTGGGTTACAATAATTACGAAAACTGGGGGAATTAGCTTTGCTCGAAACTCCAAAGACCAATTTCTGACTGAGACCTCGTAATGGAGTTTGCATATCAGCATACGTATTTCCGCCAACTGAGATCTAACGACTAGGAGCAGTGGCGGGATTTAATGATTCAGCAGATCCCATTGTATCAGTGATCAAGAACACGGAACAAACACGGAGTTCAATTTTGCTGAATTAAATGACGCAATATAATTGCAAAATGAGAAAATCAGAGAAATCTCAGTCCACTAGGCGTTCAAATCTGATTACTAATTGCTGTCGACATCGAACATAAATGCTTTGATAAAGTTGACTTTCAAACCGTGCAAAATACCTCAATAAAACCCGCCACGCATTTACTTCAACTCTCCGACCAGGCGAATGTCTTGGCTTCAAAACCCCATAAGAGAAGATCTGATTGGAAGATTCCGCTTCATCAACGGGTCATTGAAACAGATGCAGAAAGGATGATAGAAGTGCGATGGAGCAACAGCTGCAGGATTAATGTCTCCAGCTTAAGAATATACATACTTACTCGTCGGTACATGATACCTGACTACATATATACATTTATAACATATATATGACATGCATATATATATCTAGTGAGGCATGGGTAGACAGACTCGTACCCGGTGGTATATTTCCTCAAGTGCAGTATACGTGAAAGGCGTATCTGCATGACGGGAGAGGATTGCGAGCCCTGTCTCGTAATAAGTCACGCATAAGAACCTAATGAATTAGTCCTAGGTAGCATGTTATACTATTGCTCCAACAGCCGGGAGATATCTGTACGTTACTTTTGCCATTCGTATCATTGCAGAGTTTGCGGCTGTTGTAGGTTGTCGATATTGTCAGCCGGTCTACTAGACCGAGTCTGTTTCTTAAAGTGCCTCACAATTACCCGCGCATCTTTATGCCGGAAGTATATACCCCGTACTTGCGTATATGACATACCTGTATATATAAGGCGTTGCTAAAACTGGATGTTTGGACATAAATTCTTCTCGTTTCCTACCGATACTGCACTTCTCTTCTAGCACTTAGCTGGGTCGTGTAACTTTTAACGGTGATAACTTAGAACTTGGTTTATTTATCCTCTTCCCGATGATACCTCGTTCTGTGCTTTACGTCAAACGCCGAGTCCTCTGGGACTAATTTTTATAGATTGAACTTTCACGTCGGTGAAGGGATGAAATAAAGAATCATACAATGAATTTGTGTTCGTCCTTTTTATCGGATTCCTAAAACCCTTTCCAGCTCATTAAATCGTACCAAACAAAGCGAGCGTACAGAGGGATTTTTTTTTCATACAAATTTATCAAAGCTAGCGAATGAACGATACTCTGATTCAATTAACTGTAAAGAATTGCGGTGTGTTATCATTTGATTTGAAATTCTGTTCAATTTAATTAACAATGTTATGTTTGAAATATAATTTATTTAATCAACGAAAAATTACGTCGGTGTACAATGCACTGAGTTGGTAAATGTCAAGCGAACTGTTACTATACGGTACGGAAAATCGCTCGGATGCAAATCTGTCCGACAGAACTGCACGCGAAGGCTTTGGGCTTTAGTGAGGAAAATATTTCATTCCAACCGTCGGTATACACGACCCATTTTACGTGGAATTAAAACCACCTACAGAAGGAGAGGGATGGAGAGAGAGAGAGAGAAAAGAAGAGATTGAGTGAGAAAGAAATAGCAGCGATTCTTTGTCAGTGGCTGGGCAAAAATAAAAAAAAATTAAAAAATGCGAATAAAAAATCAACAGGAAATAATCCCATGAAATCCTGGCGTATTTAGTGTGGATTTGTTTTGTGTGACGGAATAATAAATTGAAATTTTTTTTTTCTATTTTCTATGTTTTTTTTCTTATTGTCTTCACGTGAAATTGAAACTGGTCGCAAATTCAGTTGGCTCTAAAGGTTATCGCTGGACATGCTTCGTTTGATGGGTTGATTTTAAACGGACCTGATAAGCTATGAGTGAAAAAGAAAAACGCAAAAAAGAGAAAAAAAAAAAAAATTAAAATGGAAAGATGATCAAAGGAAAGTTCAGCCTAGACTCAACACCGTATGCCAACTCGATGGTTGTCGAATTGAATGAATGGTCCGGCTGCTGACAGCGGGGAAGAGAATTGGCAGTCCTCTCTTCGGGTATAGCCGAGATTCTGCAAGCTTTCATCTCGTCAGCCTAGCCGCGTGCAACCGAAAAGCGAAAAGCGAAAAGCGGAAAACGAAGAGCGAAGAGCAAAAGCGAAATGCGAATAGCGTCCGGGTCTTTCATCTCAAACCTTTAATCTTTCATATTCAATTTTGTAAAGGCATACGCAAGCTCTGACAGTTCTTCTTTTTTTCTTTACTCTCCGCCATATACGTATATGGGTACGTTTTATGCGGTGGAGTGCTAAACTGGCTAGTGCACTGACAATAATCACAAGAAGTGGAAATCTTGCTTCAAAATTTAATCAAATCCTTTGCCTCCTAATTATACCTCGACCCCCAGTTCTCAGCGGGAAAACTTTCAACGACTTTTTCCAGTTAGCGAGGTGTGAGTAATGCCTGACTACACATGCTGAAAAACTTCAAACTACTTCGTCAATTCAAAAAGCCAAAAAGCAAAAAAGCTCGGAAATAATTCGGCACCTCTTCCCACGATCTTATGCACATCTTTTCACCTGTTTAAACCAATTCCCCCGCGACTTTTAACCCTCGATATTATTTAGCTTCGAAAACAGCGGAGGAATAATAGGCCACATGGTCGTCAGGGATGCTCAGGTTAAATTTTGCAACGACGCCAATATACCTGGTCATGTAATTTCCGTATTGGCAAGTAACGAGCTGATATACATACATATGAACGGTGATGTATAGACGGTTATACAGCTATTGGTAGCAGAGCTTCTCTCCCACATGATACCTAGGACCTAGGCAGAGCGTGGACGAGGCATATATCGCGTAGGTTGTTGTTACGTTGTTGTTGGGCTTAGTCAGGTGTGTTCGACGAACATGGCCACTAAATCTAGGAGAGTTACGCGTCCGTTCGCGAATAAACGGCGAGTGAGATTCATGGCGCAATTCAAGGGGACTTGATATTGTTAGGCGGAAATTATCTCAGCGTGAATACGGAATCAAGCGCTATTCGCTCGGCCCTTTACTGGGTAAATACCAGCCGAAGCTTGGTCTGGCCTATTTGCCGTTTGATCGGCAAACTTGTTACCTATTCCTTTCTGATTGAAGGCTATACTGTTGGGGTGACTAACGACCCGAGAATTTCGAAGCCCGCGAGTATATTTAGGGGGATTCCCCGTGACTAATACAAAGGGCATTATAAATATTTGCGAGCACTTAATGCCACGGAATTATCGACTAGCTGACTCCCGGCTAAACTAATCTAGTAACAGTGTTCGAAATCAGGTTAAAGTATTGACGCCGCTATTTTACTCCGGGTCTATTCTTCGAGTTTAGAAAAATTCTTATGAAATAGGTGGCTAATGGTATTACGACAGCCTGCATCCTCCGCTGGGAAATCTTCGGATACGATACCGCGGTAGGTTTTATTGTTTCGTAGGATGTAACAGAGTCTATCACACTCGGTCACAGTTTATGCCATACTGTAGCTTTGGAAAAATAATAAACTTCGAATTGGCTAGGGGAAAGGCTAGGCACTGGATGATAGAAGATATCGATAAGAAGTTTTGTCTAATTGATCTACAGGTATTGAAAGAAAGTCGGAAAGCTCGCGGCGAAGAATTCGATTTATGTAGAAATGAGGAAATATATCTACTCCGAAATATTGAAGAGAAAATTGACTCGCAAAGGGGACAAGACTGGCTCTTTGCGCTAAGTTAATAATTAAATATCCCGCCCGCGAAACACCTGGTAAATATACCCTCCCGCAAAACCCTTTGTCAGTTTACGTGACGAGTAATAGCATCATGTTTTGCCTTGGCAAAGAAGGGTAGTAATCATTAAAGAGTATACCGCGTACTACAGAGTCAGGAAGTAATATTGACGTCGCAGAAAAAAAGATCGGCCTAATTATATCAGAATCGCAAATATTTTCAGAGGTGAAAGAATTTAGCGAAATAAAGTAAATTAGCTCTTTTTTTTCCTTCTCCTTCTCCTTCTTCTTCTTCTTCTTTGTTTGGAAAGGATTTACTCTATGTTTTCTCTCCTCGCTCGGCGTTGCTAGCCTAATTTAATTACCTCAGAAGACCTTGCGATTCCGAAAGCTCTTCAATGTTGACGGTTCCGAGTCGATACTCTTGTATAAGCGCACGCTCAGACCGTCCCGTCAGTCGCGAGACTAGACCAGAGTCTCGTAAGTAAGCTATCGTGTCGATGCGGGATGTTCGACGCTTTCGCGTAGCGGTGAAACAGGATAAGCCCATTACAGGTACAGGATACCGAGCCACGATACATCAGAGTATGGGTATTTTCATGTGAGACAATACCAGCATGCTCACTATTTCACCATTCAGCTTGTTTAATCCATGTCAATGGGTACCAATAGTTTGTCACAATAAACGATATACAGAGTGGAAATTATGATACGCACTTCAAAAAAATTTGTTCAAAAATTTGTCCCGCATAAAAAAAAAAAGGAAAAAAAAAATGGTATTATCCAGAGTGGATGTATTCTACATGTAGGTATAAGAAACGATAAACGTTTACGGGGAGTAATTTAGGCGAACAGTATTCTTTTTTATAGTAGCTAATATTTCAGCACGTCAGGTATACTGGGGCGGTAAAAGCGTGACATGGTGAGAAGCGATAAGCTTTAAGTTCGTGTGGGAATTGGTTGCAAGTTACAAAAAGTAGAAAAAAAAAATCGAATCAAAAAACTACAGGTGAAAGAGAGTTCGTGCGAGCGTTTACATTCGTGATGGAGAAGTGTAAACTGAACCTAATTTTTTTTTTTTTTTCTTTGTTTCTAAGTCAAAGGTCGCGTGCGTTATCGTAATTTGGCAACAGTTCATACCGGCATTTTTTCGTTTCGAATATAATACACGCTCTGACAACTGACGGACGGCCGTTTACCTGAAAAGACTTGAAGGGGAACTCGGATATGTGTAGAAAAAGAAGAATAAAATCAGAAACCATCTGAACTTATAAATATGAGAATTTTTGATAATTTTTTTCATTATCTCACCGAGTCTGGTTCGGATGTTGAGAGCATAGAGCAGCATTCTTACCTGCAAAAAGAAGAGAAAAATTGTTTTAATTTAAAGCACTGAATTATTTCACTAGTTATTCGCTAATTTAATTGGTACGCGAATGCGAGAGATACGTTATTCTGCATATGATCGAAAAATGTGAATTAAAACAGAGGTTTTATGCGTACGGAAAAGTTTGATGAAAATTAATAGAAAATAGGTAAAATGATATACTTGGAAATGAAACACGTATATGATGAATATAGAAAACGTGGTGGGCGATAATAAGCTTCGTTATTAATAACTAGGATAAATTAACGAGGAAACATGTTTGTTCCTCGATCACCTTGGATTTATCGAGTGTTATACCGAGACTTTACATCGGGGTCTTGAATTGATGAAAGAATGTTTTTTCATCTTCTCGAGATCGTTTGTAAAATCACGTTTCCAAACATCTCTTAACTTTTATTCGTTGTATAAAATTAGACCCAAGAAGATCGCAGAGTGCCAATTCCTCGACGGTATAAATAGAACTTTAATTTCCACGCAGAATACAACAGATTAAGCTCCGAATCACATGATTAGATTAATTTCCATATAATATTAACCGTCGTTGAAATAGTCGTGGAGAAAAAAAAAATGTCTTGATGAAAAATCCGAGAAAGAGAGAAAAAACCATTTTAATAAATAAACGGAAATTAAAAGCTGAAGTATACATATATATTATATTTCCTTCGATTTTTTAGAGCCAAATAGCAAGATCGAAGAAAAATACGAATGATTATTAAACGAATCGTACCATACATCGCATTTGACAGTGTACATAAATGCAGTAGAAATATTGACGTGGGAAGTAATATTTCCTACGACCAATTTATTATTTCCAGTTCGTAAAGCACGAAATGCATTATCGGAGCATAAGATAGAGAGACAATAAACGCATATGAATATCACTCCGGATCTCAGGGGTTACTGCAGCCTAGACATCACGTTATTACAGTCATTCGCTGTATTATATCTGCATACTGCTAAATCGTATATGTATATCGTGCGGGTATAGTAAGTCTAGTAAAGCACAGCGGAGCAGCGAGTTTGTCATTTTTAGAAAATTACCGAGCAGTAGGACTGGTTATGCGACTCTCAATTTTATCAATGTATCTATAGAACACGTTGTGTAGACGGAAGAGCACATACGTGGTAAGATGTTGCGCATCTATTACACAACAAGTGTCTGATTGTATTTTTTCCATTTTTTCCCCGTATTATTCCTTCGAATCCCGCCTTGATTTATGCACGCGAATTGCCTGCCCACGACTTATTAGCGGGTAAATAAAGACGGTCGTAAAAACAGCGATTGGCGAACTGGCGGAGGAGCAAAGGTCCCGGATGGGCATTTTTTCGACGTCAAGTGTGACGATTGTAATTCTTTCGTATAATGATTGGATAGTGTAGTGTTTTGGCTGAAAATGCATCGAGAGATTCCTTTGGTAGCTTGAATTTCAGCGACAGGTAAAAAGGAAGAAGGATAATGGGTCACCTGTTCAACGGCGCAACGTGATTCTTCGAATCTTGGAATCAAAGGTCAACGTTATATTGGCAAGAAATCCCATTCACTGAATAAACGTGTTATTACGTAACCGTACGTGCAAACAATCAAGACAAGTACCTTGTACAGCGAGACGTGGAGGGTGGAGAGGGGGTCGGTGTCTCACGAGCAAAAGCAGCGAAACGTGCTCTCGTTTTCATCATGGTTATGGTAGGTCGTGGTTGACACGTCTCTTCGCCATGTGGGTATATGCATGTAAATATATGCGTGATTTTTGTACGCTTTTAAGAAATGAAGGAAAACGAAGAGAAAGAAGAGAGGTAAAATTACTCGCCGATTTACTGCACTTATGTACATATATACATAATCGCCTATAAGGAATGATCCACCATCGCCTCGAGCTAATTGTTCTTTCATTATAAACTCGTTCGGTATAACCTCGCGTTTGACTTCAGGGTAAATAGTGGAACATAACGACTCGTCAACGAGGCTCGTTATTCTACACGTGCGCACAGGTAGATCATTACGAGGCAGCCGCGACGCGAACCATGCGAAATTCACCCCATCGTAATTTGAATCGTTGTGTGTCCGGCGCAGATAGGCATACATCGTGTTAACGCGATTTCCGCAAAATTCTACTTCCAGAGAGTTGGGAATGAACTGATTTTTCCATATTGTTATATCTCCTTCGAAATTGTATTGAGAACGTCTCAGAACGTAGTGACTCGACTGTATAAGAGAAGAAACGCTAATTAAATGTTCCATTGATAGATTGACGAGTCGAAAAAGTAAAAAACGAATTTTCAACGATATTACTTTTCGTATAGTCAGTGACGTAATTTGCGAGACTGGTTTTAAATTTGAATAAAATTCCGGCCCAGCCAGTCGGCTCGACTATTATGTAACCGTAACCGAAAACGATGTAATTAATACACGTAATTGTTGAATATGGATTTGAATGAATGTAGGGATAAACCGCGTGGATACGCTTCGATGGAGGCATGCGTAGAAATTATCATTCGTATAGAGTAAAACGATAAGTTACGAAATAGTCGTTACGTACGATATGGAAAGCGGTCTATAGATAGGACGCTACTGAAATTAGGGCTGAATCGTTTTTCGGCGCCTCGGTACACCATAAACGACATGAAAATAGAAATAGATAAAAAATAATGATAATAATAAGAATGATGAATGTAAGCGCTGCGGACAGCCTATAATCCAGAAACAATGTGTCGAATGAATAAAAATCAGATAATGGTAGACAACGCTCGTTGTAGTCGAACGAGCTGCAAGTCAGTGTTCGCATAATACACTTATACTTTACTCGTTCTATATCGCCCCGGGAAAAAGTTATTCCACCAACTATTGCTATTTGCCCGCAGTAACATTTACTGTAGGGTAAAGTCTGCTGAAACCGAGCACCAAGTTTGTAAGATATTTTTTTCTAGTCTTTACGAACTCCGAAATCTAAAACCAGACGTTATACGATTCCTCAGTTTTTCTTCTCAGTACCTTTTCGGAAAAAACATTTTACTCCAAACTTTATTTTCAAGTAAATAAAAAAAAATATATCACGGTCCAACTTTCGCGACTGGTCCATCTTCGCCGAGATACAAAGCCTTGGATCTATTGTCCAAATTGTTAGTCAATCCTTTTGATTGAATTAATCCATTTGGTAAGAATGGAAGTTAACTTTGACGAAGACAGAAGCTGCGTGCGTAACTGTTATTCGCAGAATCCAAGAGATGGATTCTTATTTCGCCAGATTCAAGGGAATCCGCGATCGTATCGATAATCGTTATTGCAGAAGGATACCCTGCAGGGGAATGTAGACCTCCGTACCTCCCTCTCGTTCAATGGAAGATAAATTTCATAAAATCGTATACAATAGATTATTGTTTGAGTTGACGAGAGATGAATGGGTATCACGATGCCACCCGGATGATCTAGAGTTCCGCATGTAAACCGTACACCCACTTCGCGTAGCGTTTTCGCACGCAAACATGTACATATATACTCCCACGACTTCCGGCCTCCCTTCACTCAACTAATGAAACAAGACGTCCATCGCGTTAGTGTGCGCCCTTTCACCTACTAACCCTGTATTATTCGGGTCTTGTCGGATGTCGAGATATTCGGAGGATCGCTCGTAGGACACAATCTGGCGTGCGATAGAGGTTTGCGAACCAGAGAGGACAGAACTAAGGCATTGACCAGGAAATATCTATACCTATGTCTATCTAATTAAAATTACAGAGATGAACCTCGGCTCGTCACCATTTTTAATTACTTAATGTCTGTTCAGGTAAACGAAAATTGGCGAGAAATGGGAACCTCGGTAGATGGAGGACTTTGGCATAAATAATGAACGGGAATTCGTGGTCGTGCGGATAAATACTCTGTTTAATACTTTAACCGTTTTGTAATTAACTAAAAGCAAATTAAACCCGAACGTTTGAAATCGATGCAAATGACTCCCTCATGCTGGCGGGCTGAGAGGCTGAAAACGAGCGGTGTATCCGTATATATATTTATACAAACGTATGTGTATATATGCACATGGAAGTTTGGCTCGAATTCGCGACCAGCTAAACGAAATGAAACGGAACAAAGCGTAGCTGCTAATGAGCCGGTGGTCCACAAAATTTTGCACCAGCCAATTTACGGATTGCCACTGCAGCAGATTCGTATTTTACCCGAGTCAATTATCTACACTGATATTTATTGACGATATTCATTGGATCGTTGATAATTTCTCAGAGAAATTTGCACGAATGGCAATAATCAATTATGCCGAAGATGAATTCGTGAATTATGTAAACGGATTCATATTTACCAATTATACACGAGTTTTGATCAAGCATTTATGCAAGGATTCAATTTATCCAATTATGCGGGATTCCACGGAAGGTATATATCTTGTATGCAAAGATTTTTACTACTTTTGGTATATGCATATTGCATATTGCATATACCCTTGAAGTGGGGTAAGTTCAGTTCTCACAATGTCAAGTCCCACGTTTACTGAATTGTGGGGTAAAAAATTTCCATCAACAAAAATGTAAAGCAGGTAGAAATAAGTCGAGTCCTTTCGCCGAGTGAAATAATGTTAAAAATGGTTGTCGCAGTCGGATTCGTTGATTTTAAAACATCCCGCGGGCTTTATGTAGTAAAGTTTGCAATTCAAATTTGCACGATGCATCGGTTCAAATTGTGCAAATATAGCGCGTTCTACAGACTTCAGGAAATATCTAGTTACAAGTTCTTTCATTCTGTTTGTCTCTTTCTTTGTTTTGAAAAATTTGATTTCTGAAATATTTGAAAATATGGCAAGAAAAAAAATATATATATATTTAATCAATAAAATACGAATCAGCATAGTGCGAAGGGGCTTTCAGAAATTATAGGTGTGTAAAGTAATATTTTTTAATTTGTTATACACCTACCTGCCTTTTCCAAATGGGATTAATAAATTTCTCTTTAATTTAACAAACTCGTTGTTTCGTGGGCGCGACCCCTCCGGCTGACCAGCTGCTACGTTATCACCGATTAATATCTCGAGCAGGGAGTAAATTGTGGTCAGTGGAAAAATTAGAGGGTCTACAGAATGACTGCGGACCATGTATAGTCATACTTTCGCACTGTCACAGACTCGGGGAAAGTTACCCATCCAGGATTAAAGTGAAGAGAAATATATATTTTTCGATCGTACCCCCGGGAGAAGAAACCCTCGCGGCATGGAGCGCCCAGGTTGAATTGCGGAAGGAACAAATCGATTTTGTGGCAACGACAACGGCGAAACTTTCGAACGAAATAAATACCGGCAGACCTATATACTTAATCGGAAATCTGAGGATATCTGCACTTCGTTGGTCGACCTACTGCGTATACTTCCCACGTAAGCCTAGGGGAGTGAAAGCGAAGCAGCACATAAGAGATTCATTTCAAAGGCAGAATACGACTTTTGATCACGGCTGATCAAAAGGTATACCTGTTACAAAATTTAATATAAATTCACTTTGAAGTGGGGACAAAATCAATATTCTTCACGGAGAGAAGCTGATTATAGTTTCTTAGTGGGACGGTGATACGCCGGGAATAAAATAACGTACGAATAAAAATTATCTCGATAGAAAATTAGACCTAAAAAATAAGATTTGAATTGAATGAAATTTAGAATTGAAGAATTGATCGAACGAGTAAAGTTGGACATAGAAATCTGTTCGTTCGATTGACTGTGCAAAGTGGAGGAAAGGAGACGGGGCGAGTCACTTTGTAATTGTGTAGAGAAGTGCAGATGATTGTGTGACCTGTTCTGTTCGCTCTTGCAATTAATCTCTCCGAGGCAAACGACACGGAAACGCGTTCCATCAACGCTATGAATTATATATGAAACTTGGTAAACACTCCGAGGTTGGAGAGGGAGAGAGATTCGGTGAATTTATTTTGAATTGCTAATGCCTCGAACGAATCGACTGTCGGCTGAATAAACCGCGACAATTTAATCGCATAAAACAGTGAACTGAAGAGATCGATAATTCGATACTTGACACAATAGCATCGCGATGAAATAAAAAAAAAATCAAAATCAAAATGTGACAGACCTGATGAACGGCGAACTAGAATCCAAAATGTTGATACACTTTCAGGAATGATACCTAATCAAACTTCTTGCGACATTCCGTTGCGAGAATATTTTCAATCAGCGTAAACGTGGAATTAGTTTCCCGCGAGCTTAGAGAATTAGGTTTTAGTTTAAATTCGACTAGTTCGTGCTATCTCCTCTTTGTTCCGAACTTCATTACGATATTTGGTCTTACCGGATGGAGCACAAAACTCGGTAACTCCCTTTGTCTAGCCCAGGTGATTAGTTTGAGTAACATAGTTCCCAGAATCGTTGTTCAGCTGGAAATCTGCGAGCATACTTGCAGTGCTGCAGATACTCCGTAGAATGAATTCGTCTATTCGCGAAAATCCTGATGCACGGCAAGAAAAACGCGGCACAGAAATATGAACACTTTCAATCTCTCTAAGTTTTCAATGACTTTTACGAAACCGTTCAAGTTCTACAAAATAACGAAGTTATAGCGTGGCGATGCGGAGAGCCTAGTTAAGCAAGGCCTAATAACGGTATTCATGTCTCGAGTGAGAGATGTGTTCATCGCGTGGCTTCAGGAGCTTGCAAAGCGATAGAACCCATTAATTACATTTTTGAGTGAACTTGGATGAAGTCGCTCTACGTGTCAATAATAATAACAATAATTACCCCCGTCGTAATTATCGCCTAGGCACATACATCCACATCTGCATATACAGGGGTAAACCAATTGCTCCCCAACCTCCGAGAGTGGATATTTAATTAATAGGCGGTGTTAATTGTGGTGTCAGACACCCTGAAGCTACGCCTACGTTTGAAGCAGTCGCAGCGACGTATGTATCCCGGCGAATAATCCACCTATACGTGTCGAAATAACACCCCCAAGCCGTACCTCGGAGATGTTCCTCTCGATCGTTCTCCCGATTCTTTTCACTCCAAGAGCCGCGTAGATTCTTCAGAAAAATCATATGGCTCGAAGAAAAGCGTGATCTAGCTGGAATAATGGCAAAACGCTTCCTCGCCGATTCTTTGCGAATCTAATCGTGTAAATTTTTACGCTTCTCGCGGTATGTGCCGGCCGATTGACAAGGGCCATGAGTTTTTTCTACTTCTCGTTTTCGGCTGTCTCGGCGAGGAAATAAATTTTTTTCGAGAGTATCACCCTCTTTTATAGATCCTACGGGGACGTCAGCCACACGCAGTACTTTATGTGGGTATGCAGGTACACGTACACTTATGGGAACAGTATATTTACACGCGATGTCCCACCGATAGTAATGTAAAGCGTATCTGTAGGCGACGCGACGAGACCTGGTAGAACCAGGGAAACGGAAGTGTCGAGTATCGGGGCGGAGCAGCGGAGGAAGTGATGTCGAAAAATAGACACCGACCAACTTCGACTAACCCGAAGTGAGACAATCTCGTATATTCCCATCTCTACGATCGCGTACGAACGCTTTTACCCCATACGAAACCAGCTGCTAACCAATCCCGTCGTGTGCTCCGACTGGCTCGAATTTTACCACTGTAATCCCTGAAATATATCTACATACGTACACATGTTCATTTTTTATGCAATCAACTCGTGCCGAGTAGGAAAATCTGTCGATACTATCATCGCAGTTGAATTTCCCTGTTTCCTATCCTGCATTCATTCACTAGAAATTTCCATACGTACCGCGGCTCTCCTGCTGTTTTAATACGCGAATTCTCCATCTTATCAGAGCGAATAGTAGCTGCCTGGATGCGACAGATGAACACGGACATGTTCCTGTTTCTGTTGTGAAGAGGCCAGAGAATAATGGCGAGTAAATAGAACAGCAAAAGTTCGAAAACTGATGAGAAGTAATAGAGAATTGTGGATCACCGTGCCCGGTACTATCTGACGTTGTTCTATGTCATGTACGTACCTGAATACGTAAAATTGCTCGGTTTGTACTGCTGCGATGTGTTTCTAGAGATCTGAGTGCGCTCGGGCGACGCATAAGAGAAGACGAGCTTTGACGCGTGCAAATATCAGACGAGGTTCGTCCTACCGGTGGCATTTCATACACATGTGTGTAGATGTAAGGTAGTAGGTGTTATTGCATTTCGTCGTGACGTTAGCAGTCGCATAACGTAGGTAGGTACGTTGTCCGGTTTTACGTACGGTTGGGTAAATGTACGGTGTGTGTTCCCGCCTCGTTCACGCCTGAACAGCAAACATTGCGTTTTATGACCCAGACAAAATAAAATGTACCAGAGGGCCGTTTTCCCCGCAACGAAAATGTCTCCCTTTCTCCCTCTCTATACTTTCGACATTCACGTGTACAGGACAATACGTTGGTCAGTCATTTTGCCCGAGTAAACGGGAAACCCGGACTACCCGACTCTCGTGTTTCGTATGCGCCTGACCACCCTCGGGCGAAACGTTTTTTCCTTCCCTTGCTGGATGGACCCAAGCGGCTTATTCGCGGATCCGCAATATGCGCATCAACAACAGTAGTGGGTCAACCCTGACGACTCTCACTCAGAGATCAACACACGATGGCCACGTGAGGGTATGAGATGGCAAGAAAGTTCTTCTGCATTCAATATTTACTCTGTTAGATTTTTAGGTCAAGATTAGGATCAAGCTGCTCTTACCAATACGCGAAAGTGATTCCCGGTACCAGAATGCAGATTCTAAGATAATAGAGTATGCAATTTCAGTAATATACCAAATTTGCTATCAGAAACGTATGATTTGGTCAGATATGGAGATGGGGATTACACCGAGAGAGAACGGTGATGGTTTGTTCCAAACTTCGCCTCAGCACGAGTTGTGTGTAGTAATAATAGCTGAATGGCACACAGCAACAGCTTAGAAACACAAACTACCCATTAGGTGAAACCACTTTCGGAACATTACACTGTCACTCACAGCGTAAGTGTTCAACGGGGCAGTTACTCATTGGCTTTGAGTTCTTGTGTTCCGAACGAATTTCACCATTTCATTCTTTCGGATGATCATTTCAGCTGATTAACAACGAGTTTTGATTTTTGTCTGATTCAGAGGCTTTCGATTAATCTTGCAGCTTTTCATAAGTGCAATCGTCTTCCTCTGTTGATGGAATGTCTAGAGTTCTGCAGTTGATATCGATGTAGCGTTGAATCGAGTTGAAGTTCTGGTGTTAACGAGGTCGCGGATTTTCAACATGACGAATTAATCGGAGTGTCAGATCCCGAGATCATCTGTAGATGACGCCGTGAGACTGATCCAGGGTGCGGTGGGTTAGCCAGGGTCGTCTCGGATCAGAGATTCGTTAATTTAGGTAAGTGATCCGTAGTGCGATCGTAGCCCGCGGTTAAACTTGGTCTGTAAACTTTGGAATTTGTTTGAAACTCGGCAGCGATCGTGGTCGCACTTTAGATGAGAATATGGCAAGGCCAGTGAGCACTAGGTACTGTTACACGGGTCGTGGTTCAGAGCTGAAGCTGGATCCCACATTACTTTGATCACCTGGGCAATACCGGAAAGTAATCGAACCTGCACACTGCCAGATATTTCAGGGTATCTACTCTTTTTGAAAACAACTTTTATCTCTCTCCCATTTTATATCTCTCTCATTCCATTCACTCTTCATCAGCTATTCAAAGTTTCGATTGAAGTGATCGACCAGATAAATGAAAATCACGTAATGCTGCGAGGCTCGGCAGTTGAACCTGATTTTTTTAATTCTCAAAAAAAGTCGGCTGAGTAGTTGGTTCGCGTTAACTCAACCATTATCAGGGTCCTTTTCACGAACCGGCAAAGTGCACAGCTTAAAAAGCCACCCCCTTTAGACTGACCTTAAAGCCCTATAGGCATCCACATTCCGTAGGTCCCGTTTTAGAACCGACTTTACCAAGTGTGACGTCAATAGTAGTAGATTACATTCAACGTACATCTATACATCCTCTTCGTAGCAGCTCATGCGAGAACTTGATATATGGTCGAATGTATTCATGGGCGTAACGAGATTAGCAAAGTTGACAAGGGCTGCCCAGGAGATCCTCGTCGAGACAGAGTATGGCTGAAAATCAACTTTTATAATCGAGATGCGATGCAGGGCGAAAATTGGCAAGCTCGCTGATTGAATGCCGGTCGGAATTTAGCGGTAGAAATATTGTCGAGCTGCCTGTATTCCAGGTGTATGTTATTGAGACTTGGTACATTGACGTGTATGTAAAATAAGTATAAATAAATAAAATAAAATAAACTGTCCTTTTCAGGACTAATGTTATTCCGTGATAATCTCGGCGGGCAACTCAGACGTGACGTCTGCAACCTACGTCGTCATTGTTCGAGTATTATATTCAAATTTCATACGTGGGATGTCGGAACAGTGATGCGCCTGGAATACTAATTGTTAAACATTTTCACCAGTCGAAGTATCGCGGAGTCTCGCGACGTTCATTATGCTAAAAAAAAATTGATTGATAATATTCGCGTCTGTATAGAGGCAGAACGGCATACCTCTGTTATTCGGCATGTATAAACGCGGGTAAAAATAAGCACAGCGAAATTTCGGAGTTGATCACAGTCACGGACTCGCATCCTTTTAATATCTCCAAAATCTGAGTCACCTCGAATTACTTCTCGATTAGGAATAATTATTTTGCGAAACGTAACCCGTGACAAATGATACCCATTAACGAACGTATACAGGGGTCAAGAGTTGAGCGATTAATTCACAGTTACATAAGTGACCGCGGTCAATTCGCTTAGAATGTCCGGGCAGATAGTTCGCAGTAGAGAATTGATTCGTTTCATCTTGCATCCGGTTCAATTCCACGAACAAAAAGTATAAAAAATATTTGAATAATCGTGTAGCCACATATAAGGAACACAGCTAACCTTGCACAGCTATGCTCCTGGATTGACTGGAAGCAGTGAGCCTTCAGGGTTTTATTATCTTCGGCAATGGGAAAAAAGTGTACTAATATATCCACCGGTCGTGAGACGAAGAAGGAAAAGTCTTAGCAGGAAGTGCAGGAAAAGCCGGAAGAACGGAGCCAAGAGGGAAGAGACAAGAGGAGACTAATGTATCTAATTTTAAGACGACCTGGTGGAGGTTTGAGCCTCTCGACGGGCGAAGGGGCAAGGGACAGGAGGATGGAGCAAGACAAACGACACGGCTCGGACGCGACTTGGATCGCGAAGGTTATAAGGTATCCATCGCACGTACCTCGGATGGGAAACCTCGGCACCCGGGTGGTTAGAGAAATTTTGTGAGCTTTGGGGTGTCCTGTAGCAAGGGTGCGGCATTAAGGATCACATGTTATTACGGTCCCGAAGAAGTCTCGCTTTTTGCCACCCTTGCGTCTAATCTTCGACAGAACTCGTATCAGATGCGATTCGCTAATGATCAACGGCGAAAGGGATAATTTCATATCACGTACCTATTGACATCCTGAACATATAGAAGGATGTGCACGCGTGAGTCCTGCTTGATACTAAGGCCGTCAAGTTTAACGTCAGTCTTCGCACCGAGTCATTAATAACAAAATATTAGCTTGGCATTTATCAGGAAAGGGGTAGTCTCTGAGGATGCTGGGATGAACCTGGGGCATCCGTTGTCGCGAAACGTGTGCCACAGTGATTTATTAGCGGTCGATGAGTATAGAGGTACAAAGTCCGGCGACAGACGGCTTCCGAGGAGCAAATTACTTGGGATATACATATATACCTTGTTTATGTACTATATACCTATTTTACAGGGGTACATATATACACGCGGGTAAAATCTGTGTGGGTATATATGCAAGGTTCGGTCCTCGCTATACGGAGCTGCAAAAAACGTACCTTATACGCTGACGTTCACCCACTCGAGTAAGATGTACGTTAGGCGGATATGGGAGATGGAGGCGAGGTTTGGAATGGCAAGAAACTCGAGGTGGTCGCAGAATAGAGAGAGTTGCTTTTGCTATGATGGAATTCGAGGGTTCTTCTTGCTCCTCTCTCAGAGATAATTTCGTACGGCAGTTCGGTAGGTATTTAAGCGGTAATGCCGCACCCGGAGATATTTTTTGGCGAGCAGAAAAAAATGAATGAAATAAAAAATAAGGAGCGTTTCTTTCCCCCTCTGTGGTTAACAAGATCGTTTATTTTTTTGTTCTTCTTCGAAGCGGGGAAGAATGAAATAAAACAAATTTGTTTAATTAAGCGATACTTCACTTTGTCGGATAAAATGCGATATTCCAGGTTTCTGTAACACAAATTCTGATATCTTTCTGTTTCGTGATAATACGATAACGGGCCAGATATCCCTTCATTAAATGTGTAATTTTTGTTCCTCCCTGACTTATCACCGTATAATCAAATGAAAACACCGTCGAGAATGTCACGTGAAATACAGCTATCACGTTATTTTATCCTTGCGTGGGCAGAGCAGGTACAGATCGTGTGTCAAAAGTTGAGCGATCGTTTCCAAGCCGTTCAAAAACGAGATAAGACGACTTTTAATTGGTGAAATATACCCGAGAGAAGAATATCTCGTCGGAGGTTTTGAACGTCTGGAGAGTTTCATTGGGTTAGTCTGAGTATTTACTCAATTATTCCTTTAAAGTGAGATCGCTTCATAAATAACAATGAGAACAAGAACCAGAAGAAGAAGCAGTCTTGTTTGTTTCCCTGATTATTGTTTTAATAAGACTGAGTTATACCCCGACTCAATTAGCAGCGACAAATGAGATGAAGAAGGATCTGAAAATTAACGCCTATTGTAACAATCTGACAGCTAAAGAACCGACCCAAACAATTGTTATAACCACCGAACTTCGAAATTCGCGATTCCCCAAGTGAAATCGTAATTAATGTATCAATCGTTGAATTAACATCACATTTCCCTTTCTGTATTTCAAATTGATTGGATTTTAATCTCCCATCGAGTCTTCCCATCGTTAAATTCGGAACACCTACTCAAGGCTGTGCTGAAGACAAGAAGAAGCAAGATCGAGCCGTTCATACATAAAATCGCAGGACTCAACTGAATGACAGTGGGCATTTATTATCCGTCTCTTTAACACGGAGATGAAGATGTTCAACAAATCGCGAGTGTGTATCCCGCGTTGTAATGACTCCGCAAATAAGTTGCCAAGATTATAACGATTAGTCTGTTTAGTCGCGTATCGAATCCTTTATTTATAGACTCATTTGGCTATTCCGACGACTTCTATTGCCCAATTTATTAGCCACGTACGTGCGCGAGCGCAAGGCAGTGGCTATAAGTAGAAAATCAAACCGAATTTAACGCCGAATTAACTTCAAAGGCGCATATCGCCGCGTCTGTATAATTTACCGCGATAATAAACGTGCAAAGTAAACGACTGATGGGATAAGTACTTTTCTCTAAAGATGTAGGAATTCTCCAGCAAAATATGTTATCCTAGCTGTAATACGACTCATTGCTGAAGCTCTAATTGCATTTGTAACTTCATACGTATTACAGCAAATATATGATTACCAGTTTATCACGGAAACTCTTTATACATATTTCTATGTGCACTGCGTTTAAATTTATGAATAAAGACATTCATTCCGATGTGTGTTGTGAAATTTGGCTATTGGGTAAAATAATATGACCTTTATTTTCTTCAAATGAAGAATAGAATTTTGATCTTCATTCAAAGGGATGAACCTTTTGGGTGTTTTATACGACGAATGGTAAGAGGTAATCAGCGCGGTAAGGAGGTGACAAGTCATTTCAAGAGCGAAGATTTGTTACGCTGACGCGTCGTTACCCATTCATATTTCAGGACTTATGGTAATTACGGTGTATAGATATACATACTGCGATACGCACAATACAGAAGTGACACTAGCTCGCGGGGTGAAGAAGTTCAGTCTCTTTGTCACGGGATTCGTGAAACTTGGTATATAGAATGAATAGGTAAACCGGCAGCAGGAGAGGCAAAGGTTAGGCTAACAATATTAGGCATACCTTATTCTTCTTCCCCTGCAGGCCAAGTGACAAATGATACACATACCCTAGATTGCCTTTTCTTCTTTGAAACACAAATTAAACACATTCGTCAGCTTTATAATATGAATCTGTCACGGCACGAAGATTTCTAAAATATATTATAATTTATTCTAATCTATTATACGACGACGTGGTTCTTGCTCTTGCCTCTTTCCACCGCCTCATAGTCTCCACAGAGTTTGATAAGCCACCCCCTAAGGAACGCGGGAACAATGATCAGATTAAGTTTATGACAAGATCAAATATTCCCCCCCATGCCGGAAAATTCAAGGTGTACAACCGAGGCCTTGACAACAACGTTGTTATAAGAATAACAACCACTATAATTTGACAGTGACGATAATGGAACTGATACTATACACTCTGTCATCGAATGAGATAGAATTAATTGAATAAAAGTACAATTCAGATTTTTATTCTGTAACAAACCGTTGAGAAATCTGGCTCAATGTCTAATGAAGTTGTGTTCAAAGAATCATCAATTGATACTTGGGAGTCGGAACTTGCAGTTGTTCAATTTTTGCAAATTATTCAAAAGCCTACGAGGCCATTAAAGATCTGAAAATTGGTATTCGTGTGTATTTTCGTGGCCAGCAGGAAATTGGTGAAATGATTGGGTTAGCTTCGAGCCGGAAATTGCCGGAAATATTAATGTTCAATACGAGAGAGCGAGAGAGAGAGAGAGGGAGAAGGAGAAAAAATGAATAAATAAGCCGGGGTGTAGGTATTATCTCAAATTTTGACGCGAAAACAATGGTTTGTGGAAGGGCGAAAACGGTGGGTAGTTTTATTGGATATCCACGTCGATCAACGTATCAGAGTCCTGTTTTTCACCCCAATTTCGGGGCCCGTGTTTGCCTATTTGTTTCGTTGTTCGGTTTTCCATCAAAGGGTGTTTGCTCTCGTTTCCGGTTGCCTCTCTTTCCCTTTCGTCGAACTATGTTGGTTCGTCCAGTCACGCAGTCTGTGCGCGCGATCGCCCTGCAAATAATGTTACCTGGATGGCTGTAAAATGTCACGTATTAAGTGACTCAAGGTACCACCACGTGCTGGACACATGTGTATCTACATTCATCGTTGATCTAGGTCGAGTGCCAGTTGTTTTCTCACTGTGGCTGAAATATTTTCAGATTTCTTGCTGATTAGGCGTCAATTATTCACACTGAATCGTAAACAACGATTTTATCTGCCATTCGATCATTCGGACTTTTAGATAAGCCCGAAATCTCTATAAGTAAACGTTTTTCGACAAAGTTTCGGGAAAGGAATAATCACTTCCTTTAACAAACCACCCGGGGATGATACCATTATTATACAGAAAATGAATAAATAAAAGAAATTGAGCAGATTGCAGATTTGATATTCATCCGGCGTTTCCCGATTCTCATTACTACGTCCTTGTTCGTCCTTACGGCCATAAGTAGTAACAGTACCGGCTTAAAGCTAATTCATTTAGCATTCAAGTAAATAAGTGGCGGGACGTGTCAATTTTCACAAAGACTTCGTTCCCTGATAAGTATACGACTACAGAAATTTATCAAACGAAATTAGAGAAGATTACAAAGCCGTCTGTCAGGCAACGCCGCTTCAAAGCAACTTACAGTAAATCTGTACACTGGGAAAGTGGAAAGATATGTCGTACCTATTCGTACTAATTAAACTTTGAGTATGACGAGATTTGGCGATGAATTTTCGTCCCGAGGTGTAAATGAAACGAGTATTGGTTATTTCTAACGGCGAGATTCATTCGGCTCTTAAGTTCTTGCATCCATACGGTACCACATTGAGAAACTAACGAGTGTGAAATGATGGCGTAAGAAAATTGATCTTATTGTTAGATGAGCACTCGCGCCTTGCGGCTGGACTTAGACAGACGTTATAGCAGGTAAAGAAGACTGGATTTTATTTATTTTTTCTTATTTTACCTCTCTTCTCGCAAGCCATAGTGGCTGGCGGTCATTTGACGAGAAGAACTTAGCCGCGTCTCGTCTCTAGTGCACTTTAGAGGCTCTCAGAATGTCCTCGGTTCACAGACGTACCTATATACCTACGAGATGCGATGAGAAAAGAGCCCGGTCTCATCTGGACGTAAGTAAAGCGTAGGTACGTCCCAGCAAACAGCTCGTTAAAACTCTACTTTAGCACGTATAGTGCTGCAGGTAGGTAGGTAGGTAGATATAAGGGAGAATGAACGTAGAATAAGAGGGTGGAATCAGGGGACTAACGACCTATCAAATTCTGAGGGATATAGTTCATCCGGAAAAATAACCCACGGGTTTCTTCTCTTGATTCATAATCTTCCGCTAGCTCGAGGGAAATCAATTCTCGTTATCGTGAAACATCCTCGAGGATTCGCACCGTGAAAGTGTTTGATTTACTCGAAATAACGTGTTGAAAAGGGTCTCCACCTTTCCTCCTTTTCTCCTTTCCTTGTTTTCTTCCTTCTTTGTACGTAAAATTTTGCCAGGAAAAAGAGGGGCTTATTTTTCTCTCGGAGCATTGACTGCACTAGAATGATGGGCTTGGTACCTCGCTGTACTCGGTCGATCACTCATTTTAACTCAACTCCAACTCCACCTCTTCCATACCATTGTTATAAGTCACCTAGATAACGCAAACTCACGACGTGACAACCACATTTGTGATGGAAATTTTACCCACAGTATTTGACAGTCTGGGGCTCTGCAGTATTCCTCTCTCTTTCTACCTTTTACGCGATACGAAACGACGTTTATTATTGGTCATCCATTGACTGTCACTCGAATGAACGTACCGGTATGCTTTATCTAATCAAATGTATATCTGCTACAGCAGAATCATCAATTTGACGATGTTAGTTTTATTGGGAAGAAAATTAGCTCTAGTTTCTTCATATTTTATGAATATTTTGACAGCCAAGTCTGTGCCCGGAGATTCGGGAGAGATTTCTTTTTTTTTTTTTGGCGATAGCCTAGATTAATGCTCGGCAAGCTATAAGCGGAGTTAGTTCGGAGTCCACAGGTCTCCTCGTAATATCATGTAAATAAGTTTGCTCCAGTCGTAGTTTTGAATATTAAATCTGCGACTCGCGCGGACAGAATTGGACGACGATGAGCGATGGTTTGAATCCTATGCATATCAATCAGGTCTGGTGCGGTACAACGGTGCTCGAGCCAATGTTCGTTGCCCACAGGTCGTTCTGACGCGGTGAATGTTAAAATTGACCATCAGATTGGATTTCTCAAGTTTAGAATTCTTCGGAAAACTTTACTTTCCACTCTAACGCCCCGCACCCTCTTCCCTACTTCCAGCAAACTATAATCATCGACTTATGCCGTTCCACTTTTGCATGTTTAAAATTTGTATCGATTTTTATACGCACTGTGACGTTTGATTGACGACCGAAGAATTTAACAACAGGATGGCGAATGAACATGCAACCTATTTCCATCTCCATCTTCGATCAATCTTATTGCAGTATCGAGCTGTACGAGTGAAGGAAAAATTCATTTCAAAAAAGATACGATACTCCTAAGGGAATTCATCTCTGAATGAAGAAGGTAGAAGTGTAAAGGTGGAAGAGCGCGTTTATCGAACGTCATTTGAAACGAACAATTCGGTGGATATAAATTTTGGAAAACGATATAAAAGCCTGGGCAAAGATCAAACGAGGGAATATTCTCTAAAGGTGTCAAGGGAAGGAATGTTGGGCATGTTCTTTTACTAAAGAAAAAGGAAAATATGATAGGCTTCCGAGGCAGCTATTGTGCACGCGAAATAAGAGCAAAATGCTTCCGCCGTCGACCTTATCTAAAATTCATTCCACCTTCATTTTCCCTCTTTTTCTCCGTTTCTCTTCATGCCCTCATCCGCTCTTTCGCTCTTCTCTCTCTCTCTCTTCAGCAATGCATCCGAATCTAACAACTTTCAACTACTTGAGAATTAGCACGCTATAGTACTCACTATTACCTTATTTCATAAAACTGCCCGTAGTTTACTTCTACCTACTTATGTATATATTTTAACCGATATTTTCTTCTAATTTATGGTTATTTAATTTTAGTAATTTCTGTTCACTTTTCACTGTGTTTTCTTGCTGTAGTCCTTAGAGGATCCTGTATCCTGGGATGTAATAAATGCTTTTCTCTCTTTCTCTCGCTCCCTCTCTCTTTCTCGATTTTGCCGTTATTAAATCACGTTTCTACGCGTCTGGCTTTAAATTTACGTTCATCTCCTCCTCACCCCGTTGCCCAGGGAAATGCTTATATCTATGAGGAAGCTGCAGGAGTCGTTGCATAATTCGCGCGCAAATATAACGAGTTTGATTTAACCCGAGAGAGCACTTCACTCCCCAGCAATGAGATATCTCGTCTTTGCTTTTTGAAGACTCCCGTATATCAAGCTATCCAATTAGACGAACGCGCCAAAGTATTTTTCATCCCGAGCAAAAATTACACCGTGGTAGTTATACCTACATTTCACCGATGAGAAATGGGAGCCGTATATGTACATAGGATAGGAATACAGGGTGGCGCAATAAATAAATAAATAAAAATGTAATAAAAAAAAAGAGCCGTATTTAATCAGCATGAAAAGCTGCCTTCATAACTCCACCTCATATAAAACGAATAGGTACTGGCAGAGATCGAAGTAACAGCAAATGCAACAGGAGCTTTGGAAATCCGGGAGAAAATGATTTGCGATAGTATGACAAATGATAAAAACCATACATTATACCGGGCTATCAATTTTCATATGAACTGAAAGGGGTGGGGGTTAAGCCAATAATTCAATCTGCACCGAAATATTTATGGTTTCAATTAGCAAATCTGGATTACGATGAAAATATTGTTACTAATCCGCGGAGAGTGGTGTTTCGCCAATTCATTTCATTCAATATTACGTAGATACCTTATACTCACTGGCAGCGAAATTTCTCATGCTAATTTTGAGATCCTCGGCAAAAGAAAAATTGAAAAGAAAAGCGAGTGAGGGTAGAAACGCTTGTAAAATTTTTGTTAATTTTTTTGAATTTCTATACACCGGCTTCAAACCGAACCCATCTGCTGATGGTGCGATAATTTTATTGCATGTATGTACCGGTTTCGATCGTATCTCGGCTGATCTCGTTGATTAAGGTCGTAACCTCGTTCGGTTCGTTTAATATTAACTCTATATAGCGGCAAAGATGCCGCTGATTTGAGATTTCCACAGCCTCACGCGCCGGTGTCTCGTCTCTTAAACGTCGATCGTAATCAGTCGTATTAGTCGGGGCACGCCCCGATAGATTACAGCAAGCCAGATGTTTGCGGTTTAAAAAAAGGAAACTGGATGGATTAATGTATAAGATAACTCGGGGTAATTGAAATTATTGAAATACCGAGAAAAGCTGATCCCTCGCAATGGCAAGTTTTCCTTTCTAGTATCTCGAGCTACTCTTCCCCATCTCTTCACTTCAGATATTATCCAGATCCTCCTTAAACTATCCCATGCCTTTTCCAAATGATATTTCGCGTCCCCACTAACTTTCTCTAACTACTTGAGTTTTCAGGTTTTTTCACACGCGTTTCCAGACCACCCTCTCCCATCCCTTCTATGTATCCTTCTTCTTTTTAAATTTTTAGTTAAGACCGGCTGTTTGTGTTTCAATTTTTTTCTTTCTTTTCTCAGAGTTCCGTTTCATTGAATAATAGGCTTCTCGAGCTGTGCGAAATCCTTATTCGATCAATATAGGCAGGTATAAGTTTACGTTTATCGGTAAAAGTGCGGATAGAATTAGGTGGGTATAGCCCGGCTAACGCATCGTTATTCTTCACCGTTTGGCACGATCTCAGTGTCGACAGAAATCTGCCATTATTTTCGACCTTAAACGGACTTTTATGGCCTTGGTAACGTGTGAAATCGAGCGTTCGTGCACGCCTACAGTCATTTGCGTTGAGCAGGGTTAAAGGGAGGGCAGAATCATGCGTTAAAACACCAAGTATAATGCCTAAGACTCGTTATTGATAGGCTATACACCATATCCATATCACATACACGTTGTTATCGAGCTTTGTCAAATCGACAATACATAGCCTATCGAGCCTACGCGAGTGATAGGAAAATCGTTGATGGAAATTAATGTTCGGAGAGCTAGCAGCAATTTACTCCCCTGTATTTACCTCTTTCCTCAATGTTTCCATACTCGATGGATTTTGTCAATAAGCGATGTCAGTAGCTATTTGCAGAGCTGTTATAGTTGCGGATGTTCGATACTTGTAGAAATTGTTTGACAAAATATTAGAACGACACAATCCGATTGCATTGAACTTCGTTTACACACCCCAAGTTGAAGTAATTATGCAAAGTGTTACCGGTTTATTTTATTAGCTAAAATTTGAGCAAGGAAATTTCAAAATAGTTTAGTGGGTGTATTGCCAAGACTAGATTTACTCAAGGGTGAAAGCTGTAATTCATAAGTTGGGTTAGTTTTCAGCAGGCTGATACATATGTGCTGAAAATTTTCGTGCGATTATCCACGTTGTTCTCTCTGATTTTATACGTTTTTTACGCATATTATACGATGTGGAATTTATGCGGTAAGGGGTTGGAAGAAAGTTTAAAAATCTGCTGTACTAAAATATTAATTTTATGTACCGCTCACGACCCTAGTCCTCTTCGTCTTTCCCCTTTTCCTTTTCCTTTTCCCTTTCCCTTTCCCTTTCCCTTTCCGGGTTTTCCACCCTGCCCTGAAGCAGTTGATGAGTTTCAACCTAATTTAACCTTTGTTCCGAGTGTTTAATCTCGTCCTCACTCAACAAAAGAGTTTGGGTTCAGCCATTCGTTCGATTGTTTGTATAGAGTTTAATATTTATGTTTTGGGAACGATTTTTTAATAACGGTTGAAAAGATTCAGAAGCCTGGAGCTTTTTTCCTCTTCTTCTTCCGTTCCTTTTTTTTCGCTCTTTCGAGAATTCATTACCGCGTGTAGAGATTAAAACAAAGTTCATTTCAAGTAGCTCGGCTTCCGGAATTTAATTAACCATGATACAAGTGGAGGACACGTCGGTTTCACGAAGTAAAGTAAAGCAAACGATTCGTAATGAAATTTACCCCACAGTCAAGGAACTGCCAATAGTTTAATCAGAACAAAATCAAACAATAATCGATTTGGACTATCGAAATTATTAATCATTGTCAACTAATCGCTATAGCATAAAACAGAACTTCGGAGTCTTTAGCCTCAGCAATCGAGAGTTAGCAAACAGTACTAGAGTAAAACTGGATGAATAATTCATTGGATGAATTAATATTATTCCGATCACATTTAACTCGAGGTCGACTGCCACCTGATCGCGTGTTGTACGTATCTACCTACGTAACAAATGAGTTGTAATGACTGTTTTGCCCTCGTTAAACACCTTTGTGAATATATATCAGTACTGATATAAACTTCGGATTGAGTTTTACTTCGAACAAAAATTTGATAATTGGGTTTGAATTTCGGAAGAGATTCGTCGAACTTTAAAATTGAAACGTTATCACAAATCTGCGTGAGAAAAAGGCACTTTTTAAAATCAGGATATAATTTATGAAAGTGGTTCGGTATAGGGGTGTTACTTTTCGTTGGCAGGAAACACAGCCTGATGACGTTTTTCACCTTTTTTTTTTTCGTCTTCCACAGAGAGAACACGACGTACGTGAATACGAGTGGGAAGAAGCTGTTGGGATGTCTCAATTTACTCTGCTTTGAAAAGTTTTTCAAAAGGAAAGCACAAAAGTGTTTAAGCAGACGGATCAAGTCGTATATATGTGTATATATATATACGTTGAAGATTAAAAAGTAATAACGCTCCTGGGGCTATAAAGTATAATACATATACGCATGTTATATATAAGAAGCCCGATTTGCTTCAAGAATTCGTATCTTACAGAGGGCCGTTTACATTTCGGTGTTAATTAAACGAACCGTAGCATAAGAACGGCGCGAACATCAGCTACGTGGCTGCTGGTAGGTGGGTGAATGTAGGTATATAAAGGTAAAACGTACTTCTAAGTTATAACTTTGAGGAAAGATATATAGGCCTGTGAAACGGTATAAGAGCGGCGAAACACTAACGAAACATGTAGACGTTTGTGCGTGTGCAACGTGCACGGTATAAGTATACACCTAACAATAAAGATGAATAAAACAGCAGGGGATTCCCCGGTTTGCTGGTAGCCAGATACTCGGGCGTGTTCCACGAAGTGCAGCAGAAGGCGAACCCTCCACGGTGCATGCACTTTGTTGTTGCAGTCATTCAACCGTGCCACAAGTCCACGATTTCTACAGCACGAGGTTGATAATAAAAGTAAATTACATTCTTTCAAAGACGACAATGAAAGCCCGCCGAGAAGTCACGCTAACTTCCGCGCACGAGTAACTACCTTAATAAAATTCTAACATCAGCTTCGTGTTATTGCATAGTTTCAACTATACACTATCGTGAACGAGTCATTAAACTTGTTCGATTATTCATCGACGGTAAACGCGGTGTGTGAAAGAAAATTTATCATCGTATTTGTTCGCCGTGTAAAGCCTCTATTACACGTTCCGGGCATTCTTTAATCTCGTTAATCGATATCGAACCTTGTTAAACGCCCATCTTTTTGAATCTAGAACAAGGTGAGTGGAGAAAGCAGACCCTCCGCTCGAGGGCGACGGGGAAAATGATGCGAGGTCGGCCAGTGACCTCGACTATCAAAAAAACTCAACTTTCATGAGACCGTTTAAACATTTATGGAATTTTTTAGAGCTTTTCATGCGATACGTCCGGGGTTCTTTCAACGCGCGATTGACCATTCTGGAGTAAAGAGTGACTCCGTAATAGACACACGTATCCCGTCCATGCATGTGAATGCAGAGACATGTCCACAGGTTCGTACAGTCTGGACGGAAACTGAGAGCTAAACTGACACGACTAATTTATGAATTATCTTCTCAATATGCTCAAAGGTGAGTCCACAGTGTTCAACAGCTAGAGTCTTGGGGAAGCGTGGGGATCATTATTATTGTGAAGTTGAAGGTACGGAGTTTTCACTTTTCGCATCGTTAAATGATTTCTTTCAAGCCAGGAGACACCGAAGCTTCGACAATGCCGTTGAAATTACCATTTTCATCGCTCAGTCATGAGTTATGGAAATGGTTAATGGAAAAGTGAATGTTCCGCCGTGCCCTGCCACTTAATCCCATCCCCTTTTCTCCCTTCGATTCGTGCATACTTGAGATGAACTCGGTCAAGACTCAATACAAAAGAGAGGGCGACGCACGATCAAAGAATAAAGTTTCACTGAAGTGCTTCGGAACTCCAGAACTCCTTACTCCAGTCTCGAGAGTGAAAAGTATCAAAGGTCCATACACGGTGCATGGTAACACTCAATTTCGTTCTATTCGCGATTGTGAGATAGAAATCGTTGAGTTCCAATTGAAGAGTATCGAGGTATCGTGAAAGACGATCACGCATCGTGATATTCGCACACGTCAAGATAACTAGTCCTCGTATGTGTAGAACAGGCTCTGACATTTCGCGATAAGATTGTATCATTGCGAATGGATACCCCGTCAAAAGCAATGAAGTAAAGTACGAACGGGGAATAGAAAAGTGGAGGACGATCAAGTGAAAGAATAGCAGAATGCAAGAAAAGTAAAGGCAGAATCGGAAAGTGTACGGGTGTGTACTTTTGCTGGCCTGTATTCTAATCCACTTACCTTAATCGACCTTGTTACAAATTCCAACCCCAGTCTTGGCACAATGCTTCCATCCCCGGCGGGCTTAATCTATATTTCAGTTAGAGCATAGCCGCGGATACATCCTCGTCCATATGTGTTGTGTACAAGTATAGAGTCTTAGATTGAAAAATCCACTTTGCTAGGATCCGCGCAGCTATATCTACTCATCACGCGAGAAGCCCGCATTTCCCTCGCTCAGGTTGTTCTATTCGGTTGGAACTTCGTGTTCATACGTCTCGCCATTACGGGGTTTCTCTACCTATGGAAATTCTGCACGTCCTAACTAAGGGATGGTATAGATGTACTTTATTGACGGAATAGGAGCCAGGACGACACGTGTCTCTAGCGCCGAGCTGGGGCTCTATTATCTCTATTATTGAGGTAGTTCAACGTTTCTACCATATTACTACATCACTATACTGGTGGACAACGATTTTGCGACGTGAGTCGCGTGGTTGCAGTCATTGCCGATGGTACACCACGTAACGCAACATTATTGGTCATTAACTGCAGTCTGACCAGCCACGTAGCCGCCTGCAGGAAATCTACGGGGTGCCTTCTGCATTTTGATGTTATACCCCGGAACTTACTGTTCCCTCATGAAACGCTACGTTATTAGATGCCATTGAGCCGTTCACAGTACCATGTAGACTTTCGTAGGTATGGAAAAATCCGAGTCCTGGAAATTGTATGTTTTCTTGTTGGAACGTTGTCCGCTTATTTTTCCTCCTTTTTCGTAATTGAGAATGTGAAAACGTCTGGATAGTTAGAACATCGACACAGGGTATCGCTGACAATGTGGTTGGACAACGAGAAATCATTATAAGCAATTCTACGTGGGTGGCAGCAGGTAGAGTTAACGACTGTCCGTCTGTCTCTAACTAGTTAACCAATATTATGCTTTTCCTATATGAAGGGATTATGTACGTGAAAGCAGGGCGAGTGAGATTCCATGGAAACGTGTATTCGCGAACTAATAAATTCACCGTGGAATCAATATACCGCAATTGCGAGGCTCGCCGAGATCGTGTAATGATATTAATAGCGCGGAGCTTAGTGATCGTGTTTCCACACGAGTTAGTAAACTTCACAAAGCTCAATATCAGTGCACCAAAGCCATCTATGAAGAGAAATGAGCTCAAAGGGCTAGGACCAACATCAATCGTGCTTTAATGAAGTCAAGAATCTTAGCAAAGCTTACGAGTCGAATTGATTCCAAAGGACATCATCATATCAAGCAGATTCAATGTTTTCGGTAAAATTTGCAAATTTATATACAGAATTTGATACTGCGAATCGTGTTCTACCGATGTGCTCGATTCTACTCAATTTGTATCGTCGAGAAATTCTTCACGGCCATTAAACGAATGTACTGTTGCTAAATGCCTTTGCATTCTTGATATGTAGGTACGTGAGTGGGACACTGTAGACATTTGCACAGCGGGAGATAAGGAGTTCTAATCCAAGAACTGCAATCGAGGTTGAATTGTTTGCGTGTTTCGTATCGGTCGTAACACGCATGATTCATGGTATCAATAAGCATCGCATAGCATCGGTTTATCTTTATATAACGACTATCCCATTCTACACGTGGGTATATCTATAGGCACTGGTAATGTTCATATCTGTTCAATGGCCATCGAACTTGCCATCATAAAGACCGAAACGTAATGAAAAGAAATGATCCGAGTTATCCGCAGAAGGGAATGGGAAATCGATGCCACTTTGACCGAGCATCGAAACAAGCCGCGTTTCTCTTTGCAATATTATCAATCATCAACCACAATGTGCGTGCTTCCGGTAAAATACAAGACGATTGGCTGAGTGCAAAGTTATTCCAAAATCGTACTTCTCAAGGACTTCAGGTTCGTAAATCTCCGCCCGAAGCTTATAGCCGTAAAATTCGAGAAACGTCATAACCATGCAAAGATCACGCGTTCTGTATACGAAATAGGATTAAAAATGTCGCATCTGCAGTGTGAAATTAATGATTCTCGCCAGAACGAAGCTTCATGCTGAATACCAGAGTACTTTGCCTTCTTCTATATCTCTGCACTTCTGCACCGATATAATACCTATACCATGGAGTGTCTGGCTGTTAACGTTAAGCTGAATGAAACGTATTCTCAACCTAATTGGCAGTTTTTTTTCGACAATTTCTTCGCAAGGTATAGAATCTCTGAGAATCTGAGGGAGATTCGAAATTGTCTTGGTTCAAGTAAAATTGTTTTTTCTGTGCAATAATTACTTTCTCGTAACTCGAGGGGACCCTGGCAGGTAAGTATAGGCATATTTCGTTTGAACAAAGCCTAGCAGCGGTAAGATCAGACGCCTGGTTAGGCACGTTTCTGGATACAATATTTCTTGAATTTCTAATAAAGCCCAGGTGTAATGCTCGGAGCTTGAAGAAACTGCGTACCTAACGATAATAGGAACCAAGGACGCCAAGGGAACCGGGGAAAGGGTGAATCCCAGAGTGTATGTGTGTCTGAGGAGGCGATGGGAGGAAGGGCATTACATTCGAACCACGTTTTCCCTTGCCTGTCCATTGTCATGCAGGAGTGAAGGTTACAGACCTGGATGAGGAATTTGAGCCTCCATTGTTCACCAGGTGGTACGAGAGCATATTCGCTAATTAACATTCTACCTATGCATATTATAGATTGTCCTATTTCCCCAGTGGTTTCTAAAGGAATTAGATTAGGCCACGTATACCATGTAATACGACCTTACTTTTACTAGTCTAGGAATCTACATCTAATCTATAAGTCGTTTACCTCGCCATGCCGTCAAGACGATTCCAATTCCATCCGTTTCACATCTAAGTATAACGGGTGATTCAAAATTTATACATATAGAGGGTTCGGGCATTTTATTTATTCAGGACTTGTGAAATCCATCAGATACCTAATCCAACGCCCGTCACTATTTTTTCAACTATTTGGTATTACGCCCGAATTTCATATTTTCACTGTTATTCACCCATCTTCTTCACGGAATTCAATCAGTTCGTAAGATTTGTCGAGTCCATTATATACGGGCAAAGAATTTTGTCCCCAAATTCAGGGTGACGTTATCATCCTACTTGGATAGGGAAAGTGTCCTTTGATACTTTGCGAATTACCGAGGCCCACGGGATCGAAAATATTCAGTTGTACTAATATTGAAAGAACAGAGAGAACAGAAAATTAATTTGCATCGGGTGAGTAAAAATCCTCTTCGTTCTTTCATTTCTATCACATAATAAGGGATATTAGAGTAGTTATATAAGTGAAATGAAAGATAGGCTACTTTATCAACGAGTCTTCGAGCTGCAGTCGTTGAGATCGAATTGATTCCGTAATCATCTACTCTCAGAGCTAGCTGGCCAGCTAGCCATCCCCTAAAGTTCCGCTTCTAGTCCGTGGACACGACCCAGCAACGCGATTAAACTACCACGCCTTTAACAAGCCCTCGCTTCGGACCGAAGGCACTCTTCGACTAAGTGAATTAAATCCACTACGTGGCACAACTACTAGTTACCGGGTAGATAAGACCTCCGTTAAGCTGGCAAGGCCAATACAGCACAACTAATTAAAACTAATTTGGTAATTTTTCGCTAATTAATCGCTATTTAATTGCCGAAGAAAAAATTTTTTCGCTCTTACCATTTTCGAATAAAATGCGGCATATCCAGCTTAATATTAAGCTAGCATGGCCATACCAAAAAAAACTCAGACACCGCAACGGGAGATGAAAATTAGATACACAATATTTAATCGCTTATTAATCGCTGCCGACTGGTACCTAAAAGACTTTTCCAAAATCATCCCCTAGTTAGATATGGCACTCCCTTCAGATGGCCGCAAGACATTTTCAGGATACTCGAAATTTCGAAATTCTGACACTGCCAGAATTAGTCGCTAATTAAATGCTACCGATTCGAGCGAATCAATTTTTTTCGGAGATGACTCCCTGGCCGGATAATCCACCCCCCGTGTCCGAAATCCAACACGTCACCATGATACTCAAAATTTCGAAATTCTGATTCTGCCAGAATTAGTCGCTAATTAAATGCTACCGATTCGAGCGAATCAATTTTTTTCGGAGATGACTCCCTGGCCGGATAATCCACCCCCCGTGTCCGAAATTCAACACGTCACGAGGATATTCAAAATTTCGAAATTCTGACTCTGCCAGAATTAGTCGCTAATTAAATGCTACCGATTCGAGCGAATCAATTTTTTTCGGAGATGACTCCCTGGCCGGATAATCCACCCCCCGTGTCCGAAATCCAACACGTCACCATGATACTCAAAATTTCGAAATTCTGATTCTGCCAGAATTAGTCGCTAATTAAATGCTACCGATTCGAGCGAATCAATTTTTTTCGGAGATGACTCCCTGGCCGGATAATCCACCCCCCGTGTCCGAAATTCAACACGTCACGAGGATATTCAAAATTTCGAAATTCTGACTCTGCCAGAATTAGTCGCTAATTAAATGCTACCGATTCGAGCGAATCAATTTTTTTCGGAGATGACTCCCTGGCCGGATAATCCACCCCCCGTGTCCGAAATCCAACACGTCACCATGATACTCAAAATTTCGAAATTCTGATTCTGCCAGAATTAGTCGCTAATTAAATGCTACCGATTCGAGCGAATCAATTTTTTTCGGAGATGACTCCCTGGCCGGATAATCCACCCCCCGTGTCCGAAATTCAACACGTCACGAGGATATTCAAAATTTCGAAATTCTGACTCTGCCAGAATTAGTCGCTAATTAAATGCTACCGATTCGAACGAATCAATTTTTTTTCGGAGATGACTCCCTGGCCGGATAATCCACCCCCCGTGTCCGAAATCCAACACGTCACCATGATACTCAAAATTTCGAAATTCTGATTCTGCCAGAATTAGTCGCTAATTAAATGCTACCGATTCGAGCGAATCAATTTTTTTCGGAGATGACTCCCTGGCCGGATAATCCACCCCCCGTGTCCGAAATTCAACACGTCACGAGGATATTCAAAATTTCGAAATTCTGACTCTGCCAGAATTAGTCGCTAATTAAATGCTACCGATTCGAGCGAATCAATTTTTTTCGGAGATGACTCCCTGGCCGGATAATCCACCCCCCGTGTCCGAAATCCAACACGTCACCATGATACTCAAAATTTCGAAATTCTGATTCTGCCAGAATTAGTCGCTAATTAAATGCTACCGATTCGAGCGAATCAATTTTTTTCGGAGATGACTCCCTGGCCGGATAATCCACCCCCCGTGTCCGAAATTCAACACGTCACGAGGATATTCAAAATTTCGAAATTCTGACTCTGCCAGAATTAGTCGCTAATTAAATGCTACCGATTCGAGCGAATCAATTTTTTTCGGAGATGACTTCCTGGCCGGATAATCCACCCCCCGTGTCCGAAATCCAACACGTCACCATGATACTCAAAATTTCGAAATTCTGATTCTGCCAGAATTAGTCGCTAATTAAATGCTACCGATTCGAGCGAATCAATTTTTTTCGGAGATGACTCCCTGGCCGGATAATCCACCCCCCGTGTCCGAAATCCAACACGTCACCATGATACTCAAAATTTCGAAATTTTGATTCTGCCAGAATTAGTCGCTAATTAAATGCTACCGATTCGAGCGAATCAATTTTTTTCGGAGATGACTCCCTGGCCGGATAATCCACCCCCCGTGTCCGAAATTCAACACGTCACGAGGATATTCAAAATTTCGAAATTCTGACTCTGCCAGAATTAGTCGCTAATTAAATGCTACCGATTCGAGCGAATCAATTTTTTTCGGAGATGACTCCCTGGCCGGATAATCCACCCCCCGTGTCCGAAATCCAACACGTCACCATGATACTCAAAATTTCGAAATTCTGATTCTGCCAGAATTAGTCGCTAATTAAATGCTACCGATTCGAGCGAATCAATTTTTTTCGGAGATGACTCCCTGGCCGGATAATCCACCCCCCGTGTCCGAAATTCAACACGCCACAAGGACACCTGAAATTTCGAAATTCTAACACCCGGGAATCAGTCACTCATAATTTGCTGTCAAATTTGTTAGTCCAGCCAACCGCTCGAAGTATTCCAACCCGAGCGTTGGCTCTGCGAGAATGTCAAGAAAAGTGCTCTGCGTCTTGGCTAATAATGAAGTAAGAAATCGGTGGAAAAATAGATCGTATTTTTATTGTTATTTAGTTTTATATCAACGTCTGGTGTTTGATTTAACGTAAATCAGTAACGTTGGGTTAACCACAGTTTTTTCGTTCTTTTTCTTTTCATTTTTCTTGTTATCGTCATATTCTTCCCAGGTACCACCGCCTCGTAGGCAGAAAGCGACGTAATGATTTAGCGCCGAACTGTCTGAGTGCCTAGTACGTGGTGAAATCTCTTCGTGAACAAGCCCGACAAGTTCATAGATATGATCTGAGCATAACGGACTGCGAAATTGCTTCGGCAAATCTTGCAGTCTTATTCGTGTACCGCCCAAATCGGAGAATACCTCAAAAATCACAATATTCCCTGAAACAGCAGACAAAATTCATACGTGAAATGTTCTGAAAATTGGAGTAACAGAGTTCGCTCTACTGGTAACGTCTTTCACCTATTGTCAAAAGATTGGTGGACGTAGATCCATTACATTGCGGTTCGTCACATATTGGTAGTCTTGGTAGTGTCAAAATATCCAAAACATTTAGTTCATCCGCAAATAGAGCAGCTTTACTGATTACGGGTATTAGACGAGTATTTTCTTTTGGTTCACATCCTTTGTCACACGATACAACTTCCGTAAAACTTGGGATGCTTTTGAAAATTTTTCGAGCTAATGTTGGGACGACTATACTGCAATCAACAATACATGATCCATCGAGTTGAGTTTCAGAAGAAAACATGTCGTACAGGATTTTTGCGCGATTGAGGTATGATGAAGCTCTTAAACCATTATCCAAGACGTCAAAGATCATCTTGAAAATATCAAGTTCAGTATCTGCTCCTTCGATCTGGAAAATAAGTACAGGTAAATTGACAATTGCATATTCATTGTCAATATACGAGTGAGTACGTGTAGGATCAGCTAATGTACACAGGCACGTGACGCGTACTCGTAAGCGATCTGTTGCACTGACTTGTCAACCACCAAAATTTAATTTTCAACTGAAAAACTTAATACCATCTGTCGCAGGTCTGTCCTGTCGCAAAAAGCTGCTAGCATAATTTGATAAATGCTGCCGAACGGACACGTATAAATTACGTATACTTTTTTTCCATTCACACTAAGTGAATGTAAAGATTTGTGGCTTCCATTTTTAATAATCAGAAGTTTTTTGTTTTTGCCAAACTTTAGTTGTTCATTAACTTTGTGCTTCTGGTCCCCTAAGTATTTTGAAGTCTTTAGTTTCTTTTTTTTATTGTCATTTTCAAGAGTAAGACCGCGCCAATTTTCTTGGTCCCGAGTTGCAAGTATCAATGGGACGCTACGTGTTGTGTGACACGATACGCAAACTCGTTTTTGGCCATAGCCTTCGTCCGAATTATCTAATGCGATAGAACACGCTTCGAGTGCATGCACAGGTGTTTCGCATATAACGCATTTATGACCTCCAGTTGGAATGTCATTATTTCGGCAAGCAGGGCATTCGATTTCCGTAGAAGGTTCGATGGATGGTTCTTCTCGTGTCCATGAGTCGTTTTGAATTTCGGTACAATTGTTTTTGGATAGATCAATTAACTCATCTCCAATTTGAGTGACATGGCCTTCCAATACTTTTTGTGTCCAAGTTCCGGAACTATCGGAGTTATTATGACACTGGTCGGCATCCAAACTCAAATTGGCATCGTTTTCAAGAAGTTTTGCTCCAATCAATTTCGTACGCCCGCTCATATAATTGATATGTAGCTTCAAAAACGCGTCAGCTCTCATCGGTAATGTCTCATTCTTCAGCAGGTATGTCTTTATTTTATTGAATTCGCTTTCCACAGGGGCACTCGAAGCTGGAACACGTCCGTAGCCAAATTTATTCTGGACCACGCATGCCCAAACCGGAAAATGGGCAATATCCTTAAGCAACTTTTTTGATAATTCAGGAAAATATTGGGCATTCTCTCTGTCACCAATTTGGTTCTTAATGACGAGGTTTACGCGGTCATAAATTCGTTGTCCCCATTTTGCCCAGTCGGTCATATAGGCATGGATGCCTTCAGATTCTGATTCCAACTCATCCTCATCTGAGTTCCGAACTCTAAAGTCTGTTAAATCCGAATCCAATTCACCGTCTATGTCGTGTATTTTTGCCTGTGAAATAGTATAGAATAACTCAGAAAATAAACATTCTCATATAGTATAGGTATAGTATGGGGCGCTGAATTTTGTTTTCAAATTTCTTTCTTGCTGCTTTCCTAGATTCACGTTCACCTTTTCAGGGGTCTCAAAAATTTGGGGTTTCAACGTGGAATTTATTGTACAATTTTCGAAATAATCGACGACCTAGTTTTTAGTAATTCATATCATTGCCGATTGTGACCAAGCAAATTTGCGAAAACGTCTGGAAATTAGTGTGAAGTATTCTTTTTTATACCGCATTGCAACATACTCAATGGGAAAAAACGAGGGTTACGACCCTGTCCATTTAGCCTGAAATGCCCCATATACTAAATGATAAACAAAAAATTGGGCGTAATAATTGTAGTGAAATACTTTGTCAATAAAAAAAAACCTATCTAAGACCATTTTCAAATAAGAAATTTGGCTTTCACTAATTTGTAAATTAGACGTTTCTGCTGCACAGCGAATGTTTTTGAAGTGAATATTAGGGTGGGTTGAAATTTTTTTTTTTTCTTAGCTTGGGGGTAGCATTTGTACCTTATAAAAAAAGAAGATTTAGAAAAAAAAAATTTTTTTTACTTAACGTTTTAAGGTAGCCCTCTCGTTTTTTAAATAAATATTTAATCAAATGGGGTACTTTTAGAATCTGCAGGGTGTCCCCTCAAAAGCCAATTGAAAGTCAAAAGTTGAAAAAGTTTTTTCCCATTATTTTTGTAATTTAAGTAAAAAATCAAAAAATTAAATGCACTTTCTATTGTATTAGAATGAAAGTTGAGTAAAAAAAATCACATTCTACAAGTTTTACATGTTTTCCACGATTTTGGACCAAAAAAAGAATTTCCCGTTGGAACTACCCCTTTGATTGAATATTTATTTAAAAAGCGAGTGGGCCACCTCAAAACGTTAAGTAAAAAAATATTTTTTTTCTTTTTTTAATCTTTTTTTATAAGGTACAAATTCCACCCCCAAGCTAAGACAAAAAAAAAAAAATTCTTCAACCCACCCTAGTGAATATGTCAAATTATAGAGTATATTGAACGAATTGGAAAACTGTTCCTCCAGAACTGAACGTTTTACAGCGAAGCGAGTACACGTATAGAAAGTAAATTAGTAGACTTACATCTTCTTCTGTAATCAACTTTTTGAGGAATATTTTAGCTGTTTCACTATCACATTGCTCGCCATTTGGTAATAACCCTTCTGTCTCGGACAAGCTCACAAAAAATATAGATTCTAATACTTTCTCGGCATCTTGCAAGGATCGGCCCAGTATTAATTGTCCAATTGCTGCGAGGTAAAAAACCTTGACTCGGCGTGGAAGAACCTTACAAAAATCAGCGTAAAGTTTTACAAAATGTGCGACGTCAACTCTAACAAAGCATTGTGGCACATTTCCTCGAAAACAGACATCGCAATATTCATCAATTGTATTGCACGATGTGAAAGCTCTAATCACAGCATTCAACAGAGCTTTGGATGAGTCGGTCACCACTTCATCTGGACGTGGAGCTCCAGATCGCACCCATTCCAAGAGCCAAAATTGTATCGCGTTTGTGTTGTGACTTTCGCTCAACATGTGCGATACAGAAAATTGCCCTTGTTCGATGTTGAGTACAATTTGATATAGGAAAATTGGACCTGCATTGCCACCTTCTGGTTTCACGATTTTTCTGACAATGCTTCCGGTTGCGTCGATAAACAATGTCGTTCTATTTTTGGACGAATACCTGCGGTAAATGTCGACTTGATAATTGGTCCAATAATAAACGTAAAATGGGTCTAATCCAATGTTGTGAATTATATTAGCTCCGGTCGTTGCTTTCTGCAATTGCACCGCTTTGACAGGGTCACGATCCAAATACTGTTTAGTTATATACTCATGCTTGGCTACTCTGAGTACAGGAGACGAGAATAAGTTCGGGGGTTCCGATTCGTTTTCCTGCATCATTTCCTGCGCATTTTGCGCACGATAAACATGTACAGATTGCGTAGAAATCTCTTTCGATACAGCGGCTCTTTTCGCACCTCGGAGCCACCGCTTTCCGCACTTTCCTGGACCTTTTGTACAGATGCAAGTGAGAAGAATATCACGGGCCTTGACGTCTTCGTCCTTTATGATAATCCGCAAGGTTCCCCCACATTTGCAAGAAGCTATGTATCATCGAGAAAATCAAAATCGTATTAACGAAACTTCATCTTACCTGTGGAGCAGTTTTGCACGGAAACAATGTTGTTCTTGCAAGTTAAGATCTGATAGTTTTGAAATACCCTCGGTATTTCAACAGGTTGAAAAAATATTGATTTCGGAAAAGTTAGTTGATTGAAGTCTAATAATAAGCAAAATTAACATTACAAGTAGGTTTTGGTACTGTCGTTACAAACCACGAAACGCTAGACGCGGCGCAGATCTTCGAGGCCCCTCGCATTCTGAATTTTTTTGTTTCATACTAATTAGTCTTTGAGTAATTGAGTTTCCATCATCTCAAATTCATTTGAAAAACAATGAATGTCTGATACTGGGCCGTCGGACGCGGGCCCATGCCTGATACTGTAATACTACTAATTTTTTCAATTCAAGAACGTACCATTTATGTATCCTGATTTCATATCGTTGGAAACGTAGTGATTGTGAAAATTATATCCACATCCAACGGGAGTCTGATGAACAATTTCGTCCATAATCACGTCTTCCCAGACACCCGCTAGCAATACTGTATTAGTTCTACAGGATTTATTGTTCGCCCGTTTATATTTTTTCGTTGTAGTCAACGCTTGAAAAGCTTCCCTCGATATTTTGACAATATATGTTCGTGAAACATCTTCATGTACATTTGAGCACGAGGTATTGTCTGGTAATTGTGAAACTCTGCTATTATCATTGTCGTCACTTTCCAGCGTATTGGTTGAACGTACATTCGTATTACCCGAATCATTATGAACACTGAGATTCATTTTTTCGCGCAACTTGTATTTATTGTTACAAACCATTGAATGCAACGAACTCCCGGCGATCTTGCGGTCCAATTCAGATGAAATTTGTTCCCAAATTTGGTCGCGTTTTGAAACTATTTTCCCTTGCGGCAAAAGAATATCGCGCGCATGTTCAATTACTTTCGCTACGACCCAGTGTTTATCAACTTGCCTTGGTCGTCCACGGCCACGTGCTGAATGCATTTTATGATTATGAATCCTTTTTTCGTGACTGAAAAGCTCTTTATGCAACAACGTCTACGAGTGAACTGACGATGAGCGATCGAACTTGGGCATACAGCAATAGTGGAATGAGAAAGTTTTTTAGTCCTAAGAATTATGAGTCGCACGTTACATTGTCATATACCAAAACGTACCATATTCCAGTCATTTCGTATTCCAAATACTGTATACACTATACCTTGACAGTTGTACATAATTTACAAACAAAACTAACTCTGTTGATTGAATTTTCAGAACATTTTTTACGAATAAATTTTTTTTCTGCTCTTCCAGGGAATATTGTGACCTTCCTCGGTACACCAATGAAACTGCAAGATTTTCCATTTCAATGTCCAATGTGCTCAGATCATATCTATGAATTTGACGGGGTTGAAAAAATTTAGAAATTACAAGTATGCTAATATCATGGCGTACTGGATTTCGGGCACGGGGGGTGGATTATCCAGCCAGGGAGTCATCTCCGAAAAAAATTGATTCGCTCGAATCGGTAGCATTTAATTAGCGACTAATTCTGGCAGAGTCAGAATTTCGAAATTTTGAATATCCTCGTGACGTGTTGAATTTCGGACACGGGGGGTGGATTATCCGGCCAGGGAGTCATCTCCGAAAAAAATTGATTCGCTCGAATCGGTAGCATTTAATTAGCGACTAATTCTGGCAGAATCAGAATTTCGAAATTTTGAGTATCATGGTGACGTGTTGGATTTCGGACACGGGGGGTGGATTATCCGGCCAGGGAGTCATCTCCGAAAAAAATTGATTCGCTCGAATCGGTAGCATTTAATTAGCGACTAATTCTGGCAGAGTCAGAATTTCGAAATTTTGAATATCCTCGTGACGTGTTGAATTTCGGACACGGGGGGTGGATTATCCGGCCAGGGAGTCATCTCCGAAAAAAATTGATTCGCTCGAATCGGTAGCATTTAATTAGCGACTAATTCTGGCAGAATCAGAATTTCGAAATTTTGAGTATCATGGTGACGTGTTGGATTTCGGACACGGGGGGTGGATTATCCGGCCAGGGAGTCATCTCCGAAAAAAATTGATTCGCTCGAATCGGTAGCATTTAATTAGCGACTAATTCTGGCAGTGTCAGAATTTCGAAATTTCGAGTATCCTGAAAATGTCTTGCGGCCATCTGAAGGGAGTGCCATATCTAACTAGGGGATGATTTTGGAAAAGTCTTTTAGGTACCAGTCGGCAGCGATTAATAAGCGATTAAATATTGTGTATCTAATTTTCATCTCCCGTTGCGGTGTCTGAGTTTTTTTTGGTATGGCCATGCTAGCTTAATATTAAGCTGGATATGCCGCATTTTATTCGAAAATGGTAAGAGCGAAAAAATTTTTTCTTCGGCAATTAAATAGCGATTAATTAGCGAAAAATTACCAAATTAGTTTTAATTAGTTGTGCTGTATTGGCCTTGCCAGCTTAACGGAGGTGTAGATAAGTGGTCGGTACTAAATTTGATTAGTTTAGGAGAAGAGAGCCGATGATTCTCGCCAGTTATTTTCACCCATGGATTTGAACGCTTGTCTGATTTCGTATCTACATTTATGAATAAGTTTCTTGTTTCTTGATTATCCACGATTATTGTACACCCGAACAAGTTTGGAATAGTAACGTGAATTTGGAGACAAAATAAATGCGATACTTTTTGAAATGGTGCCAAGAGGATGATTAGATTTATGACAGAGGTATATATAATGATTGATTGTTCTAGATAATAATTTCTGCGATAACGTATAACATTCTATTATCCGGCGTAAGCTATGAACTCGTCCAGAGTGGGATTTCTTTGTCCAGTTTAATTCTACTCTCGGTGCTATTCAAGGTTTTAATAGAATATTAAATGAAATGGAATTCCCGTAAAAAGTACGATATCTGCGTTATATAGTACGTCTGGGATAATAATAGCGTTATCGAGCTGCTCCGAGAGAGCATTGAAATTTCATACGGATCGCAGACGTATGGTTGCATCTCGTAATTGATATCCATAGGTGATGTAAAATTACGAGTTACTCCTCACCACGACGCGACGTTCCATACAAAGAGCCTCTTCGATTGGGGAAATGGATCGACTGATTAAAACAATTATCGGAACTCTTCAGTCCCTCATTTCAATATCCGAACGAAACTGCACCCGATCATTTATGCATCAAGTCGGTTAGCTCCATTTGGCAAAGGTCGTGTGTAGGTATAAGGTATAAGGCATACCGAAAGCCAGAGAAATTGAACTTCCAGCGAAACAAAGCATACTCTGAATCGCAATGATGTGGTTGTAGGAGTTAGAACGCGCCTGTGCATTGAAAGTAACGAATCCAGTAGAAATTATACAGGCAAAGTCGAACCGAAGTAATACTCGTATATATATATGGTATATGGCGAGCAGGTAACCAGTGGACTAATTAAATATTTGATGAGAACAATTTGCATGCAAATTTCGGGGTGGCGTCGGGTCGGTGCAGCTTTTGCAGCGATGGGAATACACCGGGCTGGTTGTTGATTTGCATTTGAAGAAATAGAAACTCGAATTCGTATCTCTGCTTACAATTAGAGTTAAGAAAAGTCTCAGCTATTCTCTCGGCTCTTTCAGTCTCACTGTATTTAACAGCTCCCTTTTTCCGTCCGTAACTATCCGCAACATCATTGCCTTGCCCTTTTATCTTGGCAAGATAACGCTCCGGGTGAAACCTGCGCATCATCCTGTTTATCGAACTTTGCAATTAGATGAACTGAGGATAGGAAGATACCGCGACTGGTAAGCCTTATACAGTCCATAGCTAGGATCGCTGGTAGATGGAAGATCCGATTGCACTCATGCTAGGGTTAGGGATCTCTGGCAGTAAGGAAGTGCACTTTGCCACCGAAGCTTGCCTCGTGGGTTGCTTGGTGTAGGTTTAAACCTGAAAGTCGCGTTGCCACAGTGGCACTTGCCAGTTTTAAAGCCTCCCACGTTGCGCAATTCTCCTGTCAGTTAACACGAGTGTAAGGTAGACTGTAGAGAAAGGGAATCTTCGTATGCAAGCGAGGTAAAGCGATAGGAGATGGGACGGAGCGATAGGGACGATAATAAGAAGAATTAATGAAACACAAACGATATATTTCCCTCCCACGACTAACCTGTGAGTTCAGAGACGGTACATGAATACTTGAAAGCAACATTGAATTCTGTCTAGTCTGCACGGCGTAAATGCGACTCTGGCGACGCAGATCTGCACGCCAGATTACCGGGTACAGGTAAGCTTGATAACGATCTAGATATTGCTTCCCAATCCAATCCAGTACGGGGAATGGCAATATACTCTAGCCACAAGATCAGATAATTAGTATTCAACTATTTCCACGGCAGGCAGCAATATGCCCCACGGATCAGGTACCTACCTACTACCAGTTTCTAAAGCATTCTCGAGGACGGATACCCTTTCAGTAATTTGTATTCGTGAATTTCACTCCAGCCGTAAAAGTGGCGACGGCCGTTGCTTATAACTGGTGAATGTTCCCGCGATATTAAAAGAAGCAAGAAAAAAAAAAAATGTCAAATCAATATCAAAGCGCTGCTTCTAGTTGAATAATTATTATTCAGATATGCGAGACGTCTGTGTCTTTTTCATCAGATGTATTTCCCATTCAGAAAGGTCGCGACAAAAGTCTGGAATCGAGCTACAGACGGCGAAAGAATCGCGAGTATTCAACGCCGGCGAATCAATATAGCTGGCCCGTGAGCCTTCGATTAATCTTGATATCCTAAACACGATTACGCGGGGTCTGGGGAGAAAAATTGCTATGGCTAGAAGGTTTAGTGAAACTTACCCTCTCACTACCACATTTTCTTACGATACATCGATCTGCTCGCTGCATTCTAATTAATGAAGAATTAATTATGGAGAATTTCATATCCAAAATTGATGACTAGGTTGAAACCAAAGGAAAAAAATTCAAATAAGCAGGGTAAAAATGCCTCAGAATGGCCAATATATTTTTTCCTTTTTTTCTCTACCTTTACTGCTACATTTGACTTACGATCGATGGATATAGAAACAGTTATATAAAATCAACCCAAAAGCCCCCCCACATTTATGACACTTCCAAGAACGGCTGTTACAGGTCTCGTGATACTTCCAACAACGCCCGTTACAGGTTTCAAACTGTAAAAGATGTCGTACAAGGGAAAGACAGTCTCAAGGAAATTGTCTGGCCCAGGGTAGGATTGCTGACGAGCGTTCTCAATTTCAGCTAAAGCACGTGAAAATGAAACTTGGCCTCCGGAAAGTTTGAAGTCCAGAATGGCTTGAATTGCTCTATAAGGAGTATAGTATAAGGTGTTGATTATTCCTGTTATCGTTCTACTGGCAATGTCGATTGGTGCAGCCACAAGATTTCCTAATCCGATAGCGTATTTTAGAATCAGACTGAAAGTACGGCTGGCTATATCTAGCTGAGCGCGATGTCCCTGAGCCGCCATAGCTTGAATTCGTGTTCGGGTGTCGGGAGAAACATTGTTTTTCGTCAATTCAAGTGCTCTGTAAATATTGCCAAGTGTTTCAGTGCGAAATTTGTGTCTTGCTTCAGCCATGAATGCATCAGCTTCGGATGCAGCTTCTGGCCAGATGACTACCATTCCACGCAAAGCAGCTTCCCATCCATCGCTCATGTGGTCAAACGTTTTATTCTCAGCAATTTCAATTGCTAATAGATCACTTTCAGTCAAAGAATTATTTTGGTAAACAGAGTGGATGAAATCATCGCGAATCCTGTCGAACAACCGAACAAGTACTTCCCTGAATTCAGAAGATGCCGTCTCCTTGAGGGCTTGCAATTGAGCGTGATCGTCAATAGCAGTGGGAGAGCTTTCTGCCGAAATGGCGAGAACTACAAACAGAACGAATTTACTTTCCATATTGATAGACTGGGGTTCATGTCAAAGTATCCTCGGCTTATATACAAAGCTGACAAGCTCTGCAAATCATATCACGACACATGCTGCGAACCCGATCCTCGTGTTACTAACCAAATCTATATCTATTTGTGTAATACACCGATGTCCGATTTGAAGCAGGCAGCTGTATGAAGTAATAATCACGTGTTATTGAACTGTAATACTACGAGTCATTTCTTTCGGCGATATCTATACATGGTACCTAATCTGAGGGGTGGTAACTCTCGTTAAGCAGCTACTACTATACATATTGCAGACGAGACCCACGAAAATGATCAAAATTAGTCTCTATAATTAGCATTTTTCGTTGCCGCCCAGCAGAAGCATCCACCAATACGTGTCATGAGATTTGTGAACAGTGTTTCAAAAGTAGATTGCTGTAGATCCATCCGTGGTCTACGTGCTTTGTATAATATATGGTCAACTCCACCAATTATCGACAAATGAATGGGACACTAAAAAATATCAGTGTCAATTAATCTTAGGGACTTATAAGTCTGGGAGTTATCATTACAAGTATCGACGTATGAGGTCATAACTATTAAAATCCTTTTCATTGAATACACTTTGCAAGCTTTGACATCCTGGACTTGAAGTTTCATTAATCGACGGAATTTCATTAGATTTCATGAAAGGAGGTTCTTTTTTTATCAGGCAGGTAATCGAAGCATTACCTCACTGTCAGCACTGTTGCAATGAAAATTAATTCCTGATTCATTTTCTATTTCGTATTCAGTATGTGATTAAGAAGGGAGCAGCGTAACTAGTATACAGGAAATGGGGAATACAGGCTCCAGCTATGATGACATTATCTCGTGAGATTGCAAATACTGTCTAGCGTTGAAGACCAGAAGGATCTTTCAATCCCTAGGGATATTCACGTGGTTGTACTTCGGCTAAAGGAATAATCGAGTAGTGTTGAAGAAGCAAACATAGGATTCCGTCCAAATCTTTGATACTAGACATGTAGAATCTCTGCGATTCCACAAATGCCTAGTATGACGGTGCGAGATGAGACCAAGAGAATCGTTGAGTTCATCAAGTTTTAACGAGTTGCAGTGGTCGCTAGGGTCAGGGCGAAGCTCCAAGTTCTCTGGCTGCGAGTCAAAGGTAACCACGAGAATTTCTATCTACCTCCAAGCACCTACTAGTGAGTTGATTCTCGAAACGAGCGTTTAATCGAGGTGACATTTGCTCCGTTGCAGAATTTCAACCATTAAAAAAAAAATCCACGCCATATCCCACCGCTGTAACTATTTGTTACTAAATTCGCATTGAGCGAGATGGTGTTCAGAATTTGATGTTCTTTGATGAACGTAGTTACTGACGAAGTTCAAAGCTTAATTGCTGATTTAAAAGTGAAGTTTGCGTGCAGCTGTGGAGAACAATTTGGTTCCTACGATTGGAGAGAGGTCAAGGGATATTGTAGGTCACGTTTGGCTGATTCGGTGCTTAATGCTTGTGCCACGTGCAAGGAATGGCATCGCGTGATCCGCAAGATTTGGATGACTTGGATTTTGCGGTGTATGTGTAGAAATCGCTGGTTGGAAATTAGCGATGTTTGGATTGCCAGTCTTTTCTAATCTCTGGAATAAAACTGAGCTATTCTACGCTGTGGATAAAGAATAATCGTCGCAGATACGTGGGTGGATGAAATAAAAAACCTTCTTATAGCTAGGAGCGACGTATGCACAGCGTGACATTAGAATAAGTAAGAAAGTCGAGCCGATCCATTGCGGTGGTACCGACTCGAGCCACGGACAAAGGGCACCAGTGACTAGTTGAAATGCCCACCTGAATAATACCCGATGCAAAGCAAGTGTGCCTGACAGATGCGTCCTGTATCCACCAACTGTCCAAAGCCTCGAAGTTATACGGCGCAGTTGTCCCCGAACGCATCTCACTTAACAATTTAAATCAGGATGAATAATGAATAATGACAATTATTCTAGCTGGAGTTACCAGCAGCCACACCGTTCGTTCACATGAGGTGAACTCATGGAAAGCAAGGAGTAACCGATTCCTAGTGAAATTATTCGGCGATCGAAGTTATCGGAGTATCTATAGGAGAAACTACTCTCCGAGTAGGAATGACATCGGTTCGGATAGGCAAAGACAGGAATAGAACGTTGTTCTAGAACTGATATTCAAAGCAGTCGTGCAGGCATCGTTCAATCTTGAATGCCTACTTGTTAGGCTCGTATGGAAACTCGGGTTACGCAATGCTCTATGGTTTACGGTCTAACATAAGCTCCAAAGAATCAAATACAATGCGTCGCGTCGCGTCGCGTCGCTAAACCTACCTCCGGCTCACCTTTATCCGATAGAATATACGGTTAATATTTATGAAACTGAACACTTGGAAGACGTTTTGAAATTCGAATGGTAAATCTCTCGCGTTTAATCTCTACCTATACAGTGTCGAGCCCCTTCATAAAGGTTAGAAACAAGAACGTGTGACGGTTTGAAAATGGTTTCCTAATGGCGCGCGTTCTCATGCCTATGTAATATGGGTTAAATCCATAAACTATTAATCGTTTCACACCGCACATTGTTGCCCCACCGCTTTAACAAGTGTACGTATCTATCTAGTACGTTACGTACATAGATTATGCGGAGTATCCAAGTTAAACCGTGGCTACAGTCCGCTGCATGCACTAGCTCTCGTTTCGTATCTTTTAATCTCTATCTTCTGTCTTTAGCTGTACCACTCGCCTACACACGGATTAACCTTTTAGAGAGTGATATAAAAATAGAGCATTGCCCAAGCTGGGAACAACAATGCATCGTGAATGAATAGTGAAAAATGTTGGATGGGAGGAAAAGCTCGGAAAGTCTTTGTTCAAAAGCGACGTTTTAGAGGAAACAAGCGAGATACGCCTACGAAAGGATGAAAAGATCCCTTTTACTTCTTCTTCTTCTTCTTCATCTCCTTTTACTCGGACCTGTTTCAATATACTCTCAGTAGCCTGTACTTTACGAAATTGCTTAATGAAAATGCAAAGATATTGTGTTACGGGATCGTAAAATAAGAGGAAAAACGCTTACTTCTATTTCAATTCAGATGTGAACGATCAATTCAGAATGGGCAAGATTTCAACCCGATACAATCGACAGTTGTATGACATTTGACCCGTATGATGCCCAGGGCTCACCTACAGCTTTGACTTTCGCGGTATTTTTACCACTTTATGGGGTAGGACTGGAGGGAAGCGAAGAGAGAAGATAAAATGGGATACCAGTCTCCGAAAATGTGAAACCCAGTGGCCTTTGAACACCGCCAGGTTCAGCCCAGGGTTCTGTTCGCGTTTGGCTGGGTTTAGTCGGTTCGGAACGACCGACACACGCGATGCGCCGAGTCCGATAGCGCCCGTTATCTGACTCATAAATACTCGCTTATTGCGCGGGAATTTTGTGCCACGTACTCGGATAGAATTTTAATTGAACGTGAATCAGCATGGGTAGCAAAATGACGGACGGTTTTTGCTAAGGGTTTTATACCCCGTAGTTATAACCAGGAGGCAGACAGGCGAATTCTCACGCGGATAAGAACAAGAAGAAAATTAGCTGCAGATTCAACCATTTTTTTTTCGCTCTCGATCTCGTCGAACTATTTCATCGTAGAATTCTCTCTCTCTCTCTCTCTCTCTTCTATCTAATTCTTTCCTGAATCGAGCCTGATACGGAAGTGAATAAAAAAGGAAGAATAAATATCGAAATATTGCCCCGAGGGGTTACCTACACCTCGCAAATAGAACAGAGTTCAAACACCCTTTTGTCGATCAGAAATTTGCATAAGCCAAATGGGAAAGCGATGGTATGGCTAGGTGAAAGGTTCTACATAATCTATACGTGCCTATGTGTATATAATATGTATATATAGCGATACAATTTCTACATTAAGGAGTGCAACAGATTGAGCAAAGTTTTTTAGTTTGAGAATGAATGTTGATTCGAAGGTTCGTATTATAGATTATAGTTGCGGGTAAATTGAAAATTTCATCTGTAACAACGCGCGTGGTTATCAGTGTAGAGATTGAATTAATTGAATTGAGTAATCAATGACTATTTGGTATGGAATTGGTTGCCATTAAGCCAGCAGATCTCCCAAAGTTCGTAGCAGCATACCGTGGCTTCAATTAACATCGCATCGGTTTGTTCCAATGATTATTCAACTCACTACACAACATAGTGAGTTTATGTGTAATTATGTCTCGTAATCAGCACCACGAGAGAATCGCCAGGTGGGTATTATGCCTGAAGTAAATTAATGATTGAGTTTCAATTCAAAACTACGTTCGTTCGAGTTAATATCCGCTCCGGTATAGCCATGCAAGTAGTACATAGACTTTTAAAGTAACCTGTAAGTAACAAGACGAAGTTTTAAACTTACGATCAGTAGCTCGGTAGCGTTGGAGAGGTGGCAGAGCGAAAGGCAGAGTAAATAGTTTCAGAAAAACGTGAACGAAACTAAGAAACTCCGCCAGGAATCCGGATCCGTTAAGTTTCGTATAGTCGAGTTAAAGCTGTTGCAGGATAAGGTAATTATTATCGCAACACAGTCACCGGATTGTTCCACTCTCGTTATCGCGACTCGAGTTTACCACTAATACCGTAACGTTGAATCTAACCACCTTACGCGAATTTCATCCTAGATAATCGTCGCCGATTTGGACAACTTTAGAAAGCCATGGGGCATTTTAATTGCAACTAAACTCGCCGTAGATTTGACGCGGATATATATTAACCGGGATTTTATACAATCTTCAAAGCGTTTTTAGAACCAGAAACAAAGCTACAGACGGGGGAAGGTATTAATAAATTTTTACAGACCACCATGGAAGTTGAAAACTTTTTAGTGGATCATACGAATCCGCTTTCCTCCTCTATCCTGTACCGTCTCTCTCGGCGTTTGTTTTCACTCGAAAACAGCCGAATTTATTACACGAAACTGGACGCTCCGTCACGACTTTGATATTCAAGACACTGCGGTAGATGATTTACATTTTATTACAAAAAGGAGGAGACTGTCCGGCCGCAGGTTTTATTTCGGTGGGTTTATACCGCTTTCGTTAATCGCCTGCTGCCTGGTTTCCCCTTATATTCGTTCATTACTTTTGTCTCGAAGCAGACCCCAGAAAAATGCTGTTTTTAGAAAGAAAAAAAAAGAAAAATCCTGCAGCTTCTATGGTTATCTTTGCTGCGCATGTTTGCGCTGTACTCAGCGTGAGAATTGTGGATGGAACCTTGACTCCTGGTTGTCACAATGATCGGGTATCAAGGACTGTTCAAAAGCTTGATCAGGAGCTTGTTGATTATACCCCTGAATGCCGGTGAGGTATAAATTTCATGCATGCATCGATAGGTATTGATATTACGATACAAGCGAGGTATGTAAATGCTTGCCACTCCTTTGGTGTGAGTTAATGAGGTGAACAATTAAGCTAATTGATTCGTACGCCCCGTGAACGGCGTGAGAAAATGTTTAGATCATTTCCCAGTTGGTACATACCGATCATGGCTTTAGTCTGCTGAATTATTACTAGCTAATGTACCGTGACACTCCGCTATAACAGGAAAAGTTAACAAATTTTGGAAATCACTCACCGACTGCAGTAGCAATTCGTCAGAGAAGGCGAAAAAAGGACTCACCTGAAAGATAAGAGAAAATTTTTATTAATACTATGTGCGCGTATTGCGCATACCATTTTTCCTAAACGAGTCCGCAGAATCGAACTTTCTACACTAAGTTGGGAAAAATAATGGAATAAGATTCGAGTAACGATACATTGAATTTTCTGCCGATGCGATTTCGTATCGATTCGTGAATTATGAATGAGAGAAAAGCACGAACATTTATTTCAGGTCACGTGAATATCAGTGGATTGAAATGATCTTTGAGATCATTGATATGAAGGAAGAAAGTAGGAGCTGTAGATAGTAGCTAACTAAATCTCGAAAAGTTGTGGGGATGAAAAAATGTGGAAAGTTCGTTGATTCTTAATAAGTGAGGACAATAAGGAGAGTGAGGAAAAAGTTTGGATGGTTAAAAGGCATTGAAACGTGATTACAAAGACGTGGTTTGAAAATTCTTTAGAAAAATTAAGAAAAAACTGTGGGCTATAATAATGTTGGTAAAATAATTCGACTTTACGCCAAAGGGATTCCTCGCCTCGACTAGCTCGGAACGCTTTCAAGTCTCAAAACATATTCCCGCAGAGAACTGGGTCCGGAACAGTTATAGCCATGAAATATATATTTTCTGTTCCTATTTATACAAGAATCCCTTGGATATTACTTCCATGCAAACCCCTTGTCATACCGAACGACTTTTGTTTCTGACGGCCCGACTGGGCTAAACTCAGTTACAGGACGAAATTCAACGAAACATAAGGAACCAGGGAAAGAAAGACCTAAATAAGAGAGCTGGGTCCACATTTCGACGAAATATGCGCAAATATGGATCCCCTTTTTACCATTCACCTATACTTTTTCATACAGTATACCTTCAGCCGGGTTGAGTAACGAAGGCCTTCTTCCTTTCTCCTTTTCCTTTATTTCGATTCGATTTTTTCTCCCGGTTTAGTTCTTCTTTTTTTTTTTAATAATATTTCTGTAACGAAACGAGGAACACGCCAGTTTTGGAGACATGTGTGGAAGCAGGGGTTCCGTTCCAACACGGTTTTGGCGTAACTTGGTATCAGGTTGTCGAGGGCGTTTCCGGCCAACGGACTTATAGTATCCTATATACCTTCTTAGGAGTTGAGCTTGGTGTTTCCTGGGTGAAACAGTTCAGCTCTACAAACTCCAGCGCCGGGGGTAACTCTGGTTTCTGAAACTTGATTCTCTCCCGGGAGAACTATATAAGAAGCACGGAAAGATCAGAGTGAATAAAAAATGTCTCTCCCAGTGTCTTGGACCCTCAGACTTTGAACTTTTTATGGAAGGAAAATGTCGAGCGATAAACTGCCCCGTTTTATATTATTTTCATTCTCACAGGATGTAGATGATATCAGTTTTTGATTATTCGACTTTTCACCCTAATTTTATTCCATCCTATCCGATTCTCCGATTTTTCAACCCTTTTAAAGTTCGAATAAAGTCTGGCTCTGTTTCTGAACCAGATTATCCAAGACGAAATTAAAACTGACTGAACGGCGAAGTAAATTCTTGTTAGTCGTAAAGACTGAGTGAATAAAAATCGAAAAACGTTACATTCCCCATATCCTGTACTACCCACCGTCTAGAGAATATAATTTTCTCTTAACCAGTCAATTTGAACGGATCTGCACGCATCGTATAAAGGCACGCAATTTCCGGGGAAGTAAAAGGTTTCAAATTACGCAGGATATTGTACCGGAAGTGAGAATTTCGCAGCTATAAAACACTGGCTGCAGGTATCCGGTTCTGTACTTCTACCCGACCAGCCAGCGAACTAAAACTCGCGTAAAAGCTCCACCTGTTTACCCCATAATGATTACATATAACGCCCGTGATAATAACAGCAGTTATAATTATAGTGATAATAATATTACCGGCATAACAATGGGCTTAACTAACACAGTCCTGAGCCACAGGGCTCAATGTGTCTCGGATTTACATAAGTCGATGATAGCCGAGTGATACGAGATGAAATAACGCGACAAAGCATGAGCGAAACTCGTGTGGGAATTAAATTCGGACTTTCACATGATTCGCGTAAAAATCGGTCGATCAGTGATTCATGCGAAACGTAATAACCGGCTTTTGCGAAGATAAGCCAGGTCGATTGATCGAGGATAGTTTTAACATCGCGCGAATGCTTATCTTAATATCGAAACGTGTTCTCCAGGCTGAGAGAAAGGAGGAGATGGAACGTCTAGACTCTCTAGGCTATGGTTACAGTGATGGTGCTGCCGGGTTAATAAGACTCAACAGTTGGATCGGATACGTCAAGAGGCGAAGTAAGCGGTACTTGCGGAGCAAATGAGATAAGCTAGAAACGAGACTAGGCTAATCAGAATTGCTTCAAGTGATTCGGGGAATTTGGCTCCGGGGTTTGTTCTCGCATTGGCGGAAATTTCCGACTCCGTAAATTGGAATCAGGTAGCCGGGGCAGAATTAGAGCCGAGAAAGAGATGTGATCAGAAAACGCATAAAGATGGAAGAAATGAAGAGGAAAAAATATATAAATATCTACTCTGCCCCAGTTTTCAATGTCTCGTGAAATTCTTCCGCACATTGTTTTATTTTCAGAAATATCTAACCTACACCTACCTACCTACCTACCCTTGGCGCACTCTCGGCCTTTCTTGCCCTCGGGGAGTTTGGATCTTGGAAAGATTAAATTTGCATAAAATGATAAATTGGCACACATCTTTCGGCGAATCGAATTTTCAGATAACAAAAGCAGCTTTTCGTCACGGGGTAAAAAACACGCGGAAAGAAACACCTACTCGTAATATCCTCCCATCGATATAAAGTTTATGGATTTGTGTAACAAATTCCTTTCGTCCTTTTATACCGGCGGATATAATATTCTTGGCTTTAAAATTCCCACATCCATATTTATGGAGAATATCGTTAACTGATTACGCCAATGGTACCGGCTGCTAAACTCTCGAGGATTAGCTCGCTAAATAATCTTCATCCGAGACGAGTGGGAGCCGAAGTTATTACAACCCGGTTATTAAAGTTCCTGATGAGCTGCGAAGTAACCAGCGTCAATTAATTAGAAACGTCTAAAATAACGATTCCGTATTATTTTTGCATCAGGTTTCGACCGATTAAGAAAAAACAATGAAAAAAAAGCCAATGTTCTATAAAATTCACGTAATTCCATTCGTTTGTCCTTTTTAAACAAAAGAACCGAATAACACCATCCAGCTTTATTCATCCATGTCCACATGACCCATTTTACTTTTTCTATAGACACGCTGCGGGGTGGTATACGTCGGAATCACTCGTTAGAAGAGCTACGCAATACACGTGATTACTGATCGATGTGGGTAATGAATGATGTTTGACTTAGACTTCAAAGAAATTTATCAACGCCGTATTGGCTCTAGATAATCAAGCAGTAGTTGTATGCAATAAGGGTGCCCTAATGCAACGAGAGCATATAGCTTGCATTTGAAAAATGCATTACGTTCAATCGGCCATATTTGCTTCTGCAGTCAACATAAGGTCTGATTGAAATCGTGACAGGGCATGACTGAAAAAAAGATCGCTTCGAAATGTCCATGACTAAATGAATCAATGAATGGGGTGAGTTTTTCTCAATTGTCCCGAAAAGTTGCAACTAATTCGCCAATTTTCTTTTCTATTTGATTCTTACTTCTTGATACAGAAGATACTTGATACTTATAGAGTCAACAGGGAGTGGAAAACACGGTGTGACGCACCAAGGGTTGAAAAGATGAATAAGACACCGGACGAAAATACGGGAGGGTGAAAATGGGTCTGGAAGAGAATGACGAAAACGGAGATGGAGGTGGAGTAGAGTGGAAGCGGTGGGTATACGTTTTACGAACGGGCCACGTGGGAGATATACGAGCAATAAAAACAGCTGAGACTTTTTAATTTGTTGCCACCGATAAGACGGTGGAGCGTGTAAGAGATGATAGCGAGCGAGGGCGACGCCTTGCTTGCCTTTTTCTCTTTTTTCCACTCTTTCATCTCTCCATAGCTTCTCTTTCTTATCCAATACCAGAGTTCAAACTCACTCCTCGAGAGCCTCGAGTTTTATCACTCTTTGAAGCTACTTCATTCCTTATCAAACTACCAGATGTGAATTACGCTGATCATATAAGAAAACAGTGGAAAATATAACCTGACGATCACACAGAATCTTCAGAATTCGACACATGTTAGGAACTGAGGGAGAATTTTTACTTTTATTTTTTTGAACATGTCTTTACGTGACTTAAGAAAAATTTTGACAATTATTTTATTCGAAATCGTCGACGAAGTTATGCGAGGAACAATCGCGAGTCTTATAACGGATTTATGGAAATATTTGAGGCAGGTAGGCAAGTATGTTATACCTATGCCTATACCTCGGGGCGACGACTGATATAAAATTCATATAAATATACGTATATATCTTTCCGAGAAGCACGGGGATCAGCGTATTTCAAATGCGAGAAGTCGGAGATGCGTTTTATTGGATAACGTTTTGCCCTAGCTGCACACCAGAGATCGATCAGGAGATGTACACATACTACACATACGGGCACCACGTAGTACGTGCAGACGTCAGGATCGCGTAGGTCTACTTGTACGGTGAAAAAAAGAGAAATGGAAGAAACAAAAAAAAACAAAAAACAAAAAAAGAAGTAGAGAGAAGAAAGAAAAAAAGTAAAGAAGGAATATGTAAAAATCTCATAAATCATGTTTACGACGAGAGCCAACTTCGCTTGTACACATCCGTGCCGTGTCGATGCTTATACCTATCTTTCTGCAGCATTGTAAGCCGATCCGCACCTGGCACATTAGACAGACAGGTTTACCAATGTGCCTATCTCATACCAGTAGGTACTACCTACTTCAACCTATCTAACGTAACGGCAGAGGCACGTACCTGCGCAGATATACTCTCACACATGGTTCACTATATCGTATCAATTCCTACATGATTGAGCACAGGATGGTATAAAGGCTGAACTCATTTCCACATTCCGTAGTTATAACGATTCTGTATTCCATGGTTTAATCAGAAGTTAATACCTGCATCAGTTTCTGGCATTCGCGCCACGTTTACTTGATTTTCTAATTTTTTCTGCATCACGCCGTCTGTCTTTAGGTTTGTTTCTCTTAATTGAGTATTAAGAGAACGGGAGGTAATGTTGGGTTGAAATTTGACGTCTCTTTTGTGGGTAAATTGGCTTAATTATAAAGGCAGGTAAGGAGATGTTCGCGTTGTAAACTACGGGGGAAATTAAGGTCGGTTGAATCAATGAAGGGGGAATCGGATCGCGTGTTGGTGGATGGCCGATTTGTGCGGTTAGTCAATTTTATGCCCGTCACGGGGCGTCCGATATCCTATTTCGATTTCAATTTCAATTTCCATCTCCATAGTTCTGTTGGCTATAAACCACTTGCGATCGTATTTTTGTACACCCTCGTGCTTCGTAAACATTAAATACCGCGTTGCGTGACATAATGGTTTTACTTCAGGGGTATTAGACACGCACCCAGGCCACTCGCCCATAAAGTTATCCTAAGAGGCCCACTTTTGTTCAAGTAAAGACATTGAAGAAGGACAATCGTCGGTGATGAAGAAAAATTCAACCTGTCATCGAGCGGGTATTAATTTTAAGCATTATCACAAAGAAAGAAATGAACGAGGATGCATAACGACGGTTAATTTAGTTCGCCATACTCGGGAAGAAGTCCTTAGAAAATAATTATTCCCGGTTGAATAGTCATAAATATAATTAATAAGGTAACGAATAATTTCATACTCGATGTAGCCGAATTTATTGTCCTGAAAATTCGAAGCCTGTTCCTGTAAATAAATCATCGAGCTACGATCTAAGAGCGTAAATTGATAACGAAGGATAATTAATTTTCATCCTGTTTTATGACGAAACGAAAAGTAACTGTACAAGGGTAAAAGTTATACCGCAACGACTAATTAGAGACGTAGGTACCTATAAGAAAGTTTGATAGAAATTTTCAAGTAAATTACACGAGAATTATGAAAATTAACAAGAACAAGCGATCATTTGTTTAGTACGGAATAGTCGGGGAATTTGATAATAGGTATAGAGGAGTAGGTATGCTAGGTTACGCTTCGCAGTATCAAGCAACGAAGTTGTAGGTACTAGAGTATAAGGTATATTATGTATGTTTAACAAAGTTACGGTGCAGCAAAGCAGCTTGTATAGGCGAATAATCAATACTATTGAAACTTTTAATGTGCAATATAAATTTCATGCATAAATGAATTTCAATACGGTTCATTTTATGTTTATGTTTAAGTAACGATTACATTGATTGGAATATCGGAAATATAACATTTACAATTCCAAGTGTTTGCAGATGCTGTCATTTCATGAAATATTTATTTTTCATCATAATAATACCGATGATAATTAAATCAGCAACGATAACAATCAATTTATTCCAATATACAAGCTGACAGGATGGACAAACGTTCTCATATTACGAATAAGATTAAAAAAATAAAACATGTAATTAATAACTTTTCCGAAATAAATGAATAATCAAATCAAATGTTATATCACAGGTCATGAATAAACTCATGTATACTCTGTAGAATAAATTCGCTCAGTTATTTTCGTTAGCAATTTGTTAATTCGTGAGTTCATTCTGTTTTATATTAAATATAGAAAGTATATACGGTGAATTTTTCGGACAAACCTTATATCTATGAACAGACTGCTTTTCGTCTAAAAACCTGAAACTAGCAGGAGTCATTTTTGATGGAAGCCAATACTTTCGAAAATCAGATAAACTACACTGCCATTCAACGATTTTGAGACTTTCTTTGACTACCAAATTCTTCCAGCCACTTACCAAATTGATTATTGTCACAAGAGGAATCCATATTAAACAGATATTGGCGTCACATTGTCCACGAATTTAGACCTTTGATATGGTCTGCTGATACTATTGCCACGCTAATACCATGTGGAATTAATGCGGCATGTGGGCTGGCCATGTAGAATGTTACCAGGATACACGTTAATAGTGATCTAAATGCAAATTAATAATTGATCTGATCCAAGGGGTTGAATATCAAATATAACAATTCATTAATCTGTAATATGACTCGTACCCAAACGAATGTTTGGTGATATTTCTTCGTTGAAATAATACCTGATTCTAAGATTAAACGTCAGACGAAAATACAGATGAAAGGTGAATAGGTAAGTCAAAGAGAAATGTGATGGATCTAATTCTTCTCATCAAAGCAGCCTCACCAAAGTGACAAATGGTGTAGCTTTACGAGTTTCTGTCACGTCTCTGACTTCAGCTGTTCCTGTGCTGCTTGGCTGTGTCAAATCGTGGAAATACCCGCACACAGGTACAAGGCGAGATTGGAAAATCGAATTTACGATGCAGAAATCAAACTGAGAAGCAGTAGGCAGTCGCAGCTGTTTCACGAGTCTTAAAAATATTTCGATTTTGGTGGCTATAAATGATTTTCAATTTTATGAGGCAGAGTGATGCAAATCCAATGTCGTAAACTGCAGTAGGGTGAACATGACATTTCAGGAAGTACTTCCTCCCCGTCTTTGAAATAAACTTAGAAATGATTTATATCGCCAGATTGACGTTTTATCATCGTTGCCTCCGACTGCGGGCAGGCTGTGAGTTTATCTCGAGTCTAAGGCGGATGGGTTTGAGTTGTTTCGAAAAAGAGAACCGCAGCAACTCAATTAGCCTGGGGCGAGGAAGAAGGAAAGTGTGTTTCCAGGCCACGCTGCTACAACTAGTACGTCCCACAGTAGCTGGAATAAGCTTTGGCGTGTCTAAAGACCCAGGATGTACGCAGGGTGCGTCATCTCTAAATCTTCAAGGGAATAATCTACGATAATTCGTCTCAATGTTATTCTATTCAAAATATAAAAATTATTTTCACAGTTTTTACTACCGAATAAAAATTTCACAGTCTCTCCTTCAGTTTTTCTCTATTTTCCGTCCCAAAGTGTTTCTCGATTTAAATAGATATGGAATTGGAACCGTTGAGCCTAATAAACCAGATAATCCCCAGGCTTTGGGATTCATCCCTCGAACGTTGTCATTTGTCACCAGCTAAGGTCTAGGCGTGGAGTGACAATATTTACTGTCGAATGAGGAATTGACAGAAGTATTAAGCGCACTAATATAGAAAATCAACCTTAACGAAGACAATGAATTTAGAGATCGATTGATTGCTTAAACTTTCTAGTTACACATTGATTTTTGATCAAAAAAAAGAATCACCCTGCTATCCCTGCGGCTAATACTTCCGTGAAGTTCAGTGCGGTAGGTGTGGAAATAGTGGGAGTATTTCGGTCTGGGATAAAAAGAGAAGAAAGAGGAAGAAGTAGAGAGGTAGCGATATGTGGACAAAGAGAGAAGTCCATTGACCTCTTGGCACAGTTTCATCTCAAAGTCATCGCTCCGTGGTGCAGAGCCGGACCTCTTCGGCCTTCGAGATTTACCCTCAGAGTTACCCAAACCTCACAGAAAAGTACTCACGATTAATCGTAAGTATATAGTTAACAGTGTGTTTCAGCACGAGTCGATTATTTTCATTATTATTATTATTATTATTATTATTTTCTAGCTGTATAATCACTGAGAGAAAGTTTCTTAGCCTTGTTAAGTTGAATCGTTGTGCAGCACTTTAATTAACGTACGGTAATGTGGAAACCGTGCAACGCGAGAGAGAGAGAGAAAAAAAAGAAGAATTTTTAATCATTTTTTATTCATTCATAAATTTGATGGTTTGTTTGAGGAATAAAATATTTTTCTTTTTTAATTAAAATATTTATGCTGTTTTAGATTCGATAGAAAGATATAGATTTTCGTTCCATTTAAACTCGTCGAAGTGTTCGATCCCATCCAGAAATTTTGTGCAAAGTCTGTTTTTCGTATAAATTTGTCAAAGTGTGAAAATATTTCTTGGAAAGTGCGGCTTCAGCATCTCGAGGTTATAAAATCTTACCGACACCTTTTGCCCACGAGGTAGTCCGCCCCTGACGGCCAGTGTGCTCCGTAACACGGTTAATCGTTAATCGTTAGCGTTACGGCCAAAGGCGCGTCAAGTTGTAGTATAACGATCGAAACGACTCTGGGTTGGCCGAGGGGTCGGAGCTCCTCGTATATAGAGGGGAATTAACTTTTAATCATAAATATTACGAGCGTGTTGCCGAGATGATAGGACGGAAGCGAGAATGGTTGATGATTCGCGAATAGCCTATAGTTGCCCGACGTTTTCTCTTCTATATAGAGTATCTCATTAATCGTCGTATTATCGTTAGGTAGAAGGGAGTGTAATAATTCCTCGCGAGAAAAACAAGTAGCAAATAAAATTTGCAAATTTTTTCACTCACCAAGCTTATGACCGTGTTTCTTGCTAAAATTCTTCTCCCCGGATGTCATTATTCTCGTTATGCTACCGCGTCGAGGAATTAACAAAGTTTACAAATTCGTTGAAATAAGAAATTGGTTAATGTACGCTACCGATTAATCTTAAACTTTGATCAGGCTTATGATATTTACCATAAACTCGAATTTCGTAGCCACGTTTCAGAGGGGGTTGCGAAGCAGAGATGCTTGGGGTTGTTTTAAGTCGGCTTCTCATCGATAATATTTAGCAAACGTTCTGAACTTCAATAATGGGTCAGGATCAGTGAAAAATTTGTCAATTTATTCCATAAGCTTGGCTCCGATTGTTTTCTTGAATATTTGTTAACTGGGATTACTTATCTTGTATAAGAGCCAAGGTTCAATTAAAATAAATTCGGAATGAGAATCGATCGAAATTAATTCAACGTAATTTTGCTGTACTAAGTTGAGCTGCGTAATATATACGTTTCACTTGTCACCGTAGCTAATTTCTCGCCCAGACACATTGCTTGTAATTAAAATACCCCGACTTACGAACTACCATGTATATAAATTCGCATTAAGAATAATTACTCCTCGGAGGTATTCCTACATCTCATAATGGCCGTACGAGGATTTTCACTTTCCACGACGATAAAGCGGTGCCTTACCGTTATTACGTTTAACTACCTTGCAAAGACACCGTCCATGAAGATGAAGATCATTTGAAGTTTGCCAGAGTCGATGGATCTCAAGAGTTTGACGCGAGTAGACAGTTTTATATTCTCATATTGATTCTCGATGCCAGCATGGCTCAGGAGGAACGATGTCAGCGTGTGGAAAAATGTCTGGATTATTTTCCATACGTTTTAATGCCATTGTCATTGAGTCGCGGAGGAGAAGAGGCCAGAGTGTATATACGACCTCCATAAATCTCCCATCACCGGAGATTTTCATTTAACTCGGAACGAAAAAAGGTCTTCGCTCCGTGAGAAATAAGGGGAGTTGGCGGACAGCCTCAAAGTGGATCACCCAGTCCCCGATTAATTATTAAGAATGAAGAAAAGCTCCGTTCAGCCACAAGGGAGAACCCAGGTGCATACGAAGGGTATATGGGATCAGTCATCTGACTGGTCATGAGGCCAGCAAAAATTTAAATTAGAATCATTCTGCTTAGTCTGAGGTATGAAAAACAGATAGCAAGTGATGGAAAAGCATGGAATCGAACAGAATACGAGAGAATAAATCGAAACACAGATGTCGAATAGGAGACGCCAGATGGGTCGAATGTTTATTCATTCGATTTCCATCCCTGTACAATCAGATCGAATATATTTGTAAAATTTTAACGAGCCATAGAGCGGGCTCTATCACTTGATGATCAAAGTACGCGAGAGCAATGCCTGCATAGAAGTATCGAACATGACCATACTTCAGTGTCAAACGTAGTGTGGAAGTGGTGAAAATTAGCCCACGAGCTTCACGAGTTCGCTGCATCTGTGCCAATAGATTTTCGGATAGAATTGCAGCAGCTGAATATTCAGTAGGCAAAGATTGAAGGAGAAAAAGAGAGAAGAATATAGGTGGAATATATTCAACGAAACGTTATCCGGTCAACGTGCAAAGTCAATGGCATTTTACAAGTGGAAGTCAATGCATGACGAGATAAAGTCAAGGCGAGGCGAAAAAGTACATCCTTAACGATATAGGCTGACCTCAATCTCATTACGCAACTGTAACTTGTTTGACGTCAGTGATGCAGGGTCTGGTGACGATAAAAAAGATGCAGAAAACATTATTCGCAAGCTAACGAAGTCGGTGTTTCATGAATTCCAACGAGCTTACCTATCCGACTAATTAATTGTTTTCGCATTTACGATACAATTATTTATGAAATAATGATACCTCTCTCAGAGTTTTCTCCGCAAATAATTGAATAAACTAAACGAGTGAGTACTAATTTGTCAAAGAGCTATTTTCCTCGGTGATAAATGGCAGAAAGTATAATTACGTCGAGGGTCGACTAACTCGAGTAGTATAAACGCGCCATTCGGTTGCCCACGATTTGACGTGGGGGTAACACAGTGGTCGATACAGTATTGGGTAACTCCTCGATATCAAGCTAGGGCATATTGGTAGCGAAAAGAAAGAAGCGGATTGGCCCCTCTTGGCCCTTGGGGCTTTCGGATTTAGACGAGAGAACACGGCGATAGTAATAACCTGACCTGGCCAGCGTCGATACAGAGTATTAAGCCAGCAGTAGGAAGTGCGGAAAGAGAGAAGCGAGTGGGTGTAAGGGAGCGAAAAATATTTAACATTATGGGGGAGAGAAAGAGATAGGGAAAGGGAGAAAAGGAAAAAGAGTAAAAAGAGACAGAAAATAAAAGAATGAAAAACGAACAAGGCAAGCGGTGGACCAAAAACTCCTGGACGAGGTCTGGCCAGCGTTGCTCCTCCGATGAACAGGATCAGTCCCTTTTCAGTGACACAAACATTCGCACATGGGATCGCTGCACACGATTCACATTCGCGCGGATCCTCAGGGATACACAATAATGGCATTTGAGGAACGGTCTTATTAAACGTTTCTACGTGACGTCGTAGTATCGGTATTCCTCAGCTCCGTATATTCCCTTGATTCTGACACCGGTCGTTTTGCACCAGTGCAACGCCTGGCCTATATCTGTCTCAGAGAATAAAGTGTCAGGGTGCAGTTTGTACGTGTCGTCAATTAATACCGAGCACAGTTCGTTAGAGACAACTAATGGCAGGCTTATGGCTCAGGGGATATCCGTCATCGCATGATGTTCTTTCCGCGGCGTGTAAATGAAGAAAAAATCAAGCGTAAACCGAGCTGAAGGTGCGAATCACTTCTTTTTGGTACGTGATGTCGAATCCTAATGCCCATTCGTCCGTCTGGTTTGGAATTGGCATCTGGGAGTTTATCGTTCGAGAAACCTTGACCCATGTTTGTGGTCCTTTTTTAATATCAAGGCTGCCTGTCAAATTAGCGACTCACGGGGGATTCTTGTTCACCGATCATCGCTGCTAACAACAATTTATGGACGCAACGTGGAACATATTGAATAAGAGAACAGGGATAAATCGATTAGCTGGATTGAGGAACGAGGCTGTAAGCTGTCTTATTAATATCGGAAGCTATTCTTGCGTGAATCGATCGGCGAGTCTTCTAGTGCCTCGCGCTGTCTTTCAAACTGACGCAAAGTGAAATTGATTTATGGTCGACGATTGAGTCGATGAGGTACAGTGTAAAGAAACCCGGCACTGTTTTTTGCCTTTCTATTCACTGAATTTCGGGCTTGATCGCCCTGTCATTTTTAGACTTTGCCGTGACTTGTGGTAACCATTACTTGCCCTCGATATCAACGTTCGTATACATCTACCTACCTATTTAGATAGAAACTTTCTGGCATATAAATACACCAACTACACTTATAAGACCCGAAGTTATTGCCTCGAACGAAAAAGAAGTCGAAAATTCGTCTATTCGCGAAGGGAAAAATATCCCAAATAATATAGGTAGTACTTAGTTTCATCGAGCAGAGCTTGAACAGTTGGAATTTTCTCCGTTATCAAAAGTGCTCGATATTAATTCTGATTTCTGATCATGGCAAGTCAGGACTACATGCTTATTGATCCCTTGAAAATTCTATTCTAGTTCCGAAGACTGCAACAAAATTGCGAATAAATTTTATTCCAAGAGTTAAAAGGGTACGAAGAATCAAAATCCTGTTCAGTTTTGAGTAGGACATGGATGCAACTCCCCAAACGGAACGTTGCCTGCCAAATAATTTTTTCAGATCTCGTATCTCTGCGAGGACTCGATCGAGGAGAGATAATATATACGCGATTATCCTGACTCCGAAAAGGATTGAATTGATAAATTAGACGAATGGAATTTATCTGAATGACGATGCCTGGCAGTTTTGGACTATGGCAACTATAGATTCGAGATGTACGTGACCGGGTAGCTGAACGCGTCGAAGGCGGAAGGGTCGATTCTGGGTCACTAGGTCGTGGCTGTTGAGTCTGACTCACTGTTGAGTCACGAATGTACAAACTCGAGCTGTGAACTGCAGGGAACTCTTCCAAGAAGACGTTCGTTTTTACGTTACACGTCCTGGAGCGTAGGCAGGCAGGTAAACAGGCAGCTGGTCAAACGACGCGCAACGAAAGTGCCGACTGCCGTAAAATCGGTCGACTAACCCATCGTCCCGAGGTTCCGGTTTTACAGTAAATATATTATTTTCCTCGTCGCGAGAAAGGCCGCAGAGTTGAATCGTGACTTAAGACTTTCTCTCGAAATTAAGGAAAGTGCAAGCTTCTGCCATGTCATCAGCCGAGGTCGTGGTTAGCGCGTGCATCCACGTTGACAGTATTTCTTTATTTTCCATAATTGTTTCCTTCCTAGTCAGGTGAAATCGCTAGAGGTAAAATCTGACATCATCACACACATATTTCCTGCGATAGAATGAACAGAATTTTCGATCCCTTTTTTCTATAGCCACTCTAGAACCGCCAAAATAATTGCATTAATCAGTATGACGAGTTTCTGAAGATTCCCGAGCAAGGCATCCGTTAAGGTCCGTTCAGTCGAGACATATTTTATGAAACATGACGAGATCTCAGAGGATAACGAGATTTGTTGGCAGCTCTGATGCTTGCCTGTATATACCTGTGTATATATACTGTATAACTTTTCTTCGTATTGAACCGCGGACAAAAGTTTAAAGAGTCGCAATAAAGTGAGCAGGTCGCGGAGGCGGCTATGTGTACAAGGCGGTTATAAAAATCAAATTACTTTCAATTTCATCATCGTTTTATACGTATTTGTATACATATATATAGACCGCGGTGTTTGTTGTAAATTTGAAATATATTTTGTTCATGAAAATTTTTACGTTCAATTCATTGTGACAGCAGCCGTTTTTATATTGTCTCTCATACCGAAGCAACGTGAAAGAGATCGGTGTACACATGTAGGTATACATATGTGTAGTTTAAACGCGTAGAAGAATACTATTTCTGTGATGAAAATTTATATTCTACGTCAACTGCAGCAAAGCTTTACCGCAGAAGTTCATCGCTATAGTTTAACTTGATAAAACTAGACTAAAGCGACACGTCACGAGTCCAAAATGAACAATGTGGTACCTAGACAAAGAGGGGTTTGTCATGTTTTTAAATTGACAGATCTTTTCATTGATTTTGAATGGATTTCTAAAAACACGGTTTCATAAATGACGAAATCGATGCAGTTAGATTTTGGAAAGATGATTATCGCTAGTTTAATCAATTCAATTAGCATGAAAATGTCTAACCCAAATTCAACGTAGGAGGCGAATCGTTAATCAAACTAATCGTAAGTTGTTATTCACGATCCTTTGGTCGAATCGATTGAGGATTGGCGAACTGTAATGCCGAGCTGATTACTCGTCAGAATCCCATTGAATAACACTGATCAGAAGTTGGTATCAGAATTATCGAAGCGTTATTAGCCTATTGGAAATTGATTGGGAGTTGTTAATCCAAGAAGTAACCTACTTCTGTTTACGAACTATAACCGCAATGGCGAGTAATACATACGAGTTCAAAGCAGACTAAGAGAGCGGAGGTTGGCACACTACCAATTCCTGTAAAGGTATTAATTAGGTACTAATTGACGAAGAAGGACCGTCAAGGATACTGAAAGCAGGAGAGGCAAATATGAAGAATTCAATATATATACATACAGAAACGCAGTTATAGCAAGTGTTTGTATGGCATACGGTTGAAAGACGCCGCCACCGTGGAAGTCATCAGCCCACCCAGGTCACGGAGAGTTGAACTATGTGGGCCAAGGGAGGCCGTTGAACCCGCGAGGTCTGGCTTAGCCACAGTTGGCTGTAGACAGGCTCTCGCCACGAGACGACCCCCGTGTGTCGCCAGACTATCTCCATCTGACACCCGGTCGAAAAAATTGCATTTGCAGCATTGCTTCAGAATCGGTGAAAATCTTCGCGATTAAAGGTTGAAAATAAGTTAGGGTGAAAAAAAAAAGAAAGAAGAAAAGAAAATTTTTAAGTTGGACATTTTTAGAAGAGAAGAAGCTGATATGAGGTTCCTTGCTAATTGAATCCATCGGCTCTCGTACATGCAGGTGATGGGAGCTGCAGCATTCAAGTAGCAACGCCGATACTGGCTGAAGGGGTAAGAGATGATTAGCGATAATGCTGGGATAAGCTTTACGACGTTGGTTATAGAGGAGGGCTAACCCAACCCAAACCAAACCAGAACCAAAACCATCCCAACCCTTTGTGGTCCTTACCCAGGCTCATTTATCTCAGACAAAGGACCTCTTAACCCGATCCTGATGAAAAGTAACGTCGGTTGGACTACCCGAACTCCATCGAGGGGATACCACACTCCCCGCGACTTAACAACCTCGTGGAATTCTCATTTAGAGTCATAAAAGTGTTGAACACCGGACGATTATCAAGCGACAAATTCAGCCTCATGCCTTCGGATCATTTACGCGGCTGTTACTAATGGGGTTCACGAAAGGATTGCCTCGATTCAGGGCACCTAAACTTATTAGACCACCCTCCCTTGGGTGCTTGAGTTTAGTCGAAAATTGTCCGAACATGATTCAGTCAGTTTCGCCGCAAATAATAGCTTTCTTTTTCTTTTTTATAGCGATCGAATTTTCACTTACAAAAACATATAACTCAAACATATATGTAGAAAAGTCTGGAGATTTTCGAACTCAGGAATAACAGAATACGATGTGAACTATAAGGGACAGAATGGATCATTGAACAGGAAGGACTGAGAGAAGCAGATTCTTTCGTTCCTTTACCATCGACGCATTTTCTTTTTGCACTAAACTTCGGCCAATTACGAAAACGAAAAAACTGCAACCGGTTTTCGATGTAGGTTTAAACGATCGAAACTATAGAGGGTGATGCAGACTCGTGCAATCTCTCCTGACAAGTGACAGGAGGGACTGAACCTGGTTTACAAGATGAGATGGCGACCTGGCAAAGAGTTCACGACGTCGGTACCGTTAGTAGTGTTAACCATTACGACGGGGATGAGATTACGATCTAATCATTATCTCTCCTTATATCCCCACCTAACTTGATCCATTCATCATGTACAACTGGGGCAAATTATTCAAGCCAGTTCATGAATAGATTGAAATCTTCCAGGCATTGTATGCACCAGAGTGCGTGCGCTCCGAATGTATATGATGCTGTTCTCTACTTTTAGAATTTGCACAATTCGAGTGAATTTTATCAAAAGTATGAAAGAGCGAATTATTTCGTTATTTCTATTCTGTTTGAAGTTTGAACAGTTTCACATCGTTTTCAAATGGCAAACGTATTCGTGCGAAAAATAAATGTATACCTATAGCTGAGTCGATCATGCACTGCGATTATTTGGTCATATTTAAATTTCCCTCTACGTCTTTGGCGTAAGGTGAATTCGAGGATAATTGTGCCTTTTTGAAAACGCGCCCCACGCCGTACCGCGCCGTTTTCGTTATCCACAAGTCAATGAAAAATTAAAGCTCTTCCGAGGCATAGCAGTAGCTAATTACCTGCAATATTAAAGGCGCGTTACGCGTGGTAAACTATGAAGTATAAAGGCTAATTTTCAAGGGAATACAGAAAGTCGAGGTAGCGTTTGAAGCGGAATATTGCATATAATATATTATAAAGGCGGTTCGTGAACAGGACTTCATACACTCGTAACTTTCCGTCTGGCGTACCATTCAACTCAATAGCCAGCACCGTTTTATTAAATTTTACAGCAGCAGAGCTTCACACTAACAATAAACCCGTGGCGTCGCGTAGCTCCGGTGTCGAGAGGCTGGCAAGTTTTTAACTTGATTATTACGATGGAGAATGAATCATTCGTGTATTGCTATAATGCGTCACGTGTGTAGTAAATTATCCCGGAATAATGTGCAGAACAATCGGAACGGTACCTTAATTTGATTCACGTATAACATATTATCAGATCCGTAACGAACCGGGTATAGAGAAGAAATACGCCTTCGATTCGTTAGCTGTTATTTTTCATTTCGATCTAGGACCATAAAGTGTAGATTTGATAACTTTTATCAAACTCTTCAGACCGGATTAAATCACGCTGGCGTTTTTTATCGCTTCGTAAAGATGGGGTTTGACGATAACCATGAAATTCTGATAATTGAGGTTAATGGTCGTAAATTTCTCAACGCTTCTCTATACGTATAATCGAACTGCAGACGGAGATTGATAAAATAAACAGAAATATTTAAGATCCTTAATCAATTCTGCTGTATAAGGCACGCCGGTTACGGCCTCATCGTACCACCGCGCTTATAAAGTAATCGATTAGTTACCGTATCGGTGATGTGGCCTTAATACTGGTAGTATATCGTTTTAGAAACAGCCGATCACGGGTCGTTGAAAGAAAATTGGATACGGAAAAGAAGCGGCGATTCTCGCCGTATTAAATGAAACTCGACAAATTTTAGGACACTGAGATCGACTGGTTCCGAAAACTCTGAGAATGATAAATTACGAATCGGGAAAAGTTCGGCTTGCAAACAGCACCAAAATGTAGATGAAAAAAAAGATCGTTGATTATTGAGTTCGAATATAGCGGAAAAAATTCTGAGCCATGTGGTTCGAGGCAATAAAGCCACGTGCCGTCGTATGATTGAGCCAATCATTGCAAGCCTCGAAAAAGCGGTTTTCTCGTTTTTATAAAAAGGGAGAAAACGTGATTCCAATTCGTTTTAGCTGTCTACAACTCGCGACTGCTTCTCGTCAAAGTCGGAGGTTAACATCCGATGATTGAGACAGGAGTGGGAAAAAAATTGTACGAAGAGGGAAACGAAATTTCCCGCTGCTTACTCGCGAAATATGATTTCGCATTCGCGAAATAAATCAACGATTATACATGTGTGATTATGGATAAGGAAAATCGGTTTGGACAGAGAAATTTACAAAATTATTCGATATTTCGATTCATTATATCATCTATCCGCGGTATAATTTGAATAAAACAATTTTTTACCGGTAGAAACCGATGCGCAAGCGGCAAGAAGAACCGAGCGATTTCAGGTTGAAAAAACGACGTCATTTACCGGCTCGAAGGTACTCCTAAGCGAAACCAACGGCCTTGTAATAATTCAGAGATACGTGTCCCCGCGCGGCCCACATTTGCCTAAAGACAAGGGATGATAAAAACGCCCTGGGGATATACGGGGCATGGGATAAAAGAGACGAAAAACGAGAGTGGAGAAGGATAAGAAAGAGAAAGAGACTGGAGAGTAGAGAGTCGAGACGTACATGCGAATTCTGCTGCAGTTTCGCAAGGTGCTGTTTAAGGCACACCTTTTTCGACCCTTTTCATAAAATGTTATGGCACCACGGCGCGGTTGTGGCCAGTGTGTTTTTATGAACTCGAACCTACCCGCAATGACTGCCGCGATGTGTTCGCCGGTAGTCACGCGATAAGGAAACGTAAAAGGCTCACCTAATGGCCACTAGGCAACGGTAACGATAAATGGTAACAATATCTGTTATTGGTAAGCCACCTCGATAACCGATCTTTTCCTCGAAACCAACAACCTCCAGGAAGTCACTGCCAAGTACCTTCTAATACCAGCAATTGTCACCTATATCACACCAGGAACACGATACATTTCATTTCCAATATTTCATCGCTTCCTCGAACGATCATCACGCTTCGTATATTTTATACCCAAGGATCAGTGGATCCAGGGTGTCGAATCAACGACCATAACTAATATCGCATTTGTTTCTGTACTCAATATTTCATGGGATGTAAGAAAATGGAGAGAATTTCTACCTTTTATCCGAATATTTTTCTAGCTGCAGAAAGAACATACGAAATTCGGGTTCCACCCACCAAATTCGGAGACCGAATTAGACTGAAAAGGGTTTCGGATTTCAATTCGCAGTAACGCAGTATGAAAGGATATCAAGACAATATGACGGTAAATGTCCCGCACACCGCCTCGGACACTTGGTCTAGGGTAAAAATTGGGCATGTGAAAAAATGGCTGAAAAGAAGACGTCTGCGCGGAATTGTTGATGGCGGTTAGGTCCTGGGGTTCTATTATATATGTCTTCGTCTCGCCGCCGGGCCAAGCAGACGTGGTAGACGAAGAAACGGTATCTTCCCCTTCCTTCATCTTTCATACTACAAACCGACCTGATTTCCTGACCCACTGTCGACTATGGCCACGCCACTGAGACGGTACTAGATGACCGAGTATGGGTCAACAACTTCCTGCCTATCATCTAGCTTCGGTTTATTTCTCTTCTTCTTTTTCTTCTCCAGATCTGGACCAAAAATCAGGAAAGGAATATTGAGGAGAGGTGAAAAGCTCGCTAAATTTGGAGATTTAATAATTGTAAGCCACCCATGCGGTTACGTATTGGAACTTATATGGAGGTACCAGATGGAAATATACCAGGGAACGAAGTCGTCCTTTGACTTTAATCACTGTATACCACGTGGGCAGGTTGTGTTAAGGACGAGAGGTAGTGCAGGGAATGGGGACCCATTATCCGGTGGGTTCACTCCGGGATACTCTTGCCGCCCCGGACCCTAAGATCGTAATTACGCGTGTGCCAGGAAGTTTGAGTACTCGGTGGCAATTGCTTTCGAGGGAACCAGAGGAGCTTTTCCGTGCGAGAAGGAGAATTACTACCCAGAAACCGCACACCGATGCAAACAAGAAACTGCGATGAGATGAAGGAGGAAGAAAGTCGAGGGGTTTCTCCTCGTTCGGACAGGGTGACATGCAAGGTTACCCCCAGGTAACTAGCAGGGCAAGAATACCAGGGCAGTATCGAGCCTCGGTAAGCTTTTGTGGGACACTTTGTTCCCAAAGTTTGAATAAACTTTCGGGGCGCCCTTTCGTCCTCTTTAAAAGCCACACGCACTTCCGGTTCCTTTGTTGTACGTCTTAAGACGAACGCGTTGTTTACTATGGTAAACGATATAATAAGTAAACAGACGCGCCAAGGCGTGGGCGGTGGAAACGGAGTGTGAATTATTCACTCTAGCTTGTTTCAAAAGCTTTGTAAAGCTTGCCCTCAACTTGGTTTGCGACGTTTTCGGCTCAGAAATCGCGTCGCATTTACCTCCTATATGAAAAGAAGATTTTCTACACTCAGGTGGTTTCGGAAGCCGTCTTATGCTCTCTGTGAATAATCATTGCGTGCTTTCGGAAGACGGTTTCGAAATAATACATCCAATTTATTAGTGGCTCATATATAATTATGGAAGGATTGAAAATCGGGCATTATTTGTTTCATTTCATTTTTGTACTCCGATTTGAGTCGCTTATTGTTTCCGTATACCCATAAATAAGTAAATAAGCGGAAAGCATTTCCGGAAGTGTTTTTATGAATGAATTAACTGTTCTGTTTACGCAAGAACGAGACAGGATACGGTGCTGGAATTACGCTGTGAAACGAAGAAAAATCCATTGAAACTTTACCAAAGAATTAAAAACTTTGATGAAATTTTTCTTTTCAACTTACGACTAATTTAATTAATTTACGAATCGCCACGATTATTATAAGCGCGGAACTGATTACAACTTTGCAACAGCTCGGAGTATGGCTTTTCCTGTTTTCATATATATGCCTGAGTTACTTCGAGATATGATATTTCGCAATAACAGGCAAATTGCGAAATATAAAACATGCTGGTTTTCTCATTTCGCAATCTTCAAGTCACATGTGTCAAAAGGGGTAATATTTCGTGCTGAAATTGTTCGCAAGCTGTTTTCTGCTAGCGTTGAAGCTGAGGTTGTTTAGAACTTCGCTGCTTGTGTTTAGTGCAGTCCCAGCTTTTGCATAGTTGCATATGTGAACAGTGGGTATATATTTCTGTCGTAAATGTCAGAACTTGGCCTTACCGAGTAATTGGCTTTAAGACACATCAGAGCAGGCACTAAATTCCCGTGAAACATCTGCTTCGTATTAATTTCGAGTTAAGTCAAGCTGCGGAATTGGAAAATAGAGAATTCCGATAGGCGGAAAATGTTTCACAATCAGGTATATAATACATACTTCCTGGACAGATACATAATATCATTATATATCTAATTTCTCACGAAATTTAATCTATAAAGAACCTGGCTATAAAGAATACTGACAAATCTGATTTGGCGATGGTATAATTCGTGAATTGATGAGGATTATATCGGGAGTTTCGCGGTCACAGGGAATTTGTGTTCCATGTAATTATTCGGGCACATAAATCCGAACAGACGAGACTAGGAACATATAATCGTGATGCGAGTTCGCACATTGCGGATTATTAACCAGTTAGTTGGCTGATATTTCACGATGGACAATAAAAATTCCCTAGTTTATTGGCTGACGGGTAATCAACAAACGGCGAACGGTACACACGAGTAATTCTATAGGTTTGCCACTGGAACAGTTAGGCGAAGTAATTCGCGCTTATGGACGCAGGAACGGTCGATAATTCCATTACATATATTCAGAAAAGTATGCAAGCGGAGAAATTGCCAAAAGAAATCTTAAAAAAAATTTAATAAACATGAAATTTCGAGAGACGATGCTATCCGGGGTTAAAAAACGGTCTAACAATTCGCAATTGAAATAATTTTCGCACAATTATTATGTGAAATACATATTTTGGTCCTTTGGCAGGAACTGTTGAAAATAAAAGATGAAAAAATAATAATGTCACTTAAGTGTGCAGGAGTAATTTATAAGTGACTTCCGCAGATTATAAGTACTTTTTGTTTTCCAAGATTAAGACGGAATTCATGTTCTCTGCATTATTAACAGTAAGACTAAGACCTACTTCAGTAAGCACCTACTTCCTGAGTTTTTTTTTTTCTTTGTTTTTACATTTTTCTTTCTCTTATTCTTATTTTTTCTCTTTCTCATTCGTCTACATTTTTCTCTCGGACTTGGCTCTTTCGGTATAATACCAATTCTGCAGACTCGAAACTACCTCGTATACGTATTTGGTTATATACCCTGAATCTGTTACATAACTAGACCTCGAAGAAGCTTGAGCTGATACGCGTATTTTCTTCTTTTTTTTTGTCTTTTCTCTTTTTTTCTTTTGAGAGATGAAAAAACAAAAATGAAATTGAGTCATAAAATGGAATGAGATTTTACAGATGCTCGCGAGATCTCCTCGTTAGTTAGCTAGAATTTTATTACGACGCTTTCGCGAGTCTCGAAGATGAGTAAAACGCCCCGTAGCAAAAAAAAAAAAAAAAAAAAAATGCGAGACTTGATGAAAAATTCAACAAATTTATAATCATTTTGGAAAAATTGACAATTGACTGACTACCGATCAAACAATCACATGATGTTCTTGGAATCTTCTGATCCTAATTCGAAGAAGTGACAGAAGAAAAGTAGGAAAAATAAATTTCGAAACGTATGTGTGGAACGCTTCCAGCTGCATCTCTGCTCCAAGAAATGTGCATGAAGCTGTCTCTCAGGTGAAAATGTCAAAAGATAAAATGAATAAAAGCAGACCATTGCAGGGCGAGCTTATTTCTCGAAAGTTTTCAATCTCATAGTAACGACGCGAAAAGGTAGGTACATAGATAGGTACATGCGACAAGCATTAACGAAGGTGTAAAAAAACGGTGGACTCATAAATGCACGATTATAATTTATGTTTCCAGAGCACAGTGTGTACTTAATAAGTGACGGAAGACAGTCGGTGTTCATACTGTCTTTAACAAAGAACATTATATCTCACACTATTTCCGTTGACAGGTTTGCCGCAGGGCCTAGAGGCACAGAAAGCCATAAAGCTTTCCAGCGTGCGAAATACTGACAATAAAGTACCGAGATAGTATACCTACCCGTCTTTATGCAAGTCGATTTTTTATTTCATTTTTTATTCCTTTATATCTAGACCCATGGTTTTATCGAACTCGATTCATCTGCAGAACTTTTCAACATTGTCATTCCGAGTCCTGTTTCTTTCGCTTGTAACTTCACGCTCGGAATAGAATGAGAGAAAAAATTCATCCGGCTTAGAATAGATCGAGATATACGTCAAAATTTCGTTTCTATATAGGTATAGGTTTCTTGATCAGTCACGAGCGTAGGAGCGGTGCGGATGCTTGGCATACTTGTGTGCAAAGAATGCAACAAATAGTAACTATTTAGATAACGGTATATCGCCGTTAAGAACCTCTATGAAATACGTGTACGGGAAGTAGACGAAGTCAAACGACGCGGTTTGGGCCTGTCAAAATGTCATTTAATCGAATATATTCGAGTATTGATAACGAAGAAATATATCTGAGCTTCCAACACCGGGTCATTAATTTTAGTTTATTAGATCATTATTAATGACTTTGGTAGACGTGTTCAAACCGCGAAGGCGACATTGATCGGATACGAATATCCCGTCCGTAATGTATAATATTAATAAATTTCCTGTGCTCCGAAAGGCGAGAGGAAATTTGTAGAAGTTGTAACAAAATTGGGATGAAATTAACTTGAGGATAAAATAAGGGATGAGATTCTATGCAGAAATGTTACGCGATATTATTTGAAGCAATTCACTCTAGAATCTAGCTACACATATTGCCGGTGACCTGCTGCTCCTGAACATAGCGGAATTCAAATTGCAGTAGGAACTACAACGAGGTGACAAACGATGTAGAATGGGAAATGCAAGAAAGGAAAGACTCCTCATTTCTTCAAGGAAAGTTCAGCATTGAATTACACGTACGTCATTTACGGAAAATGAAGAACTGCGAATAACGAAATCAGTTCCTCATATATTTTGCATCCGAGTCGCAGACTGAGCCGCGCCAGAGATATTTTTAAAATTGATCAAAATCGAACGAATCATAGTAACAGATTGTCCATTGTCTGCCTCGACTCCCTTCTCACGCGATTAAACACGCTGCAGAAATGACAAAAGCTTATCCGCATCTCGAAGTAAACCTTAATATATTATTGCAACTATCGCCTGAGCCCCGTCGTATTTTAACTGATTGCGTCTACGTCGGTTCGACGAAACTTTAAACTAGATCATTAAACAATTTTTCCACCTAGCGAGAGAAAAACGTCACCTAGGTATAAGGTGTGAGAAACGAAGCATGAGACGGACAAACGTGAAGAAATACAAACCAGACCAACCCTCGCGTCTCCTCACTCATATTTCGTTCGGAATGGTAACGATTTTTTTCGCAAATGGAATGATCCTACAAAGGCAGAGAGATAATACGCCGTATTACACATTTTCGTAGAAATTCTGAAACACAAATCCTGATGGATGATTGAAGATGGAAAAATATCAATCAATGCCAAAGACACATTCCTAAGGCCTCGTCGTACTGATTTCTAAATTGCAACGAATGTGAACGCACGGGGATTGGTGGATAATATTTTTCAATATTCGGATCATGGAAGTGAACAATGAAACTTGTAAATCGGGAAAGAATCACCGAATTTATACGTGTCTGAATAACTTCAAGATTAGAATCCGGTTGAATTATTCCAGCATAGATAGTGAGGCGGGATTGTTTCCCTTTGCGGGTGAACCGTTCCAACTTTTCTTCCGGAAAATTGTTTCTGTTTTACGAAAATGGCTCTTTAATCAAAATCCACGTCCTTAGTGATTCGGTCTTGACGGATGGAAAGTGGAAGGAGCTCTCGCTCTCTTTGATGGTATAATATCATAATTCTCTTTGAGAAGAACACAACCAGCATTATTCGACCCGCAGGAGATGTTCTTGCCGGTAGGATAATCATTTCATCTTGATTTCGCACGCGAACCATACTTGTGCACGCGAGCTGTTTAAAAATTAAATGAATCAACGGTATGAGGTCGACGATAAAGGAACACGTATACCAACGTGCACTAACAATCGTTATAAAGACAAATATAACCCAGATATGAAATAAGCCTAAGTCCCTAGGTTCTATGAATAAAACATTCTGTGATACTTAATTCCATTTATTTCTGACTTATTTTGTCCGTTCTTCTGTCCTCCAACAGCATAATAAGAACAATGAGGAGAATTTTTAGAAGGAAAAAGGTGAAAGATCATCTGGCGTCTAATGGGCTACGAAATAAAAATTCTTTACTCAAGTTTCGCGACCAAGGTAGCAGCTACCTGATGATTGCGAGGCACGTAACAGGTACAAAATGACTATGACAATCTCTGCATCGATCTAACAACGTATAAGGTACATACACCTACGCATGATAGATGGAAAGATGAAATTTGCCGTAACCTACCGTGGGATAAAACACCGCCTATTTCTCAGCTGCACACTTACCTAAACTTGCCATAATATATCTTTGTCTTAGTAGCGTTGACTATTAGAAAAGAAAAAAAAAAAAAGAGAAAGAAAAAATAAAATAGTACATCAGATCTGGATATCTATAACTGCAGAGCTGAAATTTACATACTTAGCGAGATTTTTTATAACGCTATTTCTCAAGGTACGATGTGATTAAGATTGGTTAGATCTTCTGCAGTATCATCAGCTTGCAGCTAGTCACGCACGAGAAAATGTAAAACGAATCTATCACCGTTTTTACGTTGGGAATATATTTCCTGGAGAAAGAGGACGGATGAAAAGGTTTTTCCGTAGTCTTAGATCCATCAGCTACTATGTAGCTGTGATCAATACGTCATCACGGTCGCCTTAACCACCAAAGATATAATCTTTTACTACGGATCTCGACGGCTTGGAACATTTCCTGGTTTCTTAATATCTCATTGTTCCCTTTGGGGCGAAACGGAAGCAGAGAAGGCAGAGGCTGATAATATTGCTATCTAGTTCAAGATAATATTGCCTGCAGACTCTACCGTGGAAACTTAGCGAAATCTGTGGGGTAATATCGTATTAACAAGTATGGTCGATTAATTGAAGCATATAACATGGCTTAACGGATCCTTGGCTGCTAAGTAAACCGTATACATGTATTTGCGGGTAAATATGCGAAACTGGTGTGCGTGTGTGAGGTAGAAACTCTTGCAAGTAAACCAGGAGGTTGAGGGTATCGCGAAAATGATATTGCTAGCGGAAAATATCAGCGAATAACGGCGCCTGTTGTATTTTGATATAAAAATCGCGCCAAGGTGAGGCGAAGAGCTTAAAGATAGCAGAATTAGAAGGTGAAAAGATAAGTTCGAAAGAAGAAGAAGAAGTGTGATAAAGTTTTGGCGAATTAAACAGCGCCTGGATGGCGAGGAGTGAACTTTGACTACTACAAATGTAAGGAGGAATTGACGTAGCTTATCGAGTTTGAAACCGCTTCCACCTTTCTAACTTCGATATCTGTCAGATAGCGCGTAAAACCTAATAATTATCTCCCTTACTTGAACTTCTCCGGCTTATTTTAAGACCCGAAATTCCATCAGCGATTACTGAAAACTTTTCAACGATGAAGTTGTAGAAGTTTACGGAAGGAATAGTAGTATCCGTAAATCGGCTTGGCAGGTTCGGCGGTCAGGTTAGGATGGATAAAGAATAAAAATAAAATTTATATGAAATAAATAAAGTTCGTTTTATACATCGCGGTGTAAAAGTGACCCGCACCTTTAAAACGAATCAAATGTAGGGTCTAATGCCAGGGTCGAGTAACGCGTACCCCTATACCTTAAGAATTCAATTGAATCGAGGAGAATCGGCAACTGCGGGGTGAAATATTCACACAAATTGAGGATATTGGCTACAGGCATTCGCAGATATGGCGGGTCGTACGACGAACTTAAATAATTCAGTTTAATCAAACGTAGCAGGCCTCAGGATTCCTTGGTTGATTCCTGGGACCGAACGTTTATACCTTAGAATTGCTTGAACCCACGAAGTAACCCCACGCATGTACGATCGCGAGGGGAGTGATTCTGAGTGGAAAGATATTACCCCGAAAATGTGGAATAACATTTTCGTACCCCAAACACCAGCCCTCCTCTTCACTTCAAAAAGTCACTTCAGAGATGGGTTAACCAACTAGAATATTTCAAGAACCAACAGTGCGTCTACATACACTGTGAGGAAGCGGAAAATGAAAAAAATAAAAAATCGCAAGCTATAGATTAAGGGAATCATCCCTTGATCAAAACTTACAGATTTTCAATACTTCCCGGATATATTCGATGTCGAATATTCTTCGAAGCTACCAAAGTCTGAAATTGAAACGCCAAAGTGTTTTTCTCCCGTTAATTAAAGCCGGAAGTGTGTTCATCGCGTGGGCAGGTAGGTATGTATATACACAGTAGAATTGGTCGAGTTTGGGGAGATAATAAGGTGGCGGAAGTAATATTCCAGGATGTAATTTGTAGGTCTTAGGTCCGTCGTCGTCAACGTTTGCGGATGGAGGTGTATATAGACGGGTGGTTCGGGTGTCAGATAGAACCCTGGCTCAAGGTGCTCACCGGAGGTAGGGAGTGAGTGCCAGCAGCCAACCATCCTGTGAGGTATATACACCTTTACCTAGTCAGGATCGTAAGGAAGGCGAATATATCCCGGTTACAGGGTTATGAATAAACTTCGCGCGGTAGCGCTGCTACTGCGGCGATATTACATTGCGAGGGATTAGCGCGAAGTAATTCAGAAGCAAGGCAAGGCTCGCCTTCACTTCACTCCGCTCCGCTCAACCATGTGAGCGTTTTCCATCCAAGTTGGATATTCCCAGGTCTGCTCGTTCCACTCGGCACCAGGCACACCTCCTCTTTCCTATGCCGAGGTTGTACACAAACGCGCAAATATCACCGAGAGCAAACATCGTGCATAGGGCAAAGCCTTAAGTCTAACATACAAATGTAGCCAAAATTCGAGAGTGTGAACACCAAGTTCCGCAGACATTTACCTACCAGTCACCAGCACTATCATCTCGGTCTCAGTCTCAGTCTCCTTCCCATGGCTTGGTACCAGTATACGTGTGTAACTTGGTATACGTGGGACAGATGAGGAAGGAAGACCTTGTCTTCTCTTCTCTTCGCTTCTCTTGTACCTTTTGCTCCATCTTCCATCCCCGAGCTTCTATCCTTTACTTCTCCCTGCGCCACCACCTTGCCGACAGTAATGAGTCACCTCCGGTTTAATTAGAAGCGGCGCAGACGTCGCAACGTAGACGATGCTCGTCTTCCAGGTCCCCAAGTAGCCGGGTGACTGACTGGATCCCGTCAGTTATCGCACCTCTTTCATCAGTCGGGGTGGTCCGGACTCCCACTTGTCTCCCTTGTCTTAAAGTAGGGAAAGTTATCACTGGTCCGGGGTGTCGCTGGGGGATTGGGACCTGGCCCTCTCGAAAATTTCGTTACCATTTACCAAGAGAAGAATGCGATTATTAAATCGTGGAAAAACGCCGTGGGGGTTGTTGAATCAATTCTTTTTGCTACCCTCAAAGGATATCAATCGCTTAGGAAAAGAGAAGTCAAACAATTATCCATCGAGCGTCGTCTCAAGGTTCGGGTACTTCGAGATGATGATGATGGAATCCACCATTTGGTGACAAAAGAATAGAACGAGGTATATTTGATATTTTTTTCTCTCGAATTTCCACCAGCATTGAGGAAGATGAAAATAGTTGGAAAGAAATATCGGGAAGTTTGTGTAGAGGAGCTTTTGTTTTGAAAGGAAGTAGTCTAGCCATTTCTCTACTTACACCATCAATCCTAATTATTGTTTCTCCCTGTGATAAAAGAGCATAAAAAAAGGAGAGGACGAAGTAAAAATAAGTGAAAGATCGGGTTTCCCGATACGAGAAAGTTGCGGTCAACTCGTTAAACCGATCCGACACGTATTAGAAGTTTCCAACAACAAATATCCGATACTAGATTCCTTCCTTTTTCATACACAGAAACTTAATTTCAGAATTCTCCTCGAGGATCAACGACACTACGATAGATCCACAAAGCTGATTAAACCTCTCTGACACATATTGCGTAATAGCAATTAGGATGAAAATTTCTCTTCATCCATTGAATAATAATTAGGCAAGTATCAGATTAATCAGTTTAAGCGAGGGACTATCACGGTAGTGCAGAGAAACCATCATAAGTCAAAATCTGTAATGGGAAATGGTTCGTTGTCTCTCACGTAATAATTACAGGTACTCGGACCAGGCGAGCAGGTTACGGGTACTAGATGTAATTTTTTTTCATTATTTTATGTGGTTATTTTTTTGATTTTTTTCTCTTCTTCTTATTCTCCTCCTCCTCCTTCTTTATTTTCACTCCACGAACCTGACAATTAATTACGTAGCACCGAGAATATTTTACAGCTGCAGCAATCTTCGCAGTGATTATATAGGCGGCGAGGGCAAAAGGCATCAGGCCATTGAGTCTGTATTAGTTATTACGCACATTTACGCACTTGTGCGTGGATGGGCGTCTCGCTGTAGCGGGCGTATAGGTACAAGTTCTTTGATACCTAGTTCTATACCATATACGTAAAACCTGAAGCTTGAATATAGGCATACGGTATAAGAGGCACCTCTTACCTATATAAGCATGTTTCTACCTTACACAGGGGCATTTCATGCCGCCGGTGTGTATGGAGCGTAACGTGAAATCGCTCGTTTCAAAGCAAGATGCATAGAATCGTTAAAATCACGTGCGAAGCGACAACGAAACAAGACTCGGAGTAGGAGGAGGTTGCGGAGTTAAGTTTCTGGCGCGGGATTTGCTTCCTCGCATTTATGGCGGGAAAGTAATACTGAATCCCCTCGGTGGGACCCGTGATGTTCCCTTATAAGGTGCAGGAGACAAGAGGTGCAGCAAGCGACTGGATGCTAACATTTGCAGTACTTGCCACAAATTTGCACCGATCGTGTTAACCGACCAGATCGGTAGCTTGCCTTTTAATGATGTCAGCTATCTCCTGCATGCGCAATATCTGAGAAATTGAAAAACCTGAAAGCCAATGCCAACACCCCGCGCCACCGATATACGAAAAATGTTACGATCGTAAGACGACGGGGTTTCTCGTCGACTAATTAGTTATTATAAATTAATTTTAATTACTCAATTAAACGGATATAACCGTATTGAATTTTTCCACCGTAACTCCCCATGTCGAACGCCTACGTGAGCCCATGAATCATCAAGAGTCTTAGTAACCTCGACGCTAATTGAATATCGGCTATTCAGAGCCATGTTCTACATACATGCATATGGCAATCTTCCTAGGCTCTTGTCCAACAGCACATGAAACGCTGTTGATTCTTGCAAGTACTGACTTAATGGTCTCGTCGTAGGCGGTTTATATTTGCTATACAAGCCACATGGCGTTACGTTACGGGTTATTTAGTCGAGAAAACGAATCGAGACTTTGTGTTCGGGTAGTGAAGATGATCTTTGCGAAATTGAATGGATGTTACGCGGATCAGCGATGATCAATTCATCCTTACTTTGACCCGATACTGTCAAAACTCTTGAGATCGGGATTGATCCTGAAGTAAAAAGATCGTTCGGGGTCACTGACATTATCGAAATTTGCATCCGCATACCTACGCAGGTATCCGTTCGTGAGTAAATGTGATGTTCAACAGATCGTGGCTAACGAGAAACATCGGGTACTTATTCGAGCGTATATTGATGAGAGTTTTAATTCGGCAGATAAGTTGTTTCATAAACAGCACGGGGCTCATTACGGTTGGAAGACTTCTCGGTGTATAAAAATCAACGAATTTGAACTACGTGGTCGTCTTTGGCAGGGTTTTCGTTCTCGTTTCTCGATTCGACCGCGTAACGCCAATAAAATTCTCCGAGCCGTCTAGATCGATGAAGAATAAAGATGGGAGAGGAGAGGAGAGAGGAGAGACCCTTTAGCTCGGTTGGTTTACCCGTGGGTTAGCAGCGGCTGCGAGAGCAGCTCTCGGAAACGATTTTACCCCCCGCGAAGCGAACAAGAGACGGGCGTCTCAATCCCGCCGCGAAAAACAATAAAAACATGGAAATTCAACGACCGTAAAGATTATTTTACGTTCCTGTTATGGCTGGATCGATCTGTATAGTTTCTGCCACGAAGAAACGGCCTACGAAATGAAATAGGTAATACGATCCTGAAGCAGGAACCCAACGAGCCCGAAGCACCGGAGACCCAGACCTAGTATCGGCTCCTGAAACGCTCTCAGCCATCGTATAACGCGGTTTTTTCGTGTCACGCGGTTCATTACCAGAAGGAAAAAGCAAAAATATTGCTTACAGAGGGGTGATTCGAAGAAAATTTCTTATTTATTACAACCGTTCTACCGTAGCACCTCACCTCACTACCCGATCTTCACGTGACATTAGAGATTCGGATCTATAGATATATACGTAAAGTACAAACCTGCGAGCCATTCGGAGCGATGACTAAAAGGGTTAGGAAGAAAGCTGGGAGCTACGTCGTTCTTGCATCTTGGAAGAACAAGATTCTAGAGTAAAGTCTGCCAATTACTAACCTGGAACAGAAAGAAAGTCACGAGTTAATTACTCAGCGTTTTTGGACCGTGAGAGTATCCAGTAAGTAATAGTAGAATACTAGACAATGGGCCAAATATGGCACTGGGTTTGGAATCTTAACAGTATTCTTGTCTGCTGAAAATCCCATCGTCATGGTATTCCGGAATAACGGTACTTCCGCGTGGACTAAAGATCCGAAAAAGAGCTTACGGACGAAGAATATCGATCCCAGAAACGTCGAAACTTAGCTCCGTGATGATCCAACGGTAAGCCGCAGCTGTGATAATCAAATGAAACGTGCCATCCGGCTGCAGTAGAACTTACTTTGCGATCAAAGATATGACTAGGGGGGCTGAAACGATACCGTATCTATTTTTTCGCCGCATTTATTCGTACGCGATAAAGGGAATTCACCCTCGCCTCGTTTTTTTTTTTTCCTCACCAAGTGGATTTTGGTATGGATATATATTTTCTTTTTCTTTTATACGTGAAGAAATATGACGGTCGATATTCTAGCGCTTATTCTCATAGATTCGAGCACTTCGGTATCACGTGGAGAATTATTTCAATGAATAAGGGTCACTCTGGCGAAGTATATGCCGTACTTCGGGAACTTTTTTTCCTTTTCACTAGTCTGGGATAACCGCATGTCGTGTTTGAATAATATAGATAGAGGAACGTACGGAATCGACGGTGACTAAAATTTCCAATTGTACAGAACGTCGGTATAATAATATCCTCGACGTATGTCGAGAGGAAACGTATTTTATACATTTAATTTTCACCAACTGAAAGGTAAATTAATTTTCTTCTCTCTCTCTCTCTGATTCCTCCCGCAACTATTACGCCCACAGAATTCATGAGATACTTGTCAGTAGTCTACGCGCGTGTACGTCCGCAAAATTCTACGGTAATTGGAAGCTGGGTACTGTAGTGTTCTCTGGACTGACGGCATGTAAGTTGTCCACAGTTCTGTTGCCAAGAATGGTTTTTGCACAGAATTTGTACGGTCCCACCGGAACTCGCTGAACTAATTATGGTTGTAATTGAACCGCGCCTGCAGCGTACAAAAAACAGGACAAATTCCGTTTCCATTGTGCCGTTGTACCTGGCTGCCCGATGTTGTTACTGAGGATGTGAACTTCTCCTACTCTACGGTTCTTCCTGTAGCCTGGTATATCCATTACAAGAGCACAGAAAAAAATGAGACAGAGCCAGAGCCAGAGCCAGTTACTATATAATAGTTGGCCAAATTATGCACGCGAAAAGAGAATGCTATTTAATAAAAAATCGCATTGTGCCATTCACTCTAAAATACGCAACACCAATCATATTTTTCAATGATAGTTTCAGATTCTGGATAACGAGCATTATATCACTTTACGCAGAATCAACCTTCCCTGAAATCTTTATATCCATTGTAATTTTCATCTAATTTCATTCGCATGTAGTGGCTACATTATTTTCTCTATGCACACCAGCCATATTGTAACGGTACACTGAAAGGCGTTGCACTTTATAAATGAACGCTCACTGCAGCGACCAGAAATTAATTTCCCTAAAGATGAATAATATTGAGACGTAGAGACAGTGCAGTCTGTGATTTTCCGGTCCGTTCGATATTCCTTTCAATTCTGATGATCCAACCGTGTTTCAGAGATAGTAGTACGCCTTTATCAAATAGTATGTCGCGAAGAATTGGTCAATTTTCTTGTCGAACGAACCTCAATCAAAGATTTGTTCCGTCTGGTCATAGATGGAAGGTATATCCATTATCTAGGTAAGTAGATGCGCTGGTTTCTGATACAGAGGCGTATGTATGGCAGCGTGAAATCCGATGGTCCCGGTGGAGTCGAACTCGGGGAAAAGTTCGGGCAAAGGAGTCTGAAATATGTTTTATTCCGGCAAATAACTCAGCGATAACATTTTGCGGCATAAATTGAATTCTCGACACCAATATTCACGACTTGGACTGGTCAAGTTCTGCGAAACAATTTGTTATTCTTTCGCCGTAAGTTCACCTCTCTCAATTCCGGGGATCAAAACACCCTTCAAACAATTTATCTTATTGTTTTTCTCAACGATCAAACCCTGCACTCGAGTGTTCCAACAGCAAAACGTGACAAATTGAAAACGCGGGGTGTAACGAGGGTGGATGTTTCTGACGTTTCTTCAAGGGTATCAAATCCTACTCCACTTCAGTTCGCGCCAAGGGATGGTTTCCGTTAGTAAAATTTTAGATTCTAGAAGTTCCAATTTCACTACAGAATGTCTAGCGCAACCAGAATCGCAATATAGTATATCTGCGAGGATATATTCGCAATATCAGTAGAAAGTACGTGATGGGAGTTCAGTTTGAGCTGCAAAGCACGCGCGGGATGAGCCAGCGATTTGGTGAGCCCCAGGTAGCACGTGTGTTTGTAAGAACGACTGGAAAGTAAAGAAACGGGATAAAAAAGCCTCTCCAATACCTGGTCTTCGTGGCACATTGGGATTAGGTGAAGTTTTATGACAGGGAATTGGGTGACTTTACTATCGGGCGTCGACAGATTCCGATATATGCTTCAGGGCTCGATATCATTGCCACGTCACACGCCACGACGAGAGTACCTTTAATTATCAAAGTTTACCGTCACTGTTAATACCGTCTATGATTAAATCGAACCCTGGTCATGCCAATGACAGGGCGATTAAATTTCCCAGAGTTATGGCGCCAATCTCTCAACGATCAATTTTCAATCGCATGACTAATTACGGGATTATATTATAAGCCCTGTTTACGGTGTACAATGTAATATGCTTTTGGAACCGGGAATTAGGTTTATCAATTTCAATTTGAACAGAAATAATCGGATGATTTTTATACTGACAAATATAGTTTATCGCGTGGGTTTCGAAAATAGTGAAAAATAAAATTCTCGTTTGGTTTCTAGGTGCGCTTTTATATCGCTTCTTATTACGGCAGAGTGGCGTCGTGTTTTTTCAATTAAGGGACGGAACGTTTCGTATACGGATATAAATCGTAGCGCAGCTGGCAGTGATCGCGTCTCCTCCCCCGCGGCTTCGTCTGTCGTATAGTAAAAAAGAACATTCTGCAGAGTGAAAAAAAAAAAAAAAAAAAAAAAAAAAAGAAAGAAAGAAAAAGGAAAATGGAAAAAGGAAAAATAAAAACGGCAACATATAGAGGAAGTTTTTCGCGGCGTCATCCGGAGAACTCGGTGGTTGCCGATAATGGCCGGTTGCGAATAGAGAAAAACGCGAGATCAATATGAAGTGAAGGATTCATTTTTAATTTGAAAAATTAATTTAAAAAGTTTCAAGTTCACCAACGCGCTGTTCTCGGCCCTCCATGAGCCGGATGAATTATTCCGGAATACGTAATGAAAATTGAATATTCGAAAATCCCAGTATAGCATTAATTTCAGATATTCGCGGGTACGAGGCTTATGTAGAATTTAAACGATAAAGAAGAAAAAAGAAAAATCACTGATATTACCAAATTCCACTTTAATCATGGCGGATAGAATATACATAATAAAATCGCTTTTTATTACCGAGATTATAATTCTATCCCAAAGCTCCAATAAAGAGAGAAATTTATTTCTCAATACGACGAATCATTATTTATCATATTCATCTATCGAACTTCTATCTTTACGAAAAGTAGGAAAAAAAAAAACAATTAAGTATTGAAATTATTCCACGATTTGAAGAAAAAGAAAATTTATTCTAAATTCGTTGTGTGAAAATTTGATCGATTTTCTTTAACTACCAAAGTTTTCATTCACGCATTCGCTTCACTGGCCATGACAATGTTTTATTGCACGATTAACGAAATCGTATAAAAGTGCAGCTGCTGCTCATTGAGCATTTTCAGACTTTTGTCAAGGCTAGGTAAGATCTGGAATCGGTCAGTTTCTTTATTCAACATATTTCAATGCCCTCAGATGGACATCCCTGCATAGCCGTGACTTTTCGAAAGATTAGAACGAAGAAGGACCGAGAAAGTGATCCCAAAGTGGCTCCTCTCCTGAGCCTTGTGGCTTTAAAAAGTTTTCTTTAAGCGGCTTGCCCGTTGTAACGTTAGCGGAAAGATTCCTGTACGAGTCAGGGCTTTAAAAGAGGGATTTCACCCCAAAGATCAAAGATTTTCGATGGGAATATGCACTTAGAAATATATAACGTACAGACATATGCTTTTCTTAGCTTGAACAAATTTCGACAAATTTAGGAATCATTTTGTAATGAAATCCGGCTACGATTTGTTGGGATAGGTACCTGCAAAAAAATCTTGCTAAAAACAAGAGAATTAAAACGATCTCATTTATAATAGAAATCTTCGCCCGCCTTCTTTTCCCAAGTTTTTAGAACCAGGTGTGACATCGTAACGATAAATCGTCGTAGTTTAGTGGTGCATTATTCACAAGAGCTGCGGCGCATCCCTTGGTCCCCAAGAGGCACAGGATGAGGCAATAAGAAGCTTAGTTAATTAAGCTCGAGGTCGAGGAGAGTTCTAAGAGGATTCAAAGGAGCAAGACTCGAAGTGTGCAGCGTTGCTTTCGGACCTTCACTGGTCCTTTTGAGTTCAGATAAATAGATCTATCTAGTTTACCTCTTGCACGAGGGGAGAACCTATCTCGAAAATTTTATCATTTTGGAAAATTGAGTAGTCAACGAGACGAAACCCTTCGCGAATTTTGCTAAATTTTTGAATCCTAATAACTAATAAAGCATCGAAAGTCATTTTGGAGTAACTGCGGCGTACGGGATGAAGATGAAAGCTGGTGCTAAACCGCAGAGCGTAAAATCGATTTCATTTGCGACGAAAAGCTGTACAAGTTTTTTCCGCACCAAGTTACATTGATTGTTTCGGTCGTTTACCTATATCAGTTTTAATTAAAGTGAAAAGGATGTGTATGATCCTCTCTCTCTCTCTCTCGTTTTGCGGATTAAACTCTGTTAAAACTAACTAGATGATTTCACGGGCTGACTGAAAGTATGACATAACTTTAACGAAAAGTGCCTCTGCTATGAAATGGGGTTTTTGAATTTATTTTCAAATTCAGGAAAAGAGAATGACCAATAAATCACTAAACGTGCTGTCGCGTGCCTACTTCCGTGAATATCTCCGGCAGGTCTAGGCGGCGAAAAGAAGCCCTGTGGGTTGTGAAACCTCATAGATACTAACTCAACGAAGGCCCAGAGCAACAATAGGAAATCCATCCATTCGGCTAACAAGGCAATAAGTGTAACGAGGTATTTGGTTCACTCTGCGGTGGTCTGGTTCAGACGTCGGAATCCTCCGTGGCCTCTTCGTCTGTTGAACCTTGCACGGGTACGATTATGGCTGTAACTCTCTGACCTAATACACATACGCTTTCTCACGGATATGATAACACACATAGGTGAAACTACGGGCAGGAAACGGTGTTCTATATACCTACCTTGAATCCCCAGGTAACCTACATAATACTCCACTTTTCTCAGCTCCTTTCCGCAAATAACGTAGCTAGGAGGAATGATAGCTGCGAAAGGTACCGTATTATCCAATATGATCGCTGATTCCCTGGGTTCCTCGTCTCTTTTGTTACACGCCTATATATACCTTCTTCAGTCCTTTTTCAAGCTGTTTTATACCCGTCGTTTATAGACTGTGACAAAGTCGTATTCCTTTGAAGACTCGAGATGAGAGAATACCGGGAAGTTGAGAGACGAGATGAAATTCAGGGTGATAAATATCAGAGCTTCTGACACGATATGCAGATTCATCAACGCTAATTATCCACACATTCTCAAATGAAACGACACGAATTTCACCAAGGTAAATCTTTCGTGATTCACCACCGCAATTAACGGTACGAGTAAATCATTTCGGAATACATATTTCAGGGAAAATATCGTGCCGTATCTTCAGAAATAAAGAAGGGAAGAAAATTCCGATGATGCAGTTCGGAGCCAACATCGATATTGCATCAGTTGGATACCTCGTCTACTCGACACTTTCAAGGACTCTAACTTTGTGACGTAAAACGTGTTGGAGTTTCCTCTAGATTGGATAGGAAGATACAACCACGAGACTGTCTCCAAGTTCTATGTAGTTCTCTACAGAGTTCAGAATAACAAATTTGAACAAATCATTTCGCAGAGCTGCGTTCGACTTGTAGGATGATTTTGATACGGTACAACAAACGATAAATGCCGTGAGGAGAATGCAAAATGTCAGATTACCCATCACGGCTAAAGGCACAGCTCGGATCACGACGTTGCCTACTGCGAATGTAATAATCCATAATTTGTTTGCACAAGGAGGAGAAATTTGTCAGAGAAGCATTCGTAGATCCGGTAGACGTGGGTCGAAGATGAGCCTGGTGACACGTACCGTTACATAAGCAAACTTTACTCCCGAGGATGACACGGGGTTCAGAGAGGCAAGGGAGGTCGGCGTTGCACCGTGATTACGAATTAGGAGCGTGGTTCACTCGCACGGATAAATCCGGTGTATTTATCCAGGAAATAGCGACTGTGTATGTAGTACGTCTACGCAGTGTCGCACATGTGTAATTGTATAGGTGGTTTATAGTATCCGAACATGTTATAAGAGTCACGTAACAGTTGGGAGGTGGCTCGTATATTGTAGCGTTAATCCGTAGTTTGGTAATGACAAATACGTATCTATATATGTCGAATGGAGAGATTTATCTCCTCGCCATTCAGCAGGGTAGAGATACACATACGTCTATCGACTTTTAAAATATCGTCAAACTCTGGCAATGAAAGGGGCGAAGGTATTATACTAAAACAGTTCCAGACGCGGGTAACAAAACATTGAATATGTTCCATTATCTCCATCGAGGCAGACGTTTTATGAAAATTAAAACCTGTAAGCCTAACAGATTTGACCGATGTGATGCGGTCTGTTGATTTTTCATTAATCAACCAAATCAACTTTCTCGTTTTACCTCTTTTCTCTTTTCAAACTGAACTCGGGGTAATTACTTTTCGGGATAAAAAAAATATATCATATATCCGGTCGAATTCTACGAAATACCAAACATCAAATGACAACTTTTTCTCATGTTGTTCTTTGCATAAGCCTCGGGCCCCGAGTGCGTTTATTTTTCATCCGTAAAACTTTTCCCCTCACTTCGAATACTCGCGTGAATACGATGGAAATTAATTTTCCACATTCGCTTTGAACCCTCTTCGTTTTATCGATAGTGCAAACGATCTTCCACGTTTCATGCGCGGTTTCTCTCATGTTGCAACTTTGCTAATCATACGTAAGAAAGCTTCTTGAATGGACGGGGCGGACAGTGAGTACCATAAGCTGGTATATTATTAACGACTAATGCTGCTGATAGCCTCGACAGCTTGTCCGTAATTATGAGGATCTAGAGAGATGAATCAAACGACGTTTCACGACAAATGTCTGTCCGCAGTGCTGGTTCAAACTAAATCATTCCTATTTAACCCGCATTAACCTACATTTGCGAATACTGCTAGCGGCGATTATTTCCCTCCCAGTAAGTGCGAGACTGACCCAAGCAGCGCGATGATTTTGTATCTCGTCTGCAGAAGAGCGGCTCCTTCGCGTGCATTTATTTCCCGGAAAAGTATCTCGGTGGAAGACATGAAATAGAAAGGATACGATGGCGAGGTTGCCCGGAGTCTAGAAAGAAGGTTTAATTGAATGTTTGCGTGTTTCCTCAAAGAGCTTAAAAGACGTTACCACCGTCTCTTGGAAGCTGGTTAGGTGGAAAATTTCATTCCTTTGCTCATGTTTATCCGGAGAAAGAAATCGCGACAAAATTTCGCGGATAGTAACGTTAATCTTATACGCAAACTCGTATTTATTCGATTGAAGATGTTCCAGATAGCTGGTTTAATGACGAATGAAAAATATTCGCGAATAATGTAGCCAACAAGTTATCGTTCGACGGAATCAGGCCAATCTGTACTCACCTTCTAATTAGATATACCTTACTCGTTATTCTCGCGCGATCGTCAGCTCTCGATCGTGGTATAGCCTTGAGGCTATGTTGATGGAGGATTGATCGATCGATAAGACTGTCCTATCGAGCAACCGAGAGCGAGGAGATGCGTGTGCAGTTTCTTGGGTAATAAGTGAATATATATTCTAGAGTAGTGGAGCAAGGAGGGTTAGCAGCCAAGCAGCCGAGACACGCAGCCAACTTTCCACGTCTAATGATTGACATTATCTCAGAACGTGGCGCGGAACAAAAGCGGAACAGAAGGCAAGGAGGGCGCAATAAGTATGCCGCAATCTCGAGTCTAGATACATATGGTGATCTTACAGATCAAACATCCTCCGGATCACTCGTCATTTATTTTCATGAAAAATTTTACCCACCGATCATTCTTGCCACAACCGAGTGAAATCATGATTCATGATTGCTGGGATTAGGAAGCACGTATAATAATAATTTCATGAAGTTTTTCAGAGCTATTATAACATCATATTGCTCGCCGGAGGAATGGCCAATATGCTAATGCGGTGATCGAACAAAGTAACGCAGTATCCTGATCCCTGGGTATATATAATTTCGGTTCTAGAGTTTTGAAAGACACTATCTCAGAGCCCTGTAATCTTTTTTTAACGTTATAATTACCGATTGACAAATGGCATATAATCGTTGGCAATTTTCGGAAGACTTGCGTCAAAGCTGGCTTTCAATTCCGTACGAATGTCAGCGCGACTATTGGGCTGGTAAAAAATTTGGGGAACTGTGTTTTTGAAATTGGTAAATTTTTTGCCCACGAATAACCATACGTGACACTATCTAGCTAGCAGACAGTTGTGTGGCCAGAATGGCGGACATTCTGGTAGAAAAAAAAACGGAGAGAAATGGTGGAGTTAATTACCCAACAACAACGCGCATCTGCGGCATTAAATAGTAAGGTAATTCCAACGGCGAAAGATATATTCGTACATCAACTCATAACCTTTTGATACTCGGCTATGAACGTATATTTTCATTGTTTGAGGCACCACACTGCACACATATTACTTTACTCAGATATGGTATTATTCCATGTTGAGTCCGCATCTCGCGGAGCGAGATAATATACTGTGCAGAAGCGAGTGTCATTAAAAGTTCGGAGCGAAGGGGTATTTTAATTTCACAGCAAGCCGCAGACTGTAAATGGCACACGGACATTTTACGCACTATATTGGACAGTAATAGCCCAATGCGTAGAACTCACGAGTAGAAGTACCTAATGGCATCGTTCCTCGATTTGACTATTCGACTGGGTCTACCTGGGCGATAAACGATGCATCCCAGGTCGCGTTTATATGCCGATGAAATATAATAAATACCAGCTAACTCATAAAATATTGAAATCAAAATTCGTTATCGTGATATGACGAGTGCAACGATGGTCATTTTTCCTTTCTAGTATCACGAGCCTTCGCTTCAGATATTATCCAGATCCTTCATAAACTATCCCATGCCTTTTCCAAATGATATTTTGCGTCTCCACTAACTTTCTCTAACCACTTGAGTTATTGGGTTTTTTCACACGCGTTTCCAGACCACCCTCTCCCATCCCTTCTATGTATCCTTCTTCCCTTAAATTATTTATTGCACTGCGCATGGATCTAAATTATCTGATCTTAACCTTAGGTTCGAGATCAATCGTTGTATCTTATTTTCTACCATTCTGTAATTTTCAAGTTATTTAATAGAAAATATTTTGCATCAATATCCTGAAGTTACAGAATTATTTAAACTTCGAGTGGTATTGTCTATGAATTGACTCAAGTCAAGGCTGGGCATCGATGGAATAACCAGCAAATTCTTCTAAGAGATCAGAGACAGATATCAATCGTTATAGTCGAATAACACAATGCATCAATTTTTCACTAGAATATGGGCAAATTTATTGATAATTGATTCAGTAAAACCATATTTTTTTTCGGGTAGAACAGCGCCGAAATCAGCCGTCAAATTGGTGGTTAGACAATGAGAAGAAATCCACGTTCCTTCCGAATGAATTCCCATTCAAAGTACAGGTGTGATACCCCGGTGGAAAGTATAGTATTTTATTTCTACTCAAAAGGAGTACACGGCTTGTACAAGCTGTTACTTTTTAATTAGCGCCTCGAGCCCTAATAACGCCAGTTTCGTGGTTTGCCCCATGAGAACAGAAGCAGCCCCAGTTGCAGATAGATGCCTGCCTACCAGCCGCTTGGGGGCTAAAATATTCGCGTTGCATAAATTAACGAGGGCTGAATTCCACGGATGAATTATTCCTCGAGGCGAAGTTAACGTTGGCTACGGAATTCGCGCCGTTTATACTTCAAATCTCGTCCTTTCCTCGATCCGCCTTTCTTCCCCTTTGCGACTTGGGGAGTTCCTGCCCCGGTTTTGATTCAGCCATTCTCTACGGGAGCGCGTATACTTAAGGTGATAATGAAGTCACAAGTTTCCTCTGTATATCCACTAGGTAAGACCCCTTCAGATTGATCGACAATTTCTAAACTTTCGGAGAAACAATCTCTTCATCAAACCCGCAGTACAATGGATCGACTCACCCGACGTTTCACTGTTGTCGGAATATCAAATGTCGTTTACCAAGAGCTTCAGACTTTGATGAAACACAAACCCATCTCTTCAACAAAATAGAACAGAGCCAAGTTCGTCAAATGTTATCTTCGTAAATTGCAATTGAGCATTTTGTCAAAAGCATTAATCTTGATGACATCAGGGAATTCCCGGGACTTTCGCACGACTTGGGGTGCAGACTGTCATGTGATTTTGTCGGCTGAAGTATGTCCCCGCTCGGGAAAAAAAATCATTCTCTGTTTGACTCAACGGTGCAAAATACGGCGACGGTTTTAACGCCGGATTGAGATGGCTTGCACGGTTGTTAATGGCGAACAACCGTAGCGCGTTCTTCGTGCGTGACCTCACGTCCTATCTAGGTGGGTCATCGCGATTCTCGCTTCTGGATAATTGCTTCTCTCTGCGACGTTCTTCTCTCCACAGACGACATCTCACTACGACCATCAAGAAAATAAAGAAACGGCAGGCAACGCGATCAACAAAAAACGGCGAAGGATGCATCACATTGAGGAAAATCTTTGGAGACACAGAGTTGGCCACATACGCAACGATGATCTCTAATGCGATTAACCAAAACCGCAAGCTGCTGGGATGCTTGAAGCTGAAATGTGTGGACAAATTGCCCATTTTCCATTCATGGTGCATTGACCATGAAAAGTTATTTTTCGAATAGCGGCAGCAACGGCGTTCCATAATGTAGGCTAAATTTTTGTGTAGCGAAACAAATTGATCCTGACAGAAGCAGGAAGCTATGTAATACGTAGGTACACTAGTTTGTACCTTCTGAATAGTCGAATCCCGCAATTACATGATTTTGGTGTGACACGAATGTCATGGTGGTGATTGGTCAGAGCAACTTGTCACCGCGTGTTAACATTCCGGTAGGTCTCTATTGGAACTCCAATACCTAATGAAATATTTGAGCCGTCTGGAGGGAAAATATGTGAAATATAAAGCGTGTCGGAGTTGTGCAATAGTTTGAGGTGAAAATGTAACTATAGATATTTGTTTCTGTTCCTGATCGGAATAGTTATTTGTTACGTGGGTAATCTAAGCCTAAACCTAAACTCGACTGATCTAACATTGGTGATTTGCTACGTCGTTCATTTTCAATTGTGTCTCGGTGAAAACAATTTACACGGGGTCACTCGGGCTCGGTGATTATAAATTTAATTAATGCCACGCAACAGTAACGACGTACCGTTATTTAAACGTCAGTCGAGGTAGTCGAGTCAACCGTGGGAATCCCGAGGGGTAGATGGTACGAATTCTCTCATCCCAACTCCTATTTTACTTCAAACAATCTCTCAACCTTTGTCAAAACCAGCGTCAGCCTCTTCATCCAAGTTTGAATTCAAATCATCTCGCGCACGAGCTAGGTAACGAGAAGCAATATAGCTACTGATGTTACAACAAAACAAAGTTCGGCTACAGAGATTCTGAAAAGCACATTATCCAGAGAACTTTTCATGATACAATTTCACGATTTATATATATGACAAAGCCATAAACAACTCGACGTGTTCTAATCGAAGCTTTATGGATGACTGACAATCGTTAATCACTTTTACGCTAAAGTTAGGAATTACGACTATACAACCATTCCAGTTGTTGCCCCTTCAGAAATCATCGCAATGGCTTCTTTTCATGGATACATACGAAATGTTAGAGATCGACCCGCTTTATATTATCTCCCCGAATATTCCTGAGTCAAAAGTTTATTTTATGAGTAAAAAGTATATGGGGTGGCTTCGATCGATTCGGAGGAAGGACCGTTAAGGGGAATTGGTTTCATGGGTGTAAGAGGATACCTCTTGTATATTCTCTCCAAGAATCAGGTGGCTACGTAGAGGGTATAAAATCGGGTGTCAGATTCGTTGAGTAGCCTAGGTGGATGAGAAAATGGTAAGAAGTGAGGAAAATGGTTAACCAGAGAGCCACGTGAGTTTTGGCGATGACTCAACCACCTCGAGTACCGGAAAACGACAAATGCGGTTCACCAGTGGCTCTAAGCTTGGGTCAGTGTCGTTGGACCTTGGGGTATTAGGTATTAAGTGAAAATGGAGCGGACTCTGTGGAAAATGGATTCCGGTTGGACCTGTTGGGACCAGGAGGTCATAACTCAGACGTCCCAGACGATAGGGAAGCCCGGATGTTCCACGAAACCGCACAAAGTGATCTTTCCCTTAAGCAGCTGTTACAGTTAGTATGTTACACGATGTTCAGGGTGTTTAGGACTTGTTTCAAAATTACGTCACTGCGCCTTGATGGAAATACAGAATTATTTTTTTCAGAGCGGAAATGAATGTTTTTTTAATAAGGTATCCTGCAGGCACTCGAGACGAAGACTTTTCTAAGAATTCTCTGACGATTTCCAAGAAGTTGAATATCAGTGAATACCCTGGGTGTTTAACTATTTACCACGACAAATATGACCGGCTTTCCGGGAGGGGGTGGGGCGGGGGTTGGGAAATGGAAATTGAAATGGAAATTGAAATGGAAATGGAAATGGTGGTAACCACACCATTCACCGAGCGCAAGAGAGTAGTGGGCTTTCGTCAGAAATGTACTGCATGTAATCGCGGGGTACTCAGAGATGCTGAGGATCGTTCTTTGTCGTGAAATATTCCGTTGAGTGAAGCCAACACTCGTTGAGAATAAACAAAGCGTTGATTACGAGACAGAACAAGATGAAAGTAATTTGCCTGCAACGGTCCCGGTGGAAAGTATAATTATAAAATTTCTACTTCACGTCGTTTCTTCACAACGAGTCTCTTCATTTACCTTCGCCTCTACACCCTCTTTCTTCATCTATCTTGCGTCTAACAGTATTCCGTGCGTGTTGGACATTAATACCAATTATCCCTATTAGAGTAAGATGGAAAACTCTAGCGGAGAATAGAATCAGATATAAGTAGGTACTAGAGAAAGTGCATATGAATTATTTACTTTTCGAGTACAGTTCCGATTCGTGATTGATTCGAGGTCATGGGACTCGAAAGATTTCCTGAGACTTCAAACTCCAATAAGACTCAGATTACTCGTGTATAAATGGAGATATTCGAGAATACGACGTTATTTCAACCCAGACAAACGGAAGGCTTTCGATAGTTCCGTTCTCGTGCTAAGATCGCGCTAAGACCTTGCTAAGACCGTAGGAAGAGTAGATTCCGGCAAACGGATGGTGGAACATTTCTTATAGCCTCGGGAGGAGAGAAAAGGGTGAAACTGGGTGTAACGGGACGGAACGAAGAGTAAGGGTGGAGTGAAGACGCCCTTGCTTTCTTTCCAGTTAAGACACCTCCCCTGACGGCAGAGCTTATCACCCAGTGATTTGGTAAGTGTGCTTCGTGAGCTGTACAAATCGTTGGTAATACGTTAACAGTTTTTTACACCCAGTGTGCTGCTCGCGAGGGTTCATCCTTCCGAAATCCTTCAACTCTTTTTATCCCCGAACTCCATCTAGCAAACTTTTTTTTTCACATCTTAAATAATTACTGTAAAAAATGATCTACCCAGTGTTCAATCAATTGTTTCTAGCTGTAATTGAACTTAGCTAAATGTCAGAGGGATATACATAATATGTGAGATGATTTTCACCGGATAATCCAGAACTGCATCTTTCTTACAGAGTAAACGAAACCTGTCTCGAAAAGAGATTGTCAAAGTTGAGAAATCGATCCTTTGAGATAGAAGACACCATCTTCGTTCCAGGTAGAACTTGGACGTGGTACTAGCTACGTAGACAAGCTTGTCCAAGTACAAATATAGAAACACGTGCCTCTGCAGTACACCGGTACGCGGTCGTCAGCTGAGAATCCAAACGGCATTAGACGCGCGGCGTGTCACAGTCTGGCATAACTGTTCAGCTGTAAGGATCACTCCTATACCAGACATACATGTATGTACATACCTGTGAGTATATATTGGTAGGTAATTACAGTGGGCGATTATACCGTATGAAATTGCCGCCTTGGTGATTGATGGCTTGCGAGGACGGGATTCCACCACGATTCACCGCGTGCCCGGATCTGGTCGCGCCCTGGCTCACGCCCTCACCCTCGCCCTCATCCTTGTCCTGAACCTTCGTTCTCGTCTTGCCTACTGTTGTACCTTATGTATACGAACAGTGGGCACCGCAATATTGGCTGTATAGATCCTTACCTACCTACCATAAAGCGAACCGGATGGTATCTCGTATCTGTGCCAGGAGTTGCAAGACCGAAAGAATGAACTACTATACGAAGCAAGACGAGAGATTGAATTATTTGATTGCCTGGTCGCGCACGCCTCAAGGTATACCATGGCCATATTATTTATTATTAGCCTGGAATTACAAGTGGCAACGCCACACCATGCAGAGATTCTCGTCCTGGTAGTTTCGCCTTAGAGTAATTTGCGGTGAGATCCGACCCTCCCTTACGATATTTACGACCGTTTACCCTTCCCATTGTGTATATACCTATATATGTATATATATACCGTCCAAGATTCGTTCGATTCAGAATTCGAGTTTCTAACTTGAAGAAATTAAGAACCATCCTGTGGTCAAGGAGATGGAATTAATCTGCGATAATTGGGAATCCTTTGCCGGTTCTTGAAGCGAGCAGCGAGCGAAGAACACCGAAAACGAGGTGTCAAGAGGATCGGCAAGTTCGAAATGTGATTAAAGTGAATCCCGAAGGCTTAAGCTCTGACCCTGTTGATGGAAAATTATAAACTAATAGATCGTGGAAAGTCGTTCGAAGTCTTGGCGAAGAACCAGCTTTTAGAATCTCGTTGTTTCCAACGACGGGGAGGATTGAACGCCCTCCAAGGCGTTTTCAGCATGCTAAAGAAGATCAAGGTGGCTTCAAACTTTTAATTAGCAAGTCAAACTCACGAATTAATGGACAAGTTCACGAGTCGATCGACTTCATAATGAAAACGAAGTGTATCCACCTTAAAGGAGCTGCTACCAGCGTTAGTTATATTTCTTCCATAATTACTTTGCCGGATTAACTTTACTAGAAATGATTCATTCCTTCGACCTGCAGCCGTACCTAACGCTGTCCTTATTCAAGTCGAAACTTTTAACAGATCCGTGAGGAATTGCTTCATCCTAATTCTGACAGATTTAATGATTCTATTAGCGTTCATCCTATACTTATATCATTTGATGGAATTAATTATCAAAAAGGGTAAATTGCGGATGGATGTAACGGCAGTCAGTCTCGTCGACAGTTCTATTCTATCCTCATTCTCTATCACCATACCGTTTTCTAAAGAGGCTTGAAAATCAGATGAGTCTTGCCGTTCGACTTAGACGTACTGCTACCAAAGCGGAGCTTGTAAACGTGCCTCTTTAAGAAGCAGCCAGATCTGAGACGAGAGATACGAATGTACAGCATTATATTCCGATGCACTGGCAGCTCGGTGCGCTGATCATTTCGCTTAGATATCTATTCGACGATAATTAACGCCGCTTCCACAATTCTACAGGAAACTCTAGATGCCATTACCATTAATTAATCCAAATGGAAAACGCGAGGCATTAGGAAACGGGAAAACTTGCCTCGGACATTGATTGCCAATATTGCTACTCGATTCTATCAACGATTGGGATATAAATTCAAGGGTGGATAGGTAACGAGAATAAAACAACGTTTGAATCCCAACTCGAGTTTGTTGCCGAAAGTAAAATCCTTTTGATAAACTCGATCGGTTAGTGGTTGGACAGCTTCTGTATCAACGACTGTAATCTATAATCATTGAAGTCCGACTGGTCGGAGAAGCGCGGTGATCCGTGACGAGAGACTCTTCTTTTCCTTACTTCTCAACGTTTCGAGACTCTCGACTGAAGATTCGCAGATATAATGAACTGGTTACTGCATGGGAGTAAAAATACAGCAGAAAATCTTTCGAGGACTTTTCCTCCCAGATATCTATCTTCAATTAGGATAGACCAGCCCCGTCCATTCATCGCGCAATTCCACTCCATTGCGGTGAGCGTAACAAGTTCTGCTAAATTCTGTCAAGCGATATTTTAACGATCCTGAAAATCCCCTATGTCTAACTATGCGCGATACAGAAATTAGCTTCGCTACTGTTCTTCTCGGAATGAGTCGAGTGACACCTTTACGCGGCAGAGATACATGGGAAAAAAGATCTAGGACACTCGATCAGAGGGTGCCCTGTGGCCAGCAGCAGACGGACAGACGGTCAAGCTAACGGGAGGACAGCCTTCTGACTCGGTTCACAGTTGGGTCGAGCCAAGCGCCATGCGCCAGACTAACACAAGACATAAGATTCACGGGTCAGACTAGTACTGACGACGAAAACTTCCCGACACTAAATTGCCCCTTCTTAGTCTCGGAGAATGACAGTGATGACACCTTTGAGTCAAAACAGACTGACGAAGGGAAAAAAGTAAAGTGGGCCCCGTTGCTGAGAGAATGAAGGGAAACTCTTAGCCGTGTACGGAACTTTTTACTCCGGTATTGTGAAGTCAGAGAGATGGGCAGGGTCTGCGGAACACCATGTCACGAGAAATAATGACCTCAGTCGAGCGATTCTTATCTATTCATCTCGCCTTATTCCTAGACATCCTAATTGCAGTGAAACACATTGGAGTCCAATGCCCACCGGAAAAAATCACATTGAATTTACTGCATTAAAAGTGGTCTGCTGCTAGGGGTACTTGACTCCAGTTTCGGGGGCGCTTCGGACTTACGAATGACTCGGGGTAGCTTTAAATTAGTTCTACCGTCTCCCCAGACTTTCGGTAAAACTTTACCGCTCAGTTGCGAATTATTTTTGAATTAGTAACATTGGCCAAAAGAATCGTGGAGTCATTCTCAATTGGATAGCTGCGAAGGACTTCTGTCCTCTTTTTGAGACTCCAAACTATTCGTGAGGACTCTGATTGACTTCGACGATGAGCTAACGATCGCGAGAGTTTCCGCCGACTTTTCATTGACTAATCGTAACTTGACGAGGTTTCCAAAGAGTATTCGGAGACAACTGAAACTTTGAGTGACTACCGTTGGTTTTGGCCACTATATGGAAACGTAATTGAAAAAATCGTACCGTTGTCCACACTTTGGTAGGATATTTTCCGCAAATAGAGAGTCGGAGTACTGTGCAAAAAATGTCAGACGTGCTAAGAGATGGATTTATACGTTATCATACGGCTTCAACGTATTTTCTCTTCTAAGGATTCCACATTCAATCAACTGCAGTATCGATAATCTATACCACAGCAACAATAAGGAGTTTAATGGATTTTCATAGAAATAATCACAAGAGATTTTTTTTTTCATTGTAAAAGAAGATGAAATTCTTCAACAGTTATTTGAAAGGCAGATCCGAACGTCTCGAGCTAGATGTTGAAGATTCATGGAGAAAATCTAAACCGCAATAAAACCTCTCTCGCAATTCTGAACGTTCACCATGAATGAAATTTTATGTTCTCTCGTTTTTATTATTTTTATTATTTTTATTATTTTTTATTTATGGGGTAACGAATGTATATATACGTATAGATAGGTGCGACATGGAGGTGAAATTTGAATATCGTTAGGAGATATTCTTCCTCGTGAAAAACAATATCCGCAAGTTGGCTAAAGTTTATTGTGAAAAATGGACAGTACGACTCTTAGAGTAAGTTTTGACGCCCGCGCATATAAAAGTCCGCTCCATTTATCTTGGTCAGAAGTTTTTATCCAATATTACTCCGGGGGAATCCCTTGAAGAAAGAAAAAAAAAGATACGAAGTAGAAGAAGCAAGAAGGAAGAAGAAGAAGAAGAAGAAGAAGGTAGAGACTGCGTGTTACCGAACAAACGGACGGTCTTCGAGAAGCGAGCGAAGACAGAAAGGTGAGGAAACTTTGTTGCGAGGATGTTTGGCTTGAGCATCATGTTTCCATAAATAGTAATTTGGTTCAAGTTTGCTAAACATTTGGTTTCATTAGTCTATTTATTTCCCAACGGAACATGACCGTCTCATTTTATATCTAGCGGTTTGCGTATGATAATTAAAAGAAATGAAATATAATAATTTGCAAATTCAAACGAGTTTTGTTTTATTTATTTTTTTATTTTTATATTTTTTTATTTTTACATTTTTTTTCATTTCCTTTTTTTTTCGGCTGAGGGCTTAAGGATGGCGGTTCAACTTTGTAACGAATTAAAACTACAAGAATCTGTTTAACTCCCTCAGGCTTTGTTTCATTTAACTCGACGTTGGATGGAAAAGCTCCACGCGACTTTTCCACCCTTGTGTGAAAGCGTGCGTGCGTTTGTACGTGTGTGTGCGTGCATGCGGGTTGGGTGTGTACTTTTTATTTTTTTCCCTTTCATTTTCTTCTCTCTTCTTCTATTTTCTTTGTGAAAACTTCCCGCAGATAATAAATAACTAAAAATCATGGCTACGGGCATAACTTCAGACAGAACGACGCTCGGATTATTTCTTTTTGTTTTTTCTCTCCCTTTTTCTTCTTCTACTAGGTATATACTGAAAATATACGCGAGCTGTATTCCGATCAGTTATAAACTTGCAGCAAGGATAGGAGAAAAATAAAACTTATTCAATAGGTGAGGAATACGATTTAAAAACTATTAAATTGAAGCGTTAAAGGCGAGAAGTAGAGGTAAGTTAATACGTCGAGCGGAGATTTATTATTATATAAAAAATGAAGCACTGGATGCTTCCAAGTTGCAAACCCATCTATAATCCTGTTGGGTTCAGTTTCTGTGCCAGAAACTCATAAGCTGTCCAATTATATACGTATTAGAGGAAAGATTCCTCCTCACTAATGTAACAGAATTGTTTTTACCGCCCATTTATGAATAAATTTATCCCCAAAGAAATTATTATTATAACAAAAAGGTACACCTTTCAGCCTTTCAAAGCTCTCTCAAAACGTAGAGAGTCAGTCACGTTCTTACAGGGATAACATAACATAACGTAACCAAAATGTGGCACGTGTTAGACTAAAAGCATCTGCACGTAAAGAACATCGTACCTACTCGTGTTACAACCGCTCATATTCGCGAACATGTATATAGGTACGTATACACATCCCTCTCTCTCTCTCTTACTCTCTCTTGCTCATCTCATCTCGCGCGTGCAGGTTGAAAATGTACAGAGTTTGCCAGGGGTCTTATCCATCCGTTATGAAAATACGGTGAGCCCTATTCCCATGACCTTTACTAAGAAAACCGCTGCGTTGCATAATATCGTAGGTATATCGCGCACGCACCACCGCTTTGTACAGGGGGAACCTTTCACTTTGCCAAATGAATTCTGAGCCTGACGCTTTCAGAATTGCTGTGGATACGAGATCTACGTGGTGCGAGAGACGCAGACCTGCATCATTTGCGTCTGGTCAAAAATTGAGCCGATTATATCAACGCGTGATAAACATAAATCACTTTTTCATTCAGTTCATTTTTTCAGGGGTGAGAATTCACAGATCAAGACATAATATGTACGCCTGTTCGTGCTTTGAATTGCCAAGGTAATAACGTTTTACACATAGAATTAACAAGTCAGGAATGCTGGGAATAAGAATGGCAACTTCAGCCCCTCAACGTTTCAAATTTAGTATCGAAATAAAGCTAAGCCTCGACTGAGAGAATTGGGCCTGTCAACAGTGGAGATAAATTCTGAAGGTGACCTTTCAACCCCTTCAAGGTAGCTGCTCGGAAGGTAAACGTGAATTTAATCGTCGTAAAGATAGGGGGACAGAAAAGCCAAGAAGATCTTTTGGATAAGGTAGTATAAGTATACGATATCGTAACGAAACTGGCGCAGGGCTACAGGGTTGGATCTTTGACGGGTTTGGGTAAAAATAAAACCTGCTGCCACAATTTCATTTGCATTTATATTATACTAATTTGCAGGTAAAATGGCAGAGTAACGTAGACAAATACGCGGAAGCAGTTTAGCTTACTTTCATTTTACAAATTGCTTGCTGGGCCCTTCAGCCAGCTATACTTGCCGTTCTTGTAGTTTCCCTAAGTCAGTGACATCGTCGTAATGTACTAGCTAACATTATCCTCTCCCATCAACGTGGCACCAATTTTTAACTCGTTCAGATTTAACGTGATGAAGAGAAAAGACGGAAGAAAAAAATCGAAACATAATTTTTGCACAAGTTCCTTTATACGCGCAATGATCACATCGAATTTTATTACAGGATAAAATATGCGAACGATCGACTGACTATGAGACCATTGTGCATTTGGCATAATTAGGTACTCCTGGCTTCGATGAGATCCTCTCATTTTTTCGTTTCTTTTTGTTCTCGGAAAGCTTATTCAAAGGTCAAGGCAAAAATTCCCAAGGACGTAGTATAATTTCGCGGATAGATTTGCTCGCGAAAAATCAATACCTCGGGCTTCCACGTTGATAATTAAGCTCTCTTCGACTTCGGAACAACTCTGCGGAGAAAATTTAAAACGGTAAAGCTTGAGCGAAATTAATCTCTGTCCGCTTCACTCCTTTCACCTCTAAGAGCTGCCACCAGAGATTAGGGTAAAGTATATTTGAATCGGTGGGAATTAAAATGGTAAGTAGGTTGAGCATAAGTCAAAGTCAGCTCATCGTCTGCTCCGAGTAATATATATTTATAAATTGTTATATTTCATTAAAAGTATCAAGAGTTAATAAATTTCTCATCGATCATAGCGGCTTTCATTATTTTCTCTAATACCTTTCACGCAGTGTTCGACATCCCATCTGTGTCAATGAAATGACTGAAATTCAAGATACGATTCACCTCGGTGAGCAAGGCGGATAAAACCACTCGTAAGATTTTGATTTCCGGTGAAACTTGCGCTCGGATAAATTCAGTTTTTTCGATATAACCGTAGAATAGGGGGAAGCGATTGAAAATATGAAGAAGAATACTGAATTACATACCCCGAAATCCGTACATATATACCTTCTACAAAGAACAGAACCCTGTAGACTTGAGCGAACACTTCTACGATATATCTATAAAAATAACGACTGTTATACCTACCCACCCACGCAATTGAAGCCTGGAGGAGGAAATAAGAATTGAGAGTAGGTGAGAGGGAGAGGAAAAGGAGAGAAAAAAGCTTTCAAAGGAATAACACTTTAGAGTTGAGATAGGTATTTCTTCTGTACCTACGTCTATAGTCCTCGAGGAGTGCAGGTAGTTCTCTCCCAAGAGATTAAACAAAAATGTAGAACAACAGTAGTACAGCAATGTAGAAACGAGTTGGTCGAAGCGAAAAGAGCGCCATAGAGACCCGGGGCGGAGGAAATATCTCTAGTTTGGATTGCCGAGACGAGTCTATAGAGGCAGAAGCGTGGATATTGTTCAAGGCGACGATGACATGCTCTGGGGCACAATGAAGGGGCCGCATTTTTTCCATCGAGAAAAGAGTTGCCATCCGCGGTTTCCTCGATCCGGGAATACGTGAGATTAGAAATTCGGCAAACGTTTCCAGTTTCGACGAATAAGAGGAAAAAAAGTCGGCCAAAACCAAACTATTTCTAACATTTTCGCACAAAATCTCCAATAAACTGCGAAATACATTTATTTTACATTCTGTGTATATTGGGTAGGTACCTAATTCATTCGGAGCTACACGTTCTTTCGCATAATAACGCGAAACGCGAAACGCGACTATGTATATTGTATATCAAAGAACGTGAGACGTTTAGTCCCCCAACGGGGGAGATAAGGGATTGAAAATACGATAATGGCGAGACCTTTTCTCAGCATTATAGTATAGATGCTAATAATAAGGAGATATATTACGAGAATGTACTAGATTTCGGATATTTGAAAAGGTGAGACTTCACACAAGTTTACGACGCTGTTTTCTCGGTGAAATTAGCGCCACTCCAGGTAGCCGCGGTTTACGTCAGACATTTCTGCTCGTACTCCGACCGCGGTTTCAGCTCCTTTATTGTTGGTACAGAGCCTTTCCGAGACAGGTATACGAGCATAAGTATGAGTATTTGCATATCCATGTATGTAGATCCTGTACATCACCCGCGCGTATTGTCCAAGCATTAAAATTCACCTGCGAAAGCCTTCTTTCAGTTTTAATAAGCAAACAGAAGAGAAATAAGTCCCAGGCAATAAAGAGAAGCGGAGGTAGGTACAACTCGTCCGCGTAATTCGCATTCGCGAAACCTGATATTACCACGAGGTATAAAGACCTGCCGAATTAAATGACGCATTAGACGCTTCGTCGTCGTTCGCGAAAAGAGAAATTATTTTCTAAAAGCTCGGAATGAATCCGGACCAATTTTTCCGCCTTTGGTGACCGGGATTTTCCCGGGTCATTTATACGATCGCGAGTTGACGCGAAGAATTGAAATTTTTTTACTAAGTGGAAAAGTAACCATCGCGAACGTAGGTACGACGGTAGGTAGGTAAGTGCCGAATTTACCGCCCGATAAGAATCATTTCTCTCGATTTTTCAAGTAGTGGAAGACAAACGGTAAAATCCAGGCTTTTCGAGGGGTCGAAGAGATAAAGTGCCCAGGGGGATGAGGGCGAAGGAGAGACGGTCAGCGAGTAATACAGTACGATCGTTTCTGGCATTGACATAGCACTTTGAAACGGGTTCTGGAGTCATATCAATGCGAATGTGGGCGGTATATGTACAGAATGCGATGCGATTCAATTTTGTTCGTACATCGCGTGAAAATCCTGAAAGAAAAAGGCGCGTGCGTGATATAGGGTACATAATATTTTTTAAAAACAGTTTCCAAAACTCGAGAAGGCGTAATTCTTGGAGATAATTGATTCAACGTGGGAAATTCTTCCCTTAATAATGTAAACTCGGTTGCACGACACATGGATGAAATAGTTCAGAGTGAACTCCTTCGCGAACCTGTCGAGTTGTTTAGAAGCAGACGAATAAAACCCGCTGAACAGCAGGGGAAAAGTTTTATAGGAGGGTACCGCCTCCGCTCTTAAGTGCAACTCGTTCTACCTGCTGCTGGTTCTTCGCTTACGTAACATTCAATAGTCGATACATTCACTAGTTTCAAGAATTCCGATAGTTACGTCAACGGCGGCTATGGGGATTGGAATCGCTTGAAATGATTATTCAATTGAATTCAATTGAATTCCAAACCCAGTGAGAAATTTATTCAAAAAATTGATAGGTATCTGCATGCACGACAATTACGTAGACTTGTACTATGACACGTCATGAGACAAAACTAACTAATCCAAAGAAATGAATTGTTCCGGTAAAATGAAATTTATAATAGTCATTCTGTCTGAGTGAGTAAAATCTGGTTAGTTTTTCGACAATCATCATTTCCATTTAAAGTGCTAGCCAGATTCGCGGTTGGAAAAAAAAAAAAAAAAAAAAATTAGCCCACAGTCTTCCTCTAGCAAAGTAAGAATAATGAATACTTGAACAAGAAGAGCGATAAAAGAGAACGCAAGAAGTATTTGGAGGTAAGATATTTTCGTCGTGGTTCGGTACGGACCACCGATTGTTGTGGATTCTCGTTTTCATCATGATTTCGTCTTTGCAGAAGAGGAAAAAAAAAAACAGAGAAAAAAGAAGAGAAGAAATGAAAAACCGTTGACGGCAGCGCGAAGTTCCTCAAGACCGACGGAGCCTAGACAGCGAAGAGCGAAGGATGATGCAGGTTTTCTACGTAGGAATAAGTTGCCGTGAAATTAATCGTACCTTTCAACGGCAGAATATGAAAAATCACCTTTATAAAAGAGAAAGCATAGCGCATAAATAACTCCAGACATTCGCCGACGCGCGAAACTTTACCTCGGCGGAAACCAAACTTTCCTACTTGACGGTTTCAAGTTATTCTATCTTCATTCCACAGGTTTACTGTCATCCCCTTAAGAAACACCACACATACTATCTCTATCTTCCTCGGCACGCGGTACCACATTTATTTAATTTGCGTAAATTATCACGCTGCAATTATTCACGGATTGTCGGAAATCGTTTGGTCCCTCCAGGCACAGATTTGCCTTTCAAGTTTTCCCTGCGATTTTACACAGGTATATCAGCGGCAGGATATGAAGATAAAAAATGGCCAATCGTACCTCGTTGAAAATGTGTTTCCGATGTGTAAAAAGGCTCCGTAATAATATTTTAACCGGAGTTATAAAATTTCTGTAAAGTTAACCGGGGCTCGCCTTTTTCGGAGCACAGCGCGGGGTATAGCCGCGTTAAAATCAACACTTCCGGTTCGGCGAATTTTCCTACGTATACAGAAATTATTGACCGTGTCTGAGGGCCTTTAGACCGGTTGTTCCATCTCCCCTGCTAATATATATCTCGACTCACATTCACGGTATGTCCGGATAGGTGGTACACCCTCAGTCGACGGTTTTGAACCCGGCTATACGCATCGTTCGCAAGGCTGGTAATGAAATTACCCAACGAAAGTCCACTGGCTGTAGGAGGTTCGGGGAAAGCTAGACTCCTGCATTATTCACAATTCTGTCCCGACGCGAAATCTGTTTTAGCACTCGTTTGCAAAAACCACCGGGCACCCCCTAACTCTCGGTCCTTCGTATTAGCCCTTAAACTGCTGAATTATGATACCCTTCAGCCTAAGCCACGTCCCTAAATTTAGTAGCGGACGAAATCCAACCACTGGAACTTGTCCGTTACCTCGCGTTACCTTGCAAAAACGATTATTAACAACTTTCCCGTCGAGCTAGGTAGTTGCAAAGTAGCGAAGTACACGCTACCGGTATGCCGTTGGCGCCTCGCCGCATACTCTTAATCATAAAACACTGTTGCCCCGCAGAAAGTGAGAACTAGGATATGTTTCCTAGCGAGGACAGGGTGTCGCGTTCCCGCGTTAAAGATAAGGTTGCATACCTCTCGACAAAGGGAGTAGTTCGACTCTAGGTAATCCAGCTACATGCCTGATTACACTTTTGTCCATATCGACTCGAAATCTCCGATTAGCGTGCTTCTCTTTCGATCAGTTGCGGCAACTCATTGTCGTTCTTTATTCTCGCGAAATGAAAAGAAGAAGAAAAAATCGCGGTTGAGTAATCGGTACGTGGATGGGTGGGGTGATTGAATAAATAATTGAAGAAAATTGAGTAGACTGAATGGCGGTCATTTTAAAGATGGCAATTACTCAATCGGTTGATTATAACTGCGGAGACACAAAATTTGTTTTCCTCTTTCTGATATTCTGGGTTTGATTATTCGCGCAGATCAGATCGTTCTCGGGTCTCGATGAGCAATGTTCGTTCCGTAAAAGTTTCGCAAAAGACCGCAGCGATTCGTAACGAGTTTTAGACTCGAGTGGATGACTTCCACTCTCGCTTATCTTGGAATCGAGGTTATACGAAGCAACGAACCTCTGGTGTGCGCAGTTTCCAAGCACAGTACACCTCGGGAGATCAAAGTTTACGACGCGAGGACCAGGGACTTTCTCATAACCGCAAGATAACAAGAACGTGTTTCGTTTCATTGCTGAAGTAAACCCGTACACACGAAACGTGACTCAGACCAAGTTTTTTCTTGCCTTTTTTTTTATTATGAAATACCTCGTACCTACTCGCAATGAATGACCAGATCTACATCTAGACTGAAGTCTTCCACGCATCTATTCTCGGCGAATAGAAGTGGAGAACAGAATTCAAGTACAACACGAGACAGGTCAAATGTCTCGTTACCAGGTCTTAATTTCAACCCGTTGACGTAAGAAGAATGAGTTTTCCAGGTAACCTGTGCAATAACTTTCAACTGTGTCAAGGAACTCTTGAATTTATGAAGACTCCTTCCTCTGGAAGTGCAGCCGCAAGTATCGCGACATTTCCTTCAGGATTTTCCGACACCAGGAAAATTGCGTGCAGTGGCATAGAAAATTACAATCTAACTACTCACCAAAAATTTCACGATAATTCAGTCAACCAGATTAGTACACCGAGATTCAGGCTTACCTACCTGTAACACAGAAAAATTATTCATCAGTATCACAGCACTCTACGTTTTATACAAACGAATAAACTTGTTTTTTACAGAGAAAGTTCATGCATGTACGCATACGCAGCTATATATACGTCTGATGTTTTTACTTATAAAACTGCCAAGATTTGATTAATCTTCCGCTATCCTACTGAATAATTTGTTACGCCATAGTGAAAATATATGGTATGTTTTCAACAAAGAACTGTGAGACTTAGTCGAGATATATATCATCCAGAGTCTCTTGACGCTTCGTATTCCAAGCTTAGACACCTACTTCCGGCTCAAACCCGTAATCACGATGTACATCAGATTTACCACTGTTCTTTACGGCTCTGGCTACTGTATTAATTTCACTTAATTTTAATCCAAACAATCCATAACCGCATCAAAAACATGCACCGATATTTTCCGCCTTGTAATCGGGCGAAGAGAATTCATGCACATCGATATTTGTTGAAAATCATTAAGTTTTCAAAAAGATCGTAAAAGTGCTGCATGAGGGATACTTTGAATAACGGATTCCAATTCAAAAACGGTCTAAATATCGACATTTCTTAAGCTCAATTTACTGGACGACTTTCTGTGCCTGGATTCTATAGAGCGATTATTAAGAAGAGATCGAAGATTTAATTGCTGCTATAACGAAACCCCGGGGCGAATTTTTGTTCCTGTATTTAATAACCCGAGATCGAAAAAGGACTGAAAGAATTTGGAAGAGGCCTGGATTCTTATAGACCAAGCGAGAGTGGTTCTGTCTCTCGATTATTCAAAGAATTTATCCCTCCGTTTTAACGCATTAAAACGAGGTCTTAATAGTTCACCTGTTATCCTTAGAGGATTTTGATACTTCGAACCAAAGCCAGTTGCTGTTGAACAGGCAAGAGGAATAGAATCGCTCAAGGACGAGGCTTTGATGCAAATTCATTTTCAAGATAATAGAGACACGGATCGGGAAACCAGAGACTCTTCAAACTCCTCTCGACGAAAAACGAGAAGTACTCATAAATTTTGTATCTGAATTCTTGTCGTTACGAATATTTTCAGCGATCTACGAAGGGGGATTTGTATCCTTACTCCACACCCTTGAATTCTATTGGAAGCTTAGTATTTAAAGCATTGGAAATATCCCAATAATGTGATAGAAGTTTGAGGGGGATCAGAATCCACGTGGTTATGTCATCGCCTTAAAGACATCTTCTATTATACTGACGATGGCTGGTTTGAACCCCTCTCAAAGCTCATAAAAATTCACTAGACGTTGCGTCAATTTATAAACTTAGTCTTGGCAATCTCTTCTCTTTTTCTCTTTAAATTTTTCCCGTTTTTTTCTTTTTTTCTTCTTCTTCTTTTTTTTTTCTCTCACTCTTCTGCTTTTTCCTCAATTTGAATGTGAAGCAGGGAATCGGCGTTAATTTACCTCGAGTAAAAAATAAGTGGGTACGTATTTCAGAGGAGAAAATTGTAAATTTGAATATTATCACGACAACTCCTTTCGGTTGTTCGATTCTATAAACGATCATTAGCCTCGAGCATGATTTTAGTGAGGCAAAACGTGGAACACAAGAGCGTCAAATCTCCAAGGGAAATTTAGGGATTAATGCCAAACTTCCATTATCATTAAACGCTGAACCGGCATCAACAGCCGTTTTGCAGAAGCATCATTTTCAAACCAAGCTCCAAAACTGCCAGACGCAATCCGCTCTAGATCTCAGAGGAATTTTCAAGGATACGGCTGGAACTTCATCTGTCGTACCCTAATCAGAGCGCAGTAATAATCTGACATTTAGTACAGTGAGATATCTCTCGAGCTCCGAAAGTACCGTCTGAGAAAAAATCTCTTTGCAAACGTTAACCAGCCGAAGAAAATCGCTGCAGTAAAACCCTTGAGTGCTAGATCGAGAAAAATAGAGTGCACTGAAAAAAAAAGGAAGCAAAAAAGAAGGGAAGAAAGAAATCGAAGGATGAGAGAGCCTTCGATAGTTGGTGAGGCTTTGAGGCGTCGCGTTGCTGCGATAAAACCCGAATCTTCGTGAAATCGATTTTGATTTTGGAATCGTTCAGAAGATTTTAGAGGGTCAAAGATCCAGGCAGATAAAATCTTATTCTTCGTTTCGCCCGGATGATTTTCAATTTTCAAAGAATTGAAATACTCTTTACCAAATAATTGAATTGAGTGGTTGAACCTTTTCAAAGTCTCCTGTTTTTCACCACTTTGAAAATAATGCATTCTAGACGCTATGCTGTAATGATTATTGCACCCAGAACTGGGTACAGAACTTCAATTTATATTCAACCTCGCATCTGACCATTTGTTACTCGCACGCGCTCGTCGAATTACGCCACCCACTCACACTCCGGCTTCAGCTTCAGCTTTATTCTTTTCAAGATGCATGCAAAGTACTAGAGTTATGTCACGACTCCTTTGCAAAATCTACCAAGGACGATGTAAGACAGGGACAAAAGTAGACAAGACAAAGGTAGAAAGAGGGACGGGAATGGAAACCGTCTCCATTTGTCACCGACGAGAATTACGTAATCGTTAACAACGCTCTAAGAATTCACGCTCAGTTTTTCGTTTTGTTTTACTTCAGCTAAAAAACGCTTCTTTATATCTTTCTGTTTAGCTTAACAAGATAGAATTCATCGGAAGTTGAATTTCGATCAGAAATACGAAACAGAATATGAATCATCAGCGAATTTGAAACGCTCTGTAATTTTCTTCCGCTCGCACATTTATTCCAAATTTTCTACGAGAGACGACAAAATTTTTCATTTCATTCCGAGTATCTTTCTAAATGCCAGTACTGATCGGGATTCCCATTTGTCATAGAAAGCTGACACACTTTCCTCTCCATCTCTCTCACACCGTTTGACTATGAGGCACCTGCAAGCGCGTTTCTGCGACGATAAACTAGCTGCTCAAGAGTATTGCTGTCGCAAATGCATATATCTGCCAAGGCGGTCTTGACGAGTATTACCCATTCCTCCTTCTGCTCCCTTCAAGATTCCTCGTCCGTATATCCTTGCTAGATGATGATATTCAGAACTAGATGTATAAGAGAACCGCTAGGAGATGTCTAGCGGACCAAACGTAAAATTGAAGATAAAGTCGTAGGTAGCTCGCTCAAGTTTTCCAAAATAACATTTTTTCGGCGATATTGATTCGAGCGCAAGAGAGTATATTTTATTCTTCGAGGAGATGGGCTGAATCCAACGTGATTCCGAGCATATCAATGGTTCGGCTTTGTATCTCTGCTTATTGAAGAATTCTGGAGTGAAACGGTATTGGGGATATTATTTATCGAGGCCTTCTTCCCACCGGCGAAAATATTTTAAGACTGCATGAATAACTCGATATTATAGCAAGTACGTTGAAATGTTAAATTATTCGGCAATATTGGAAACTCGCTGAATGCTCCCCTCTGCTGCTCATCCGGCTATACAAGAGATTAGTTTCTATGTTTGTAAAATATTGAAAGTTCGATAATTCTCTGTACACATTAAAAAGAGAAAGAAACAAAGAAAAAAAAAAAAAAACAAGAAACGAAAGGATTAAAATTCGAATAATTATTGCAGATATCTATCGATATCGGTAGCTCACCTTATGCTGCCTTCGGTGAAAACTATGAACCGGACAAATCCCTCGGAGAACATACACCAAGAGCACAAAACTTCACTAATATGAGATGAATGAAAGAAAGGAAATACGCTGTCGAATGGGCGTTTTTGCAATCAGTAACAGATGCCTATGGAATTAAGTACTTTAACGTGCGAATGGTCAAGTCTTGAGAATTGACGCAAAATGCCAGAGTAGCTGGGCAGGAAACAGAAGAGACTTTGTGCTGTTATTTATCGCTGGTGTACACGCGACAAGAAAACTACTAGGTCGCCACGTCAGTGGAAAGAAAGGACACGTTTTATCGTTCAACTTGACTTCTAGATTGCTATACGGATCTAAAGTAGTTTTCAGAACGGAAAGGTGGAACAATCCATCACAAGGATACGTATATATCCTGTTCAAATATTCAGCCACAAATATCTTTCCCATTTATGGAAATGCAGAGAAAACAACTCGCTTCACAAATGAGTTGCATTCTATGAGAAGGCATCTTCACTCTGTTTTACAAGTCTTCAAAGACTATCGAGAAATTTACACCTGTTCACTATCCAGAAATTTCACGGAGTCACTAACACGCGACTCTTCACTTCGAAGGTGTGAGGAAAGACTGAAAATAAAACTAATAAATAGAGAATTAGAGACCACTCGTACTTTTGTACGCCTGTTTACTTACGGGCGCAGGTTGACGAAAGTTTACGCAGTTGAAAAAAAAAGATGTTTACTTCGTTGGCTGATATACGTCGGTACACAGAGGCAGCTAAGCGAATAGCTTTATTATAATTTGTCCATGAGCAAACGGTGCGTGCGTTGATACGACTTTGAATATTCATGTTTCCTAAATTTCCCAAGCCTCGTTGAGCACGCTTGACCGTGCGACGAGGTCCGGGCAGGGAGCTTTACGATCGCGGAAACGGGAAGGTAAATAAATGAAAACTTGTTAATTCCGTAAACGTATTACTTTTTGACACCGATCAAAGTTCGTCACGGAAAATACTGGCGGAGTTTGGTTTCGAAGGGTTTTTTCACTTTTTCAAAGATTTTTGGTACCTATGCCACGAAGGTCGTGGACGTAATTTAAAAAAAAAAAAAAAAACCCTTTTTCGGTGAAGCGATAAACGATATAATATTGGCGAGATAAAATTCCATCGCAACGGCATCAACAGCAGCAACAGCAGCTTTGACTCTGCCGTAAAACGAGATAGCCAAGAAGAATCTATAAAGCGGCCTCTACTTTAGCGACATTACTAAAAAGATAAAGGAACCGTTTTACGTCCTCGTTAAACTTGGACTACGTCTTGCCATTGGGCAACACGATCATCACATTTTCAATCGCAACGAAGAACGCTGCAACGTCGAAAGTTCGTATATCGTTTACGCAAACTTACACGTAGGTATCTCTACCTACTAGACGTCGGATAGGGTGATATCTCAATGCTGCGTATAAAAGGTGAAGCAAAGTTAGTGCAGCTAAGAAAGGTGGCTCTTCAGTCATGACGAGAATAAAAATAAAAATAACGAGCAGCATTACCCTCGCTGGACCGTTCGCAGGAAAGTTATAAACAAGGTTCTTTGACCAGCAGAACGGTGCAGACGTCCATCACGTTCGTCTCGTTGTTAAGACGACGAAGGACGGAACCAAAGTTATGGGAAGATATTATAAAAATTCAATACGCCGGTGGACAACGAGGTTCTAAAATCTGCGAAGCCAGAGTCTTCCTCGAGGCTAGTACCTAGCACACGGTACCACGAGGAACAAATTGCTGCAGCATATAAATGAACCCTTGCAATTTTAAAGGTATGCAAGCGCGAAATGAATCCCCATTTTTCTCACCACATGGGAAATCACGAGAATTCAACTCGAATATGCAGCGCATTTTATTTTTTTTTATTATTACAAACGGTTGGATTCCTCACTCGATATGCACCGCGCTATTGTCTTTCGGTTCGAATCAAAATGCACTCCGATATACAAGACCGAAACCCCGGAGCCTCGCGCTTGGACCGTTCCTGAAGCATCCCAAGAGATGTGCGTTTATCCAGAGACTTTTTTCTCGCCTCTTTCTTTCCTCTCGCCCCTATTTGTCATTCACATAGCGTGATTATAGATCTTGGAGCGTATGCAAATTGGAGCATTACCATCGTCGAATTTATGGCCACCCTCGGATTTCTTTCAAAAATAAAACCATATTTCCGATGTAAACGTGACTTATGACCTTTACGGGAAAACGTTTCGCAGGGCGTTATTCCCTTCTTCGGGATGGCTCGGAGTGTTATACTCGGGTTTCTTTTTGGCTCAGGGAGAGCGCAAGTGGTGGATATCCAAAACCCCGTTCTAGATCTACCTGGGGACTCGCGAGTCAAAAGTTTCCAACATCAAGTTCACCATTTCGTGGCGCATTAACGTTTACCCTATAGTCACTTTGGCGTATAACAAAGGCCTGTTTCAACTAAATGTTTAATAAAACAGACTCAAACTTCCCTCTGGGCTGTCGCTGGCCTAGTTGATGCCGCTCAAATATTAAGACGTCGTAAATCTGTTTTCCTAATGCTACGCAGTCTTCGTGTACAACGGAAGTGGGACTAACGGATGCTGCCCAAGTCCAGGACGCCGGGAGTCCTCTCGAATAATTATTTCTCTTTTTTGAAGAAAAATTTGATCACTGCTTGTTCATTAAACTCACGAAATGCAGATGAACTGGGATGGCTAGAGATTGTACTTAATTAAGTGGAGTATAGGAACATTGTTTGAGCAGATTTTGCTAGGCGAGTTTAGTGCTCGAAAAAAACAATCAAAATTCTTCAGTCCCAGGAAACTGTGCAAACGAAATTATGAAGTATAATTATTCCAGATTTTAAGCGGTGAACTCTGGTTCAAATGCGAATTACTGTAATTTAAACGGAACACAGAATTCCTCTTGTGTGGATCCCCGTCAAAAAATGTTCTGCATGCCAACGTTACGTCGTATTTATTCGCGCATGTTACCTCTAGTAAAAAGGTGGGAATTTAGGTAGAGCAAACGAAACTCTGAATAACATTTTCCACCGGGGAGATCGCCTTTGAATTGAAGTACCTGCTATTATTCAGTGAACATTTATTTAGACCATTCAGAGTCCGGATCTCTGAGGTACCGATAACACGAAGAGATACTTATTTTTATTGACATGAATCTTTCCATTCAGCTGAACATGGATTATCATCCAGATTTAGTTCGCACGAAATTTCGCCAACGAAATGGTGTCCGGCTTTATGGAATTTCCCGATATGAACAACAGCGATAATGGGATTGAATTTACGTGTAAAACAGAAATCACAATACTTCTCACGAAGTGATTTGCTGACGAGATCAAAAGTTACCAGAATTCATTCGACTTGTCACGTTTTATTCACTCAGTCAGTCCTGCGCAATAAAAATTGATCGTTTCGAGAAACGCTGGTGAAGTCTTTCGTTCGGTTTAACAATTTCCTTTTACCTAAGAATTTCTCTATCGATTCATAGGCGTTCGAGAAGCTTGTGCGTGTTACTATTTGACATTTTCCTCGGGAAAGCTCGAAGCGTTTCTTCTTCGTGCTGACGTGACTTGGGATCGGAACGAGAGGGCTTGTTTTATACAGCGTACTTTGGATTTCGACGAGGAGAAAAAGGAGAAGTATCTATCCTCCTTCGGCTCCTGCAAAGACCGACGAGTTCCCAACAGATTTACGTGCGTCATTAACACAGCCTCTCAGGCGTTACTCGACTTCCGAGTTAACGAATCACGGCGTACGCGTAATCGCTAGATTCAACGTCTGCTACCCGAATTTTATTAACCGTTCGTTCTAATTTACCGTTATACGAAATTCAGGATATAAAAGGTTCGGCTTGGACATTTCACAGGGTATATTATTATTTCACTGCACATTCAATATCGGGGTAATCGAACCCTATGTCTTTTTTCACCCATTCACCCTGTGGCTTGAAAATTGACATGTTTTTCTTTCACCCTCTCAAAGTTCTTGTCAAAATTGATGAAAACTGTAAACCGGTGGATCATAGATGTTCGAATTATCCAAAGTTAGGGGGCAAGGCTATTGGTATCTTGTGAAATGGTCCAGATTAAACCTAGCGGAAATACATCTCGACTTTGGCGAGTTTAGAGGATTGACAAATTTCCAAGCTGCGATCTGGGAGCCCGGTAAATTAGACCCGGTCGTCCATACGGTGAAAACGGACGTATACCACCGCACATTTTCGGGTAATTGAATAACTTGGGTACTTTGGATGTTCTTGTGAGAATCGCGGGGGGCGAGCTACTCCTCGGAGAGAAAGAGACGGGGAAAGCAAATGAGAAAGAGGAACAGGAAAAGGAAAAGGAAAAGGAAGAGAAGGGAGGGGGCCGTGAAACTGAGAAGTCAGCCCTCGGAGGAATGACAACGAAGAGACGGGGTTTTCGAGTCACAGCGCAAAGCCCCACGGGAATCCGGAAGCTCGTGAAGGCTGCTTATCGCAAGCCAACACCACGTCTTCCTCAAAGCGTAATGCCGGACGCGTTAACCCTTATTTTATTCGACTGAAGTAAGTCTTATGATGGCTGCTGAAGCAGCTTGCCTACTCTTCAAATAATACAAATTTTACCCGATCTTTTTCGAAACGAGTCAGTCGAGTAGTCTTGAAAGAATAATCATGTAGATTTTCAATCTTAGATTCGCAATGCTTTGGGTAAAGAGAAATTCTTTATTTCATACGTTTCCGGCACAATTTTTTATATTTTAACACAGCCTACCTCTGGGTCTCGAACAATCCCTTAGATTCGTCTGATTATTGTGTGAATAGCACATCTGCAGTCGCCGTTTTCCAATTCTCTGCAATGTTTCTCCGTACTTAAGTATTTATAATTAGCGTCAAGAAGGCTGAGAGGCCGCGCCGTTGAAATATGAATTTCTAGACTGTCGAGGTAATCGCATGTGTGTGTGAACTGTACAGCACTGAAGTGCAAGTTCAGTCCGGACCTAATTCATAATGAAAAGGTGCACTGAGACGCGGACCTTTATGTCGTTGGCTCGTATAAGAGTCGAGATTAAGTATTTCTATTAGAAATTTTTGCGAGAAGATGGAATGCGTGAACGGGCTGAAATCGCTATGTTTCCATGCCGATTTTTGTCATTCATTTTCTTGTTATTTAGTAAAGCTTTCATAAAATATTCCAAGCCTGTACGTCGCTTGAATGGAATCTATATACACTCGGGAGCTTACATCGGATATTTAATTTGCGAAGGCAGCAAAAAGCTGCTAGAGGAGTGCCGCAGCAATGCGAAAAAAGGTTGAAAAAGTAATTGAAGAAAAAAAGAGGAGAGGTAGATAGCAGTTTCTTTAATTGGAGCCGTAGCTAAACTCTAAAGTGCATTAACTAATATGCAAAACCGGGACAAGTTTCTCTGCCACCGCATGCTAGCGGAATATAACGAGAAGGGCGAAATATCTGGGCATCCGTTTCTTTCATCGACCCCCATTACCCGCCCCTTCTTATCCTCGTGCGAGCGACTCATTCCCCGAGAAAAAGCAGGGCAAGAAATGCATTTTGTCGCTCTTGGAAAAAGGCAGCGGCGACACTCGGAAGAAGCTTGGAAAGTCAAAAGAGTTTAATGGGTGCTGGAAACTGGGGGGTTACATTCGCCGTTAGGAGCCGAGGGGCCATGGCCGCGTTGGGTTAAAGCATGTACATTTACCTAAATGTATAATATCCCCGGGCAACCTATATACTCGCGCGATACATACGCGGGTGGGCATATCTACGTACGTATAATGCACGCGATTATAGACGTTGATACCTTCGCCTTGACGCAAGTGGTGGGTGCTCCTATACCTACACCTTTACACTCCCGCGAGTTTCCAGTTTCCACCGCAGGCATCGCGTAGCAACTCATTCACCCACACACTCCCTTATTGTGGATTACTGACGCGGGTGTCTGACATAGCAATAACCGACAATTCCCACCGTTCTTACCTGTGATTTCTTGGCAGGTTTGAAATTTTTCGACAAAAATCGTCCGACTCGACTTATGTACCTATGCCACGCAAAATATCACGGACTAACGCCTCGGAAGACCCAACGGCGCTAAACCGCGACCGATGCAAATTTGACGAACGGTAAAATTCGGCCCTTAGGTTTTACATGCATAGAATATTTCTGCATTTTAAGAAAATTCAGAGAGATTTTATTCCTCGGATATTGTATGGCTGCTGACCAGTTGAAGTAAAAAGAGATTGGAATTCAGATGAGAAACGCCATTACTGCAGCAGTGTAGGCTTAATTTGTTAGCATTGAGTATAAGGATACGCGGAGATGGTAATGACTGACCTGATATTTCTCTATCTCAGAGAACTATATTCAACTCTGTTCGTGTTGAGTAGGTATAGGATGAAGTCTTAGATGAATACCTACTCATGCCAACTGTCCGCTTATATTCTTTGCTTTTTCTTCATTCACAAGATGCTGTGGCAAATTTTACTTCGTCCTCATGATTTTCTATTTATACCGTCTTTAGAACGTCCTTTTTCATACTCGGCAACGAACTAGACGTGTACTCCGTTAGCGTACCACCGTACCTTGTAGCAATCTGTGTTACTCCGCGTCCGAAGTGATGGATTTTTTCTTAACAAACCCGCGGTCAGATGTCCTCTGGACTATTTCCTTATTTGTTAATATGCTGATATCATTCTTGGATAATCAGGACAAGAATGAAATGAAAGATGCGACTGAATTCGTTTGAAAATTAGACCGTCTATTCAAGGTACCTACGTACGTAAACTACCCTTGAGGAAATGGCTGACGTGACAGCCTGTTATCACCGAAGGGATGAATATGGTAGCGTAATTACCAGAGCATGCAAATGACCCGGGTCATTTCGGTCACTTTGATCACTTTGGTCAGCTCGTTTTTGCGGTCGTCAATCATTACGATAATGCGGTTGAGAAACTTGAAGGTTTCACGTCTGCGCTTGTATATTACCACCACGTCTTGCGCCAAAAACAGCGAGACGGATTACGTAACGTGGTATTACGCCAATTGGCTCAAACTAATCGTTAGACTTTGAGCAGGAGACGATCGAAGCTTGATAAAATGAGGTTCTATCGTTGTGGTCCAGATTCACCATCAGAATAATTCATTCCAACCGGAGTAAAAAGAATCTTATTGTTACTAGACTCGCGGGATATCTGCGATGAAGATTGTCGAAAAAGTTTCAGATTTATTTCTAGTCCGACAGGAGAGAAATATGCGGAGCTTCGACCGCTCTGAAAGCTTCATCTAGTTTGATTGATGTATCTACTTGTATTCTGTACTATTGCGAAAGGGAGAGGTGGTACCAAAGCTATTATAGAAATCGATATTTCAGCTGCCTTTTCCCCTCCGTTGACTAACATGCTCAATTTGATGGAATAATCGCTTCAAGGATCGCCCAACTTAATCGAAAGATCGATATTATTTTGTCTGTAGATTTCATTCGTCATCGGGGAATTCCGCGCGATATTCTCGAGACCCTGAAGAAACCTTGAAACGTACTATTCATCGCGATACATAATCCGATTTGTGGTCAACCGGACTATTCATCTGATGGCAAAAAGCGATTCAGACTCGTGTGTATAGTCTTTTAGAAATCTTTTCCGCACCGGGATTTCGGGGATTATCTGACTTTCTTGACTCTGAGGTTCAGTTTTTCTTCCAAAATCTCCACTCTTCTTTAACACACTGACCGCGATCGCTCAACGTCCGTTTGACATGTTGACTCAAAACTTTCGACACCTTCTATAGATATTAATGTACTGGCTATCCGCTGATCGAAGGGTCTTTAGCTGCGAAAGGAGACGTCTCCTTTGCAAAGTGAAGAAAGTTGATGAAATCGATAAAAAAAACCTTAATCCCTCGTTCATTCTATCTATCGCGGTTTGTAGCAGACGTAGATGCAGATTCTCTTCCCAGCGTTTAGCAATAGTTTGAATATACTTAGACAAGGTGGAATTAGTTGAACTCGTATAATTTCGAAACTTTCGACACGTCACTTAGAATTTCTGCATATATTAAGTGAGTTTCCAGTAACTCGTGGGAAAATATATGCGAATAAGGTTTGGTATAATGTAGCATTGATATAGCGGTTAGAATTTATAGTCTTGATTTTCTTTCTCAGCATGGATATAAAGTTAGGAATGGTACTGATGTTGGTCCACGTAATATTGGCGTAGGCGTATAGGTGGTCTCCCGTTGGCACGGCAGGCGTCGTGAAAAACGTAAATTTATTACCAATAACAGATTGCCAGGGTAGGCGTAACTTTCCATCGCGGAATAGGGATAGCTATAGGGTGCGGGAAAAATGTGTCGGGTTCAGAACGCGGCGAGAGCGTGGGGTGTAATTATTGTAAATATAAGAACGACTGGTAACAGTGAATTATTACATCTGAACGCCTTTGTCGTGACTAATAATGCCGCACGGCCGCCGGATCAGCCAACTAATAATTCATCGCTTACGCCCACCGATATCGGACTCTGCTTCAGATATTCGCGTATATACAGACTTTATTTTGCCAAACATACCCCCATAAGTAATGGAGAAGTAAGTGAAATCAAATTGGCCTCACATTCATTTGTAAAGTCAAAAAGATACGTCAGGAGCAATTTTATCAACCCTTTTGCACCGTTGATATATGAAGACGAAAAATCTCTAGAATGATACCTTAATCGATGACAAGATTCTCCATTTGATTAACAAGGAAATCCTTAAATCATGTTATTGATGTTCATATAACTTGAGCAAAACGAAGTACCTAATGGAAAAGTCTGTCTTGGTGCTGAGGGTTCTTTTGGATCGCTGATTCCGAAATTTAAAGTCTGAATTTGGAATTTCGGAGCTCAGACTCGGGATCATAGATTCGCGAAATAGTTCGTGGCTAGGTAGATGGTGGTGGATAGATGAATCCAAGGCTAGTCTTTGCTAATTCGTTGTAGTTGTTATTTTTGTTTTTTACGAAACTAAGTTTCATCATCGGCGCCTGGGTGTATTCTAATGAAGCCATCGTCGCGTAGCACCGCGACAATTAAGAAGTGTAGTTAATGGATGGCGGGGTGCTGTGTTGTGCACTGTAGTAAAAAGAAATAGGAAACGATGGTAATAAGGAGGCATCAATTATAAAGCCCTGGTCTGGGATAACGGCAAGTACAAAGGTGTGCCGGCAGCAATAAGAAATTATTAGTATGCAGCAAAAAAGGAAAGACAAATTAGTACCGTTGTAGATCAGAGTAGATGCTAGTCAGTGAGTGAAGAGCGCCCACCTACCCTCCAGGAATTCAAACTTGAATGGCTCTTGCTAAAGCAGTAAAATCTCTCCTCAACGATTCCTATACGCCTCTAATTTTACGTAAGAACAGTATTATTTCATACTTCCGTGACCGTCAGATGTCGATAAAGTTCCACAACTTCACTATTATACCTCGGCGGTTCACTATCTTCCGCTTCTGCAAAGGAAACATTATCCTTCTCCTCGAGCCTTTTTCTACGAGCTCTCCGATATTAATCGACATTGCGATCATCAGAATCGCCTTTTTGTCATACAGAAATTATTTTCCCTAGGTGGAAAAACCGCGACAAAATTATTTACTTATTTTATAGAATTTCAAAAAACACATCACTCAAAGTTATCTGGTTATTAAGTTTTACTGGTAATACGATGACTGACGAGTACCTACCCGTTCCGAAATGCGAGGAATTCATATCGCAGATACCTCATATTTGCATCTTATACGGACTAAGCGAAAACTCTTCGATACTTAGCATACATATGCATATGTATGTATACACCAGCATGCATTAGGTACATCTATTCCTACCTACGTCGACGTAATAACGTATGCCTTTTCCCGTTGCGCGGTTATATGCAGTACCTTTACCGCGTATACTGCATACTATATGTAATTTTATCTCCGTGCCACGTTACGAACACGTGTGACCCTATTCGCACCGTAACGTATACGTATTATTACCTTAGTTATATAGATCTCTGCTCTTATACACGCTATGGGGAGGAAGAACTTAATCCAGGGAATCTTCTGTGCCATACTCATTTCGGTATGATAGACGTATACGAGTTTAGAATGAAAGTCGAAACGATTCACCTTAATTTTATAGAAATATAGAAAATTCATTCGACCGTATGATCTAGAGGGTGATCTTTGGCCACGCGAATTCAAGTGAAATTATCAAATTATAATACGAAGCTTTCAGACCGATACTATTTCAGCGACTAGGACTGGGGGCGGAATTCTCTTTTCGCGGGGTGATTCAAGGCTGTCAGGATTTACTTCCAGGTTTAATCTGTTTTAATCTAACCGCTTCATTCTCTCTCCAATTCGAGTCATTCCCTCTTTCTTGAAGGAAAGAGGAAAGAAAAAAAATTCATTATCCAAATTATACGGGACGAGCGAATAAGATACAACCAGACTCCGAAGCTTCTTTCAGGTGTAAAAAACGATGCAAAAACGTGAAGCTTCAGGCATTTATCATTATGGCTCTCTGTGCTTTTCACCGTCACGGTTGACGGGAAAAATTCGCCTGTGTAAGGTGGGCATTGAATGAAATGAATGCCGAGTATTTTGAGCAATAATTCCCACCTCGTCAAGAGGTATTATCAATTTTTCACCGTTCCTGTTTGCTGACAGCTAATGACGTCTGTAGCGACAAATACAACAATCCTCGTTTATATTTTCCCGGTGAAAATTCACGGAAAATTTTTTCATTCCTCGCACAGCCGGTAAAAGCCAATGAATTAGGCACAGGCTAAGGTAATAGAAAAGTTTATGTCCTCCGTATTTTATCCACCCACAACTTTGGCGGAAATAAACGTACCTATTTTCTTTGTGACAGTATTACTCGCATCGATTTACTACGGCTGAAGTCCAAATTAACGAGGGCCTATACAGATAACTTTGCCGATACGGTAAAACAATTTTTACTGTAAAAAAGCACGAGCTGATTTTTCAAAATCTGTGTGAGTCTATTCATTATATGCTTTCCGCAACACAGATGTTAGGATTCCTGATTCAAATTTTTCCATCTCATTTGCGGATATGCAGCCCGACGAGACTCGCGGAGATTTTGAAACATCGGAGCTTTATTTCTACGGCGAAACTCATCTCGGTCGAATCTTCTGCATAGTTATTCCTAAACAATTCACCCTGAACGGCATTTTTTCAGATATACATTCGTAGATGATGAAATTTGAAAAAACCAAGTGCCGAGTCCAACTCTGCAATCGTGGTTTCGTAGTATTGAAGAGACTCGTATCATGTCTCTCGTCATAGGTACATACGTGTAGGGAGTATATTATTCATCAGAATGAAGTATTTACGCCGGAATGAATACAGTCTGAATAACTGACGAGTCACAATGCTCTTCGAACCTCGAAAGTTGAGTTAAACTCAGAACTCGTTTATTTTTATGAGGATTAGTGCTCAGAGAACAGAGTACCCTGGAGCTTCATTAATATATTATCACGGCTTACACGTACGTAGCAAACTGACGTATTAAACTTGTAGAAATCTCGGGAGTGGTCGTTTTTAATTGATAATCAACTGATCAAGTTCACAGGAGCAGCTCTCGTCAGCCACTGTAACGTCAATATCATACTATGAGCGGTATGACACCAATTAAATTCTAACAAGGATGAAACTTTGTATCGTGGGCCTACGTACGTGTGGTTATCAATTTTATTTCTATAAATACCAAGTCGAACGACGCCACATACTCAATTTAATAATCAACGTACGATAGAAATTCTGCTAACGAAGCCGATTCAAGTATTCTTCGATAATTTTCAAAATCAGAACAAAAAAGATGAAAAAAAGAAAAAGAAAAAGAAAAGAAGAAAACAGAAAGAAAAAACGATGTACAAATCTCGATTTTTAATTACACAACGCGGCTGCCATTATTTTCCTGTAATAATCTGGGAACGAGAAATCCTCGCGTATAAAACTTCTACTAGTGCATATGAATATTTTCTATACAACTCAACGATGTAGGAGTTCGCCTGCGGCTGTCAAGCGGATTTACCATTGAGACAAATGGAAGATATAAGAAGATGGAGGGAGAGAAAAGTTCCTAATTTTAGCTGGTGTATACCTTGCCAGTAAGTATAATCGCGGTAAAATTAATGAATCTTTTGGCAAAACTTTTTCTCGCCAGATTAATGGTCAGCGTTTCAGATTTTCACTCTTTCATTAATCTTATGGCGATCACTTTGCGGGATCGTTGAGCGACAAAATTATTTAACCTCACGCGTATATTGTAACCGTCAAAAGTGTTTTTCTTATAAATTTTCTCACGTCTTTCCTTTATTCTTTATATTTTCTTCCTATTTCGTTTTTTTCTCTTTTTTTTTTCGCTACTTAATCCCCAGCCTCCTTATTACGATAGTAGATGCTCTCGTTCGTTGGTTATGAATAAAAAGTAGAGCTCATTATTTTCCGGATAACGAGATAAGCCCGGTAGAGTAAAGGAGAGGCTGTGGTTCCAGTTTAGTTCCATTTTCCAGTGGCTGACGTCCCGCTGGTCTTCTCCTACCGCATATATAAACCCTCGAGCTTTTGGTCCACTGGTCCTCCATACTCGTCTATCTCTACGATACCCTCTGTGAGCCAAGATAACTGTCCACCTTAAATATCTCGCACGTGGATCTGGATGGCAGAGTTCTCACTCTTATGGTTATGAATCGCGATTATGAGGGTGTTTTAACCCTCTTAAATTAATATCCCGAAGAAATATGGACCCCTGGACCATACTTCCTGAATATGAACAAAAACGAGTCGAAAGAAATGTTCAACGGAATTTAAACAGAGCAAAAAAAATCTCTAAGACGAACCTGCGATTCATCCCTTGCAAATTTACCTACTAAGATACTTGGGGCTTCGTACGCGATACAGGGTTTTACGGTGGCCAAAGATAATACGGAATTAGGAGAGGTTTTGGCAAGGTCTGGCCGACGATTGCCGTCAGCTTAACGACTCCACGTCGGCAAGGCTTTTCTGCCCTTTTCCAACACACCGAGGAGATAGTGTGCCTTGCCAAAAGTGGCTGTATCAGTCAGCCCCTCCGGATGCACCCCTCGACACCCCTTGGTCTTCTACTACCGCCGAACACCTCTAGCCTGACTTTATTGCCACTTATCTTTCGACTTACCTACCAGCAGACGACGCGGACAAACTATCACTTTAAAGGTAACAGACTCTCTACTTGAGTACACGTGTTCCTCGAGGTACGATCTTCGGATTGCATTACGGGGTACGACATAGGCGAACCATTTACGTCGCTTGTGAACAGGAAAGATATGACGTTTAACTTCTATTTTCTGATATACCCACGTCGCGGATAGTGATGATTGTGAGTTTTGAAAAAAATTAAGAATCAAGTTTCCAGACAAAATGTCTAGACTGTATTTTTGACTGGTCTGATAATGGTTCAACAGATCGGAATGTTGCATCGTCTTATACTGCGCTGTTTTGGAAAAAGTGTACATTTTTCTTTTTATGTACCTATACCGATATGTATACATATTTTTTTTAAGTGAAACAGGTTTTCGCACGTCACTTGTGAAATTAATATATCTAATTAAACCACTCAGTTTCCGAAGTGCTTTTTATTTTCTATTTGTTTTTTTTAGCTCGGAAATTACGTTAGCGAGTTAAAGAAATCGAGTTTACTTCAGCCGAGACCCAAGAAGGCTATGGTAACAGGTGTGCTTAATTAAAAATCTTGAGACTCACCTACGATCGCGAGTGAAGTGAATAACAAGCGCTTTCAACTTCCAAGATTTATTTGATTAATAACCACGTGCCGTTTCAGGTCATGCATTCTTAACCACGTTGATTAAATTCTAAAACAACAACAACAGGCGAGAAAAAAAAAAAAAAAACGTTCTCAAGAAAGTTTTACGGATTTATTCCCGAGGCGAGAATAAGACAAACTTTATAATATCTTACGTAAAAGGTACTGACCGCGGCTGGAAACTGTCCGATTAGTCATCAACCAATGTGAATTAATTTCGTTTTCATTCCTAGCCAGTAAATGGTTACATAACCAGCTACTAAGCAGGTAATATATTATCATTTTTTTCATCTTTTTTCCCGAACAGAGTCTAACGAAAGTGACAAGTTATTCGAAACCGCAAATTATTCACACGTATCTTCAATCAAACTTGATCACTTATACAAGATAAAAATGTCCTTTGATAGGAATAATTCGTGATGATCTTTTTCTGAAATTTTTATACACTGATTATATTTCATATTACGATCAATTTGTTTGAAAGATTTTCGATTGGATTACAAAACTTGGACCTGGTTCAGAGTCTGAGTGCGAGTAGGTAGATGGATAAGTTAATAACGAAGCGTCCACGCCGTATTTAACAATTTCACGAGGTGTTTATTCGGCACGGCTTTTGGCAAAGGGCACAAGTTTATTGGTTCGATAATTGGAGCTCCGGTCGTCCGTGAATGTATAACCGGAACCAATCGCAACAACTGGTCGTATAAGATAATTGGCTACCGTTTGACCGATTCAAATTGTAGGATGCCGAACTGAGAAGTATCTACAAGGGGTTATCAGGGACCATCTGCTACCGTTCTCTAGACAGCAAGTAGTAATCGACGAGTCTCGGCTATTGATTAAGTATTCAATGCAGGTTTATCGATGTCGTAAAATACCTCAACGATCGGTGAATACTTGATAAGGTAAACACACATTCCGACTGCAAAAAAAGAAGAAGAAAACTGAATAGAACTATTTTTGAGTAGGGATGTGCGAGTGTACCTACTGGGTAACGTTTTTTTTCACATGTTAGCGTCCATGAAACTCGTTTCCGAAATATTTCTTCTCAAACCTCGAATATCTCACCAACCAAGAAGGGGGCGATTGTATGACAGGTTTTCAGGCTCAGTTTGACACGTCGCGGGAAAAGGAAATGAGAAGGACGTCAATGTGGTCGTTATAATGGTTCTCGGAATCTTGAAGACCTTCAAAAATCCAAGATTATATACTTTTTCCTCTGAAGACCGCATAGCGATTCATCAACGTTCCTCGGTCCCGATTATTATTGAAAAATAATAAGATTGATGAGCTGCTTATCCCGACGTGAGTTTAACTGCGAAATTTTACTATCATCTCGCGAGCTTCACTATATACTGACGTAAAAATTGATCGTTAATAGATCGGTCAACTATTATCGTCAGAACCAGTTGCCCAGTGTTAATATAGGTGTGGGGATCCCGTCGACCAATCGATTGATGATTGGAATACCAAACGAACGATAATCAATAGTAGATCAATTAAAATGTGTATAAATTTTGCTAACCGTTCAATCATGGTTTAAACACGGTGCAGAGTGGTGAACGGGTTACATGTCCCTCGCCGGACACAATACCTCTTGTGTAAATAGAGACCCATTCATTTCCTGAAAATGGATAACGGGAATACAGCTATACTATCGTATTATGTATATTCAATGGCGAAATGTCCTGTCGCGTGAAAGATGAGGTGCTACAAGCAGGTCGGAAGGAAAACATACCTACACGTATCGTTAGCAGAAACGTTCAACACCGAGTAATCGATCATCCATATAAATGGAGACACCCGGATGAATGAGTATCGGCCACAAGAGTATTATCTTAACGAACGATGCTTCGATTTTAATCCAATTTCAAATTTTAAATATCACAGAGTGTGATGGTCCATCTCTCGAAGTAATACATCGGCGAAAGTAAATAATAAAATGTACGGCGACGTACGCTGCCGATAGAAAATGAATAGAAAAAAAATAAATGAATAGAAGAAAAAAAAAATTGAAGGATGTAAAAGTGAAGAAGGTTGAAAGCGTATGAAAAGGATCCGGAATCCCGTGAGAGAAAAAAGGGGGAAGAAAACAAAAAAAAAATTTCCTCTGCATATCGCTATCGTCAATGTAGCGTATATGCTGTGTGAATGGGGCCACACTGTAGGGGTGACCGATACCGTTATACAGAGAATAGAAACGAACTGGGGCGAAATGTGGTGAACGGGGGAGGCCTGATTGGACAGATATTTTACCAGGAAATATTGCTCGACGCTGATGACTTTTTCACGCGCGCCTTGGCTATACACGTACCATCCAGAGGTATCCCAGTTTTAAAGCGATATTATACCCATTCGGAGGATTACTTTATATGCGTGAGTAGTTCTCGCGGATTTTCATGGAAGTAAGACATTTCCCGGTTAGATTTTTTTTCTATTTGAATAGGTCTTACGAGATGTTGTTCGTGACGTGGAATTGAGATTGAAAGATTCGAGTTTGACGACGGAGGATCATTGTTCAGCGACTCATTTTACACAAGATTGATATCGGGGAGCTTTTCATTTCAATTGGTACATCGGATATTTAAGAATTTCTCAAGAATAAACCTTTAATGTCTCGGCAAAGTATTGGAAAATGATCAAATATATGTCTTACAAGACACGAAAAATCTTTCCGAAGAACTGTTACTTCGGGAAATAACATTCATCGATTGGACGAGAAGAAAAAAAAGTTTCTTCAGGTTCTGAGAGGGTCTCGTAAAAAGCCCGGATGGATTGACGTTGAGTCACCCTTAAATAATATCAAGATTTCTCTCTGACATAACATTTGATTATCAATAAATATCGTAACTTTCGGATAATTCCAATAATTGGTTTCCGCCATCGAAGAAAAAACATATTTTTTGTGAAAGAAGAAAATTCTAATCATTTCCATTAAAATATGAAAAATAATATCGGAGCTCGGATTCAGGTTTGAGAAAGTATTTTTTTGGAAGAATCAATCAATGGAGGAAAAAAATATCCTCGACACTCTATAGCAGAAATGAGAAAGGTTGAAAAGTGTAATGAAACATCGTGTAATCTTTTTAAATATATTCCGGGATTCAAGTTGGCGTCAGTGGTGCGTTTTAAAATACGTTGGATTTGTCGCGAACGAAACGTCGCCTCCAATTTCCAATATAAATTCGATCGACGGTAACGCGGTCGGACACGCGATGCCGCCAACAAACTACATCAAACTCGGGAAGTGATTGAATTTCTATTTCTGAAGTGGATCGCTCCCGCCCTAGGCCCAGGCACTTTACGCACTCACACATGTCCCCGCGGTACAACGAATACAAGGAAACTGCACATCCACGTGCGATACCAGGGCAAGGGATTCCCCACGTGGAGACTGAGGTAAGAGCGTCTTCTTACACCGAAAGCCGGTTGATAAGTACGTACATCACTCTCTCCCCACCCTGAGCACTTCGCTAGGGATCCTCCGTGTGTTTACAACGTCATCGGCGTATCTGTTGGCGCGGTAAAAGCAGAATGAATTGAGGTAGAAGACCGCGAGGTCAAAGGGCTCGCTTTGGAAGGATCTGAAGATCAAAGCAACGTCGCTTGAAACACCGGCTATATGTCTTCTCTTTAAGCTCCTCCGAGTTCCTCTGTCTACGGCACTTTGCCTGGAGGAGACTGCGACTTCAACTCCGACTCCGACTCCGCGTTTCCTCTGCAATCGAACGGAAATGCAACCACTAAGTATGCCGCGGAGTGGTTAGCGCAACCAAGATGCGAATCCGGTGTGTAAGGACCAATGCTCTATTCATGGAACGTAGCTAGGTATACAAAACTGAGTCCAGATCAAATTAACCTTTTAAAACTACTCGGCGATATCAAGAGAAAGGTACATTACCAGTTTGTGGAATAGTTACCGAATGTCTGCTGAGATCCTTGCGGAGCAAGAATCGTAAACAAGTTTCAGTAGAGGAAATGCGCATTTGATTTGCTGAATAGTTATACGTGTGTGCAATCTGCACATAGATAAGTGCGAGGCGAAGGTAAAGGATAATTAGGTAGTGCGGTCTATCCACTTTGCTAGTGAGATTAAAATGTTGCAGTTTATCAGGATAGTAGGGGAAGTTTGGTTGGTACTTAGTTAGTTACTCACTCAGATACAAGTACGTGTACAAGAGAACGAGCACCGGATGTGGCGATTTTCTATTGAATTCTATTCGAAAGTTGGTTCGGAGTATTAGAGCTCTTGCGATACTACTGGTATAGATATATACGTACCGATCGAGCACAAACTCTGAACTAATGCCAGGCAAGCACTTCCGTACCTGAAACAAAAGAAGATAAATCGTATAACAGGGAACGAAACGGCATCAATATTCTTTAACAAACGAACCAACGAACGAAACAACGCTATGAAGTGCAGTCGCACGACTCTCGGTAGGAAACAATGCCTCCAATACGTTTTACAACTCTCTCTACCTCTTCCTCTACTTTTTCGAATCTGGTACTAGCGCAGTGCGCTACATCCTGCACGCTCGGTGAAATAACAAATATTAGATAACGAAAAGAGGACAGAAAAAAATAGGATAAATGAATAAAGGGAAGAGTCAAAAGTCAAGAGAGGGTCCCTTCTGTCGCGGAATCGATAGATTTTTTAAATCGTGTTACGAAACGAGATCGAACTACTAGCGGAGAACCCAGTCCACTGCAGCCCCCAGTCTCCGTGCTCGTTCGAGCGCAATGAATGCTGCAGACTGTTTCTAACTCCAAGTATATGAGGCATTCCAAAGTTGACAGAATATTGTTAGTATCAAAGTGAAACGTTCAAATACAATTTTGGCCTGAGTAACAAATTTCAGATTTTTCTAACCGCCAAACAAGCCAAGAAAGTTGGCTCTTCGTTCCTGTGTCACGATTCCGCCGGCTCCATCATTTGTGAGGCGAAATTTTCACGACGAAACTTCTCGCGATTATATTATCCTTGTCGAACAAAGTCCTTATCAAAGGTTGGTTTTGATTGGTGAGTGAAAGACTAAGGAGTGATCATGAAATTTCTGACTATGCAAAGTTTCCTGGAATTTAGAACAAGGCAGTTGAGATAACGTCGAGTTCAGATGGAAACTGGCTCGCCGAGAATCTCGATGGATTTTCGAATTATATAGAGATTGTGGATCACTTTGGTCCATTTCGCCAAGGACTGCTTTCCCGTAGGCTGTATACACCCATCCACATTATACCTGTGAGTTTGTATCTGGAAGCGAAGGACTCGGGCGTAGGGAGGACCGCGCGCCAGCTAGCCAGGACACGGTATATTCGATGGAAGATTAGAAACTTGCCATTTGCCGCGAACTGGACGAACTTCCACAACCCCTTCCGGGCAACGCTACCATTTTGGCTATTAACTGTTACACGCCAGACCCAAACTCCTATCAGATAGTGTGTTGTACATCGTTCGTAATGGTCACGTACGCCCTTGCGCGAATGCCTGTTGCTAACAAACCTTTATCTGACGTGTTACGGTACTTTTATCATTTGCCTCAGCTGCACGTGAAGGACAGTTGTCTTACGTTTTCAAAAAGCTTCTTATAATCTGCCCACAGCTTTTTGTTCCAAAAACAGGAAAATTTATTTAAATTTACTGCCGTTAAAAAAATCGAAACATGATGTCACGGAATAGGTATAATGGTCATTGTTCCGGTCAGTGGAGCTATTGAGAAATGGTCAGAATATGAAAATCTGTCTTCTTTCTAGCCTGTTGACGTACCTTCGGTGGAATGAACCTTGGACTTTGCGATCCCTTGCCCATGACCGAGCCTGACATTACTAGCCAGTTGGTCGAGGGAAGAAAGAATTCAGTGACCACAATTTTATATTCCTTTCCACCTTGTGAAAGCTGTCATACCTTCGTATTCTCCGTTTTATAAAGTCTCGGCTGTACCACCGTTCATCTCCGTATTTTACTTTCTGTTCAACTTGTCTTGGCTTTTCGTGAAACTCAGCCGAAGTGGAGTGGTACGAAGAGCGGAGAGAATAGTCTGGGAAAATGCAGCGAAGAAAAGGCGTTCGGATATTTGCTCGCTGACATTTGTCAGACTAGACAATCGAGGATTATTCTCGAGAGAAAGAAGAGGCTATGGGTATATACGTCATGTAATTACCTCATGAAACTGTGAGCACCGTCTCTCCGGCGAGGGCGAGGGAAATGTTAGCAAAAAACAAGCAGCGAGAGACAGAGTACTAGAAGTTATCTTTAAAAGTTATAACTCTCGTTTCGCGAGATAAATTTAAGGTATTCGCAGCCACCCGCTCGCCACGGTCCCTCGTTGCCAAAGGTGATTGAAATTGCGGCGGTATTGTAGACACTTGGATATATTCCATTGTGTTTTACACAAATATACACTTCTATGTCTACCGACTTGCAAGTATTCGCTTTATTACACCGTTATGTTTACAATAACCGCGTAGTTATAACAGATTTAATGCCATTACCATTACCGTCGGGTTTCGCTGCGAGTATAACCAACCGGGTAAGTATATACTTACGCAGAATTATTCTCTTTACGGTATTATTTTCTCACAGTATAGTTCGCGGATCTTGCATGTATCTGAAATGAAATTTATCACTGACAATGAGTAGGACGTATACCTATACGTACCTCCGTACCTAGGTACTACAGTATTCATACCGCGATGAGTAGTTGGTCATAATGTTCCGTCTGCTGGCTACCAAAACTATGAATACACATATACCTCGTATTTACGAGTGGAGGAAATCACGCGTCATTAATACAAAGGAGTTCTGTACTTTGTCTTTGCTGGAGAGACACTTCAACGGCCGTTCTATTATACAATAGGGCTTGTATCCAACCAACCATTCGACTGTGCATCGAGCAAACAGCCTCTGGTAGAAGCCAGTTGCAGCAAATCGATAGACGAAAAGACCCTTTGAATTCGTGGATAGAGTAGTTATTCCTGATCTGAAATCGAAGTGGATACCCCTGGGCTCCGGATGTAGTCGAAGACTGGTATTTGAGTTGAAGGCAGTCAATATGGAAGCAAAAATTGCAGTGGGCAGATAGACAGACAGACAAACATAGAACTGACAGAAAGGGAATTTATCGGAAACGAGTATCGATCGGGAGAAATATTTCCAAGTATTATCCAAGTTCAATTATAAATACAAAATGCCAAAGTTGAACTAGTTAGGTAACGGTTGGATCGCATGCCGCCTTCGAGAGTTTCAAACAGGGTGAGGACTAGGGAGGTCGTAAGAGTTTGCATACAGCAATTATCCGTTCGATAGGAGACCGTTATCCTGGCATCACCAGCAATCAGTTACCCTTGAAAAGTCAAGAACGACCGATAATTCGCTGGCTCTATACTAAACGCTGTATCTTTCATGAAGGCTCGGTGGAAATTCTGCTGAGATTACATTGAGCAAACTCTCGTCGATATATGTGACTCCTATTCTTGCGCTTTCTGACTCAACTTTATTAACCATTGATACGAGCCTTACTACATCATGGGCAGGTACTTGACCGAGGAAACTCACGAACGATGCAATTTACAGAATTTCAAAGAATTCGATAGCCACTGATTAGGCAGTCTTCGTGTAATAAGTGCCCCATAATTCACCTACCAGTGAATGGCCACGAGTTGGACGGCGGAAGTCTACACATTTGGTAGACTGGACGTGGAGAATTACGAGCTATTTTTAAGGCGGTTTCACCTGAAAGCAATTTCGTGTTCTCAATGGACGACCACTAGATACTCTACGCGATGCAAATACCAGGTTGGTTCTTGCGTTAGGCAGAACAATAATAGAGCAAGCTAGATACATGGCCCGTGTAGAATGGAGAATCTCGTTAAATTCCATCAAAATCTGAGGTACAATTATTTTCATCTGCCACGCGTTACGGAGTGTGAGTATTATCGTTATGATTTGGTGATTCGACGCAGATGCTCGCAGTCTTCGGAATATCTCTATGAAACGATGGGGAGGTATTTGATGAATATCGTGAGGGCCTTCGACAATTATGTTGAATGTTAGATTCGAGGTTTTCGAACTCCGGGAGTTTCGGTCCAAGTCCAAATACGAGATTCGAATTGTTGCCCAGGTGCTCGGGCGGCATCCCTAGGTTCCGGAGACCCAAAATGCTTTGCATAACGCGGGATTCTAGGCGGTTCTACTCACCCCTTGGTTTTCAGTGGTTTGGACGAATTCCAAGTCGAGCTTTCGAAAGTTCCTATGTCAGAGAAGATATGTAGTCCAATACGTTCCCAACTCTGACTCACAGACTCTCGAGATAAAAGCAATAATCAAATTATACCTTATCCGCTTACAGTCTTCTCACAGCACATGTATCACAGTGGATACCAACCCACTGCACTTCAAGACGACGACATAAGCCCCGAATTCCACGGTAAACACTTTACTCAATCTCAAAGAATGAGAGGTATACTCAAGGCGTCCATTATGACGGGGAATTTCAGGTATGAGCATTATACCTCGATCACCAAACGCTAGATCCTTGCCAGAAAAGAAGGATGCTTCAATTCGGTAGAAATTATTCGGTAATAGCTACCGCTTCATAGAAACTACCTCAGGGAAATAGTAGCAGAGAAAATGCTGACTCTGACCAACAATCGGGGAATGTCCTACCGCCTTTCTCTTCTACGGGATGACTTCCATAGGTGGCGGTAACACACCAGGGAGGATGGATTTAATTAAAGGTTGAATGGATGAAGCGATCGAAAAGATGCGAGGCGACGGTCATTTATGGAGGAGCAGACACGTCCTGGTGATCGAAATACCGAATCGTGCTTCCTGCAGGGTAAAACTTTATCAACATTTTCCCCAATTTCTCTCATTCCTTTTTTTTTCTTCTTCTCTCTCTCTCTCTTTACATCGGTCATTCAGAATTCTGCTGACCCATAGGTACAAGGTAGGTACTCGTCCAATGCGAGGCTTGAATAGAGACCCGAGATACGTGAACCGTGAGACTCAAAGTCTGCGAGGCGATCGATGCGGGTTGGCATGTTTGTCGAGATAATAACCCGAGTGCATTTCGTGTTCAGAACGAGGCACGTAATTACATCAGAACGAAGCATCGCGGATACGGTCTGGGATGCATACATGCCGGATGGAGGCAGCGGAGACCGGTTGACGAAAACCCACTCATGATCCAGGTTTCGCACAACAAGTACTGCGGGCTTCTATATCATATCCAATATATTTCCTAGATAGGATGTCGTTTCGTTGAGCTACACTGTAACGGGACAAATCCTCCACGATAGGGACCAGAGACCAGGGACCAGCTTTGTCCTTCCGCCTAGTATAGCCGCACCATCTCAAGTAGCAGCCCCGCGGTTTCTGCTCTCGTTGAAATCCACCTACTCGACAAGACATATAGGTACGCAATACCTTATACACCTACGCGAACCTAGATGAAGAGAGAGAAATAGGGAGCGAGTTGACAATAGCCGAGAAGGGAGTCTGGTGCGGATCGATTGCGGTGAGACTATTTATCAGGAAGCGAGAACAGAGCGAAAGGAAACATCTTAGGCGGGTGGAGCTCGGCTAGGTAAGCGTGGGAGGCCAGCACGTGTCCTGGGCATCATTAGCGCCAGCCCAGACAAGGGCCAGGGCCTTGTTTCATCCAGTGTGCCACACGGTACTGGCTCGCTTCTTCGTGCGAATGCTGCCCGCCACCACCACTTCCTGTATAAACGCGATATCCACGGATGTCTGAACAATGCGGTTGCCGCACATACATATTATATGAGGGGACAGGGGAGGAAAGGGGAAAGGAAGGGCGCGGTTGTTGCGAAACTTGGTTCATCATTACCATGGTAAATGCATGTGTGCAATATACCATACCTACCTACCTCTTCCTATACGTTATCCAAGAGAAAAATCCAGTTATTTAGTGGACAGAGGTATTCTCTATTCTATACTCGACAATGGGAAAGATAATCCTATTGATTATCAGAAATAGATACTAGTTTGCGGAGGAAGGTTATAGGTGGGCATGCAGATCGCACTGCGGAAATAGTGATCGATTTTCAATAACAACGAAGCCTAAATGTCGCAGGAGAATAGCTTCACCCACACATCCACACGCGCATTCACGTCACATTAGATTACGGATCGCCACTCTACACGAAGCTGTCGCTCACGTGGAGGAAGTATACGCTATGACAATCGCTGGCTTGGCGTGGTTATATGTCAATCGAATCTTTCTCCTGTCGTTTACAAGACCGCGATTGAGAACAGGTTTCGGCAGTTTAACCATGTGGTCAAAGAACCCTCGTCTATTTATTGCATCGATTGACATGTGACTGCGTGTGGTATCGCGAGCTAAATAGTCGAGGAAAAAAACACGATTGTCATGTCGCTTCGCGACTGAGAGGAATGTTTCATTGAGAATATTGAACCTCGACCAAAATCGACATTTCGATTGTTCGATTTGCTAGAGAAATTTATCTCGCTACGCGGGATAGCATAGGCAAGGAAAAAGAGACTCGACGTTTTTAACGCCCACGAGGTTTGAGACACGCGCACTTGTGCCGCAGACCAGCTGCGATCTCTTTCCACCGACATCTCAGAAGGAATCATCGCCTAGTCTCGCGTTACCAATTATTTTGCACGGCAAACACCCACGAGCAGCTCCTTCCTCCGAGGGCGAACTTACGAACCGTGAGGATCCGGTTAATTGGATGGGACGGTGAGGGTGAGGTCAGAGTAAAGCGAAGCAATTTCGCGCGCCCATTACAGCGTCCTAAAACACAATAACAGCCAGGGACTTCCCTTGCCTTGTACCCTCTTATTTTGGGTCTCGTCTTGGCCACCTTAGGTGCTTACCCCGCCTGCGTCTACCAACGTTTCGTATCGCGGGGAGAAAATCTTATCTGCGGCATCGCGTAAGACTGGAAATTGCTTTAAGGCGTCTCGAACATCCTATCCAGTGATTACATCATATGTTCGAGACAGATTTGCAATTATTTCCATTTTTTCAACGCAAAAGACACATAGGAGAATATTGACTCTTTAGCAAAGTTGAGATAATTCCAAAAAACGTGGCGATTAAAAATTAAGATTGACAAATTGTACGTAGGTGAAGAGCTGGTAGAGAATTGAGTTGGCTCTTTCCCAGAAGCGTGTGACGCGAAGTAATTGAACGTAACAACGGGATTTCTTTAATTAATGAACGTTCGTTGTTTAGGTACTCCTACCAATTAATTATCGTTTGACGACGAGTTAAATTTTAATGGAAATGTCATCGTCTTGAGAAGTTTTTGCGGAAATAAACTCCGACTTTCTCGCTCAAATCCAAATGACGAATGAAACCAGCAGAAATTTCATTTCATTTTCTTTGACCAGATCAACTGTCAAATGGAGGGTTTTAATTGATTCTCAAAGAGTTTCGCTGCGCAATAATTAGTAGGGTTTCGTTATAACACTAGAAATCAAGCCCCGATAATTCTATAGAATTTTTATCTCGCTAGTATTAGGACACTCGTACGAGCGTTTGATTCCTTTACAGCGTATATTTTAAAACTTAATAAGATGACGTATTCGCCTTACGATATAGACGCGAATAGTTGAAACTCTTCGATTAAAATTGACTGGCTTTTGAAGTAATGATTCAAAAAACTCTATTGTAATATAAAACATGTCTGGAATCAAGTTTGAGGTAAAAGTTTGTCCATTCGAGAAGGTAAATCTACTGCTTGGTTACGGTATAGGAAATAAAGAATTCGATAAAAAAAATTTCCCCATTACTTGAAAAACCAGGTGTGTGCTACGCTCTCCAATAACGGTGCGATTATTGAAGCATCGTTATTTCGTGAGAGTTGACAGCCCAGAATGTCGGATTTGCAGTAATCACGGTGTCAAGGATCAGTAATCGTTACGCAGACCAACGGAAAGAGAAAACCAAAGGCACTATAAGATATCTTGCTTGTCACACCGTGCGAAAAAATAAGCGAATAGTGAGAAAATAATGGGAAAAAAAAAGAATTTACCTGGAGTGGCACTAATGAATGCATGTTGACGGGCGAGGTAGGAAAGGGCATAGAACAAGAATAAGAAGAAAGAAAAACGCTCGCGATCATTATAAAGCAATGAATCGATGAAAAGGGCGAAAAGGAGAAGGGAGAATAAAATGCGAGTAAAGAACTTAATTATTCATTGCCAGTGCCATATCTGAGAATTTGCAATTCGCCAAGAATCAGCACAACCCTGTTGTAAAATAAATGACATCAGGTTAAACGAAAGGGTTACAACGATGTTCAATTATTTAAAAACCACTATTGAAATGCAAAAATTTCGCAACAGTTCCTTGGCACTTTTAGATGTCAGAGTCTTGTGGCATGGAAAATTTAACGGGACTGTCGCCGCCAGATATGATGACGGTATATTTCGATCGAACTGAAAAGGGGTAGCGATAAGCAGGACAATACCGACATCGTTAATTATCTCTTAGGCACTCTGTGTTCCAATGCCAATTTCATGAAGTAGGATATAATTGAGTGAAACCTACAAAAGCGCGGGGAAAAACATGGCCGGTTTTATTGATTGTCAAGGGGTATTATGGCTCGACAGTAAAGCTCTTTGTTTCCGAAGTTATTCCATTGCGAATGAGATGCGATATATTTTGAATTTCAAAACGGTGTCGTCGATCGTGATCGGTGTCGAACACCAGATCGACGTTGACGATGAGCTGATAATCCGTTCGACGAGTGAGAACGACATCGTTGCATGACCAATATCGATAAGAGACTATAGATACTATCAATTTATTCGCGTTTACAGCACGAGCCGTTGGAAATATACCTATGGCGATCGGCGGACGTATTTTTCCTCATCTAGTAACTGAAAATAACTGAACGCAGACACGCGAGCCGATTCTCATTCCGAACACCGGTATGTATGATTATACGAATCACAGGCACGTGTTGGACAACGTGGAACTCAATACCCGCCATTATTAATTTAATCCCAGAAATTCCGCGGAATGACAAGCTTTCATATAATATGAAAGATCGATGTATCAGAGAATGGAGAATATCCTAGTAGCAATAGACTCGTTTATGGATCAAATACTATGAATTCGGGTTCGGTAGGGACGTCCTTATCCATTTTTCAACCGACCACGACTCTGTTTAGCGGACGTTATTAATGATACCACAATCACCTGTGGGAATAACATTCTCACTTCCTAATAAGCATTCAATAAATTTTCCAAATCAGTTCACAGACGAAAGACTAAAGTACGTTTCTCTGTGTACGAAAGGGGTTGTCGATGCACGTCACGTACATTCACCACCGGCTCCGGTATAACACAAGGAAAAAGGTAAAAGTCGCAGAAAAGTTTGAGAGTTGGCCAATTTCCCGGAAGTTTAAAGAAAAAAAAAGGTTATGATGGATCGGTGACGGTTTTCTAGGTAAGAATTAACTGTAGAAGTAGCGGGGATTGAATTTCCTTCAACCCCAGAACTCTGACACCCTTCGAAGGGCGACACCGTCCAGGGAAAAGTCATCGCTCGATGCGGCGATAATCAATACGACGCTAATTCCACCGTCAATCGACGCTTCAACTGAAGATATAGGTATTCATTGTCCAAACTAAAAACAGCGGTTTCGAACTTATAAAAAGTTCATTTTTGCTCGGGTTTATTACGTCAAGTGTCGTTTGGTCTGATGAATCGAACTGGTGTCTGCATGTCGGGATGGCTTCTTACCGTAACTTTGGACATGCCTTGATTTGACTAAAATCATTTCTGATCGGTCATCGAGATGCGGGCAGAAAGATTTACCGGTTGACCAGATGCAGTGGTAACGGACCTACGGTTGAGGCTCTGGCGACAATAATACCCGCGGTGATTGGCAGCTTGTTATACGACTCGTGCTGCTTCCGCGATGTACGCGATCTTACGTGGACGTGCTCAACAAATGTACAAACTTAGATATAGGTATATACTACGACCTGCTTGCATCGGGGGAAAGAGTTAGATAAAGAGATAGAAAATAAAGGAAAATAAAAGCAGAGAAATGGAAGAAAGGGCAAGCTAGATGCAGGAGCACGGCTCCCATGGAAACTACAAAATCACTGTGGAGCTTGGGATGTATCTCTGCCCAACGCGACGCACGTAGTTCTACGACAGGAACAGGGACACGTCTGCACTCCGGGGCACGACGACGAAGTGGCTAACGGGAACCTTTCCGTTGTAATATGACAAAGATCTTCCGCTTCGACGTGTTGCGCCAAATTGCAGAATCTCCGGACTCGGTTTCTCCTTTTTCCATTATTTTTCGCTTTTCTTATAAGACGGTAGACTGTCTTCGAGAATTTTTCATCAGACGGTCATTTCACGCGAGTAGGTATGATATCTTCTATCCTTGATTCACCAGAATGAAGAGGAAATTTTCCAGAAAAGTTCCGTTCAATTCATTGAAAAAAAAAAACAATGCTTTCCCATTTTTTTTTTTCTTCTACAAACTGGCCAGTCTTCTTAATCTACCGTTTAATCAGTTCATGGGGTAAATAATTTAGCAAAGAGACGTGGAATCGATGCAAAGCGCAAGGCTCAAGGGAAAGCGAGAAAAAAGAGAGAGAAAAGATACGGAGAGGTCGGGGGACGAAAGTACCGCGCATCTAGATGGTCCAGACTAATTACTTACGTGCCATTCAGCCCTCTCTACCATCTTCACCGTCTTCACGCTGCCTTCTTCGCATGTTTCACGTCTGACACGTCGATTCTTTTCCTTGCTAGGCGAATTCCTTCCACCAGCAATAACCTCTAGTCTGGCGAAATGAAGGACATGACCTCGTCGTCGCCGTAGCGAGAGATACTGGAGAAGAACTTACGACGTAATTTTGACGTGAGCAAAAAAAAAAAGAAAAAAAAAAAGGAAATTTTTACGTTCTTCAAAATGTCCTTAATAATTTTCTTCCCTTGGAAGGTGAGGCCTCTTTACATTTGCATACCGTCTATTTCAACAAGTCCCATCTAGCTTCAGAGGGTTCCTCTGCCACACAAATATCAACGTGTTCAGCCAGCAGGAAGATTGTGGCTAGATATAAGGTAGGTATACAAATGTTTGTAGAATGAGATTTTCAAAGAGCATCTACGTAGACGGTCTTTGAAATACTTTTTTTCTTTTGGATAAGAGTAAAAACCTTAGCTATACTGCGATATGCAACGAGCGCAGTGCAGTCTGCTGGGTATTATATACATATATACATATACTTGAAACTGGGCGACTCCAGAGAGTATCAAGCTAGTCGACGATTACTACAACCTCTGCCAATGAGCTCGTGGAAATTCTACGACTACGACTTAATATAAATTGATTTAATTAATTAATGGGGTTCATTAAGCGTTCGAGTAAAGTTCCCGATGTCCTATCCGGAAGGCAGATGCGCTCACGAGGACGAGCGGATGGTAGACGGCTAGTGGAGAATGCAATGAGAATATAACGAGCAGATACACCAATTAAAACGGAGGTATAATTAAATGGCCAAACCGGTGGGCTGGGGGTTAATCTAATTACAACGAAATAACGTCGCGTTGACCAGTTTAATCAGTAGGCGCTAATGACTCTAACGAACAACAATAATTATCAACCGCTTAGGCTCAGAGATGAATAGGCGAACCGCTATCTACATCAGGACGACGGGTGGTCTCGCTTCCTTACGACTCTATTTTGCCTACCGCGACGACGTTCGAAACGCTAAACTAATTCTGGTTTGGAAAAAAAAAAACTTACCGAAATTGAGAAATCCAAAAGTGAAAATATTGAACCTCAATTGACTCAAATTCAGAGATTTGGTTCCCTGATCTCGTTTTGAACCTGTTGTTTGACGATGGGTTAATTAATTGAAGATTATTTTTTACCATGGAAGGTAATGCATACCGAGAATGGATTTTCGAGATATTTTTAACGAGGCGAAATCCGGGTGCCTAAACATGAGACTGGAGCTGTGGTTCAGCAGGTGTTAATTTAATTTTACACTCATGGCGTATGAAATGGTTGTCTGGCCGCGGTTAGTCCTTTGTCAGGTTGTATGATCAGGGCAGGTATGATTGTAAGGTCCGAATTTGAACAGAGTTAAACCTTCGGTGTAGAATTAGGGGTGGATGAGAGCGACGAGCGCGTGACGTTAACCCCGAAAGGTTAGAGACTTTGAATAAATTCTGACGAGACGAGCTTCCGAATATATATACGGGAGGCTTCATAAAAGGCAATATCCGGAGGGCACGAGGAAGAGAGGAGGAGAGGAGGAGAGGAGAGAGGGCCTAAAAAGTAGGAACCCATTATGGCTCTCGCAAGGGAAACGTAAATTATATTTTGCCTTAAATGGTCACCATAAATACTGATAATAAACGAATGTGATGAATCGAGGTCCTAATTTATTAGAGCGCCCAGTAGGCTTGCAACCAACTCGTACCTTTCCCAACCATCTAGCCACCCACTCAATTCTCTCACGATGTTATAATATATAATATATCGTAGAGAGAGAAAGAGAAAAAAAAAAAAAAATGAGTAAGAAAAAATTACTCAAACTTTCCATGAAATTTTTAGAGTCAGCATTGCGATCCGACTTCATCAAGTTATATCCGTTATTTGATCGTGAATACTTCGCGACAGATGACAATAGTAACGAGGGAGAATATAAACGGGCGGTAAACCTGCGGGTGGAGCGGATTCGTGAATTCATTAGTAACGTCCTATTGGACAGACTGTAATAGTAGCGAATGTCGAGTGGCCCTTGGCTGTTTGCCTACTATCGCCAAATTAATTTATCCGACAAATACTCCGGGTCCCTATCTACGATTACACGGGATGATTTCTGACCTCGAGGTACCGTTACCACGAGCACTCCTATACCCCACAAATTTCAATTAGCTTCCAGGGAGATGGTCCACTTGGTCCTTTGCCGCGACACCCGAAGGCCTCGGCCTCGGCCTCGTCCTCGTCGCAAACCCCTGCACGAACTGTATTATTATCTGTCCATGGTAGTCGGATACTGCAATTTACTGTCACCCGGATCCTTTGGGACATTTCTTTTCGCGGATCATTGCCACGGTGTCGTATATTGCTTTTCCACTTTACCGCGGCCCGTTCTTTCCTCCTTTCTTCGTTTCATTCTTTCGAGCTGCACTTTGCTCGGGCAATTTTTTACCTATTAACCTTGTCTTGTATACTTACGAGTAAAATCGGAGCTTTTCGAAGACGGGAAAATCTGCTTGGGAAATAACCACTTACCAGTAACGAGATATAAACGATTCGAGGAAGCGGGTAATTCCTGTATCTATATACCTACAGATATAGTATAATGCCGCGTGTTGAATTTTTAACGTGCACACATATATTCTGAAACTGAAGCCAGTTTTTACGTAATGGAGCCTGACCACGATCAATCAATTACTCGATTACCGAAAGAAAGAGAGGGAAAAAATTCCGCACGTTGTATCGGACAAATTATACCTGAAATTTTGTTCCCCCTATTTTCTGGTAATTATCATCAGAATAAAAATGAACAGCTGCTTAATCGGAAAGTCTAACTATATCCTCTCGGATCGGATAGCCTCGCTATATTCGTTAGAAATAAATTTAGGTGTTCCGTTTATCGTAAATTTATATATAGCAACGTACCTTGATATAACATAAGCGACCAGCCGGTTGGAGAAAAGTGTCACGGTATCGCCGTAGTATCTGCATGATGGGAAAGGGAGGATCGCGATAGACACGGAGAGAGCCTAAACTTTGAAAATAAGCTATGCGTAAGATAAATATGTAAAACCATGCATTGCTCTCGAAGGAGTTTAGGCCAAAGTTTAAGGTCTGAAGGGTCGTCTCTTCATACCTCAACCCTCGACTCCAGTTCCCTACATCACTCATCCTTGCGAGAAAAAGGATCATAAATTGTATTTTAATACCTTCCTTTTCTCTAATATTAATTTCTAAACACAACGATACGGCAAAGTTGAATTTTAAGAGCTGTGAACGCTCAGTCGATGAATTCCTGCAAAATTACTCATTTCGCCAGTTGGCCTGGAGGCGATCTTTAGAATAGCATACAACGGTTAGTTCTGCGACTTTGATTTATGGTGTGAATTATCCTGTCATCAAATCATTGTTACTATGTACTAAAAGCTATGCAATTTTTGTATTCCAGAGATGGCTGAGCGACTGAACCTCGCTGTGTAATATTTCATGTGTAATGCACACTGGTTCAAGTCGTGTAGAAATATAGCAATTAGGACTATTACGTCCCTCAGACAGTGCTGGATTTACTGCATTGCGAGTGCTGACTGCATCCTCGAGCTTGTAATTTTGAGTTACTCTTACCTACTGCCCCAGTTACGCAAGCGCGACATTCTAAAGGCAAACAAACCCAACAGCATGAAATGAATAATCACGAATCTCACGTTTAGAGACTAAAATGAACTAATGTGATCGGCTGTACGTCGACTTGTTTTCAACACAAGTACGTGCCTTGGTTTTCTATTCGGTTGAGTGAGACGCAATTAATTACGAAATCAACTCTTGAGGTAACTCTTGCTCGTATACTGGATAATCCTACGCTGAAAATGGAGAGAATTATGTGTAGATGAAACAGAGAAGGAGAAAGAGCGGAAAAAAGAAAATGATCTCGCTTTGAATAGACTATAATTCAAATGCGACAATTATAATCTGGATTCAGCGAAAGTACCCAAGTCGAGAGCTTAACGGTCGCGATGCGTCTAACGTAAGCTGGATAAATAGTCTGTACCGCATGGACCGTAAAGCGATGCTGGCGGACTTCCCATTTCCCCGTATTTTCCCATCCCGTGGGAGTAAAGGAATATAAACAATGGCTACAATTAAACTGTTGCCACAAGTTAATTAAGACGAGTGGTTGGAGCGGCGTTGCTGCCGAGGCGATACAATTAGGTATTTAAAACTTCTAACAAAACGTTGCTATCAGATTCATTCACTTCGCTTCTGGATTCCTATGTATCCTGTATATATGAACCATTCGCATACTGCAGTGTCTTTTCGTCCGGGTCTTCGAATATATCAAAGAACAAAAGCTGGAAAGGAGAGTAAGAGAGAGAGAGAAGTAGAGTGCTTCGAGCCCGACACTATACGAACCTAATTATTTCTCCTCTTGCTTATTAAGATAATGGTCTAAGCGGGGTATAGGCGTAGAACTAGAATAAGCGTTGTTAAGCCGTGAACTAGATACCGTGTCTAAATGTACGTAAGTATCTCTAACCCGAGATACTAGAGCAGCAGAGCGCTTAGACCAAGGTATTTCAGAGAAGGTAACGGCTCCGAATAATTAACTCGAGTGTGTGCGAAAAAACAATTATCATAACGATATTGCTAATTGCTGACTCTATGGTAGTGACTACTGCCCCACATACAATAACCACGTGCATGCATAAAGCAAGGTATTTACGGTCTACCTAGATACTTCACGAGCCATACCTACCTGTGCAGCTTCTGTTATATGTATGCACACATAATCATGCTGTATGTCTACAGCACGTCGAACTAACCTGCATCTCACTCGGAGCTGAAAATTATCTGCATATAAATACGAGATGTCCGTAAATGCCAGGTAGATACCCACATCATTGGTGGATAGGTACTTCGGCTATATCATATTATCCGTACGGATGATACGTTTCACTTTTTTCCTCTCGCGTCTGTTCATCTCGACCAGACAGACCGCTGACACACTGATTTGTGATCGTGTTCAAGATTCTGGACTTGATATGATGTACCAATTTGATGGAAAAAGACTGTTTGATGATTTACCGTCCCGAATGGCATTCATTCCAGGGATTAGCTCCAATCATCAATTGAAAGAATTGAATTCGTTTACATGGATATACCTGACCTGTGTATAACGATGTAAATGTAAAAAGCACTGGAGTGACCTTATCCGAAAAAATCGGAGCTTGGGGTGCGGCCAAAGTCGCGTACCATTTACGATAAATTTAGTGGCAAATTGAATTGACCCTCACTTAATCAGATGAGCTTCTATCGCGGCACACTCTAAATTTAGCGATCTGAAGGTGAATCGTTTGAAAAATATCATCAGTTTTCGGAATATTTTGTAGCAAGGATTGACACGATGGTCATTGATTTTCCTCTGCTGCTCGCCAGGATTAAAGAGTGATTGGCTCGCAGTACCATCTAGCGAATATAATTTCCAAATGGAGTAATTTGCAAGCTGTTGCTCCACCCGAGTCTCTTGACACTTGAGGAGGTGTATTGGTGAGGTAAGTGTGGCTTAGGTGACGGCCAGAGAACCGGGGAGAGAAGAGGTTAATTGCAGAACTCGCGCTACTGAGCGAACCACATTCACGGACCGTTAATTACGTTTACATCAAATGAAGTCAGGTAATTAACCGTAGCACCTCGAAACAAAATGCCATTTCCCGTCAGAAACGTTGGGTAGATACGCAGGTTACCATGTATCAAAATAACATCAAGATTTTCACTTCACAAAAGTCATTTAATTTTTTCACATCTGATCAACGAACCCAATTTTTATTTATCGAATTCGTTCAATCATCAAACGCCGTTCACTTCAAGGATTGTTGATGAATTTTATTTTATTTTATACTCCAGCAAGGTTTTACTACCAGTCAAGATAAATGATGAATGATGATTTAGTCCAGGTAGGCGTGAGTCCCAATAGAAATAAAACGAAGCCTCACCCGGCATCGATTCGGAGTAGTATGGCACTAATCGCGTCACGATCCCGGTGCGTACTGCACGCCTCGTTGTTCGATATGATCATGGTGGAGAAATGTGCCATAAAGGAGGCCACAGATAGACGCTAAAGGGCCGTTAGAGGTTTGGGAAGGTCCGCAAGCCCCATTATTCCTCCGGAAGCGTGTTGATTATTACGTGAGTTCGATCATTACGTGGCATTACGTGTGGCACTCGCAATCGGTCATCACTGGATGGTCAGGCAGAACGGATCAGACGGGGGTGGAGACGGAAATCTATTATAACAGAGACTAAGTCTTTAAGCGGTCAGAAGAGTTGAGTAATCTCCGACGTCCGCAAGAATACGTGTTTGTGTAGAACAAAAATGAAATCCTTTGATGTTCATCGTCTACTGTCAGTTTCTCGTTATTCTTCTTCGTTAATCCGGTGGATTGGGGGATGACACGTGTTTGAAGTGGTCGATCCTGCCCGCTGTTAGAAAAAAGTTTAACGAACCAAATTTCCAACCGCTATCCTTGATCGCAGTACTTCTGTGCAGAATCACGTCTAGAAAACAGAGACGAGAATGCGATTTCCGTGAAATGGTTGCGCGGACGAGCAGTTTGCGTCTGATGAGTAAGAGATAACAGTTGCGAGAGATCCTCGGTTGAAATGTTGAAAACAATGGTTTTTCCAGCTGGAGAGAACTGATAACTTACTTTCGCCCTAGGATCCAATCCGTCGACATTGAGCAAAGCGGAAAGGACCGGAGAAGTAAAGACCGCGCGGTGTGCCGCAGAAATAATATCTGTAACATCTGTAATACCTGGAACGTCCCATTGTTCGCGGAATCTGCGGGTGGCAAGGGAAAATGGGGGCGTAGCGAAGGACTCCCACGGCGGGTAACGATTCGAAGGAGATGAAATTTTGTCAAATTCCCACGCGAACCTGCCAGAGTAATTTCGAAAGTTGTCATATTTCCTGGAGCGTAACCGCCACTGGAATTGCAATCACTACCGGCGGGTAATCGGAGTTTGAAATCTGTACAATCCGTACCAGCGACCAAACGTCGTCAATCTCAACAGCCTTTCGTTTCCCTACAGGCCAAGTCTCGTCTTTGAAAATTGAACGAGAATTTCACCAGTTGCACAGGCACGTGCGCGAGGGCCGATCTCAGACAAGGGCAGAAACTGAATGACGTTGAACACGGAGTTCAGTGCCTCTTATCTGTGGAAGAGGGAAACGTCGAAGAGGAAAAGACGTACTTGGGCGAAGTAGGCGTGTACGCCTGTAGTGTAGGTGATGGGTGTCTGGCGGGTCATTTCACTGTTACATGCCACGTATAAAGTCGACTCCCGCATCTTCCTCGTGGAGAAGCTCCTCATCGGGAACTCCCAGGTGAGCACGTACGTCCAACTAGAAAAATTCTTCACTTGAGCGTTCTCCGACGTTGCACGACGAAAATTGTCTCGTTAGCAGCAGTTCGCGTCCCGTAGTTTGTAGAACCGCAAGAGTCTCGGGTGGACCTCTTTGCCCGGGAGACTCCTTAACGGCGGTGTGTTCCATTTATAGTTTCACCTACCGGTCGGATGGTCGAACGGTCTGCTCGTCAGGAGTTAACCGCTGTGCGGATAGCCTGAATTTTATGGCGGGTCTTCGAGTAGAAAGGACTTTGCCATGAACGAGAGGCCGAAATTCCGTGGGATAATTCGTAAAGTCCACTGCCTACTTCCTGGCAGTCAGAGTCCCACGTTTTTCGCGACAATAAGTAATATACGAGTACCTGCAGTGGCCGAAGAGTCCTTTCGCGTTTTGCGTCTATCCACATATTATAATCTAGTGGTTGAAATTGTCGGTCATTTGCATTGCTCATATTCATTTTTCCCAGCAACGAAAAAGTTCGGAATATTATGCTCTTTCACGTTGCGAACCAGGAAAGTTATATGCAAATATTTACCGCGCTGCAGAAAGTGATTACTTTGTCCCAAGAAGACAGACAACTACTTCGTCAAAAGCCACCACTCGAAACTCCTATTCCTGAAGGAAACTCTGGAATATTTGTTATTCAAACTATGTGTTTCCAAGGTTCAAGATTCCCCGGAGTTCTTGAAACCGGAAGTGAGGGCACGCGCCGCTCTTCGCTGGCACAAAATTTGTGCAGTAATTCAACGCGGAGTTTGGTTCTTGTCCTAATCGTCGGGTTGCACGAAATGGCTCAACAAACTGCAAATGATTCTCACCGTACAATCATTATTATTGGAAAACGAAAGAAAAAGGAATCCTTCGTGCCCATGCATATATATCGTTAGAAGTTCTGCCAATCAACGGATAAACTTATTCCCCTATAGCCAATGAAATTTTTATCTCAGTTTACTATCAGCAGAAAACGTTGTACATTGAGGGTGGAAGCCATGTTCCAGCTAACTGATGTTTACGATGCGCGAGTAATTAGAGATAAGTGTACACCGCGTTTCTTGAACAAGGAAAAATCTATTTTCACTTTACGGATGGGATAACCAACTCGAAGATGTTTTCACTGGTCGAATAGCGGTCTGAGTAAAATGGGAGAAAGAATCTGTCGGGTATCTTTGCTGAATGAGGAGATTTTTTTCTTGGTGTATGTATGTACAGTATACGTAGATACTTGGGTGTTATGCGATATTCGTTCAGCAGAGACACTTTTGAAATTGGTTGTAAAATTGGTAACACGATAATTCAGCAAACTGGCAAGCTAATCACCGCAGATGAGAAAGTTTGAACATTCGCCGTGGGCTCAACTGGCTGGATGATTTCCCCGTATCTGTGATAACTTCGAGAAAGTAGATAAGTACAGGGGCAACCTCAGCTGGTAAATACGTCAAGCAGGAGGCGGTACAAGTTTGAGCGTTGAAATTATACAGCAAAGTGTCACATCGGCGAACGTCTGATTAGTCCTTAATTATGATTCATTACCGTTCTCAAAATACTTGGTTAAGTTCCGACGTTCCGTTTCTCATTTAAGTATTATACGAAGTTACCTTGCATCTTGCCATCACCAACACCGTAATAAACCACCTCGGCTCATCTCTGAGCTAGATAACGCACTTAAAAGTTGCAAATTGAACACATAAATTTCTTCGTCTCGTCCGATTATTCCCAAATGAGGATGTTAGATATTTCTAAATTATCACGCTTCGTAGCATAGATGTCGATGGTTTTGCAAAAAGAAATGAAAGGCCTATACGGAGACTATTTCGCAGAACAGTAAGGCACCCGTGAAATTACAAAGCTGGCACGTAACCTGCCTTTATACTTACTTGCCAAGGGCGAGCTTGAAAAGGTTAACGATAAGATAGCCTGGCCGGTCTTCGTCGTAAGGACGGATAAAAACGATCGTAAAAATAATGCGCGTGTAACACGGTAAAGGTTTTGCGAAAACAAGGTGAAGAGAATGCATGCATCGTATAGACGGAGTGGAATGGCCAAGTATATATTTACGCGTAGGCGTGTCTTTCGTCTCGAATACTGCAGGAGTCGATGAAGGGTTGTGAATTATTAAAGGACGAGTCCTGCACGGGGGCTCAGAGCCAAGGCTACAAGAATCCATCAATTTATGAGCTAATAGTACCTACCAGTTCATCTCACGTCGTTTGAAAATAAGATGTGAGCTAAAGCACACGCCGATTTACGAGGAGAGAAAATCACCAACGTAGGGCATCGGCTCGGGGAAACATCGACGAAAAGTTAGACGAAGACCAGCTGGGTATCACATAAGCGTACATAAATGCCGAGAAATATTATCAGGGAAAAACATTTTTCTTATCTTACGGGAGTGCGGCTAATCCAAACCTACATGTGTGAGAATATTTTATAACACTCGCGGCACATGTGTACTCGTATTTCATAACGAAGATTAAAAATGGGTTTTCGGCAAAATGATCTACTAAAACCGTGTGTAAATTTTTCGAGGGATCAACATCCAACGGTAACACGAAATACGGGTGAAAAAAATGCCATGCATTTGTTATATCCAGCGGTTTTCGAGTCTGGGATCGAGGGTCGAGAACACTCGAGATCGGGCATTATAGTGGCTCGTTTTTTCCTGCCTATCCTAAGATATCGTGTCTAGCCGGTATATACCTAGGTAGACGGTAGAAAAAATGTAGGTTTCTATTCTTATCTCGGCTCAGAGCAAAGAGCCTGTCCTCCTCCTACCAAAACCCTGTCAGATTCAGAGCTAGGGTAATGGCACCCGGCGGGGATCCCCCTGCGTTGGGTCGACGCTATAATCCGGCTGAATGCAGCATGCCGGCATCCCGCGCCACGGTCATTTGGACGCCGACGCGATTTCGCCACTACTGTTACGCCGGAATGTTTCCGGACTACCCTTGTTGTTTCATTCCATCCGCACCCTTCGCCTTCATAGGCATAGAGAAGACGGCCTCGATTGAGGTGGCATGTGCAAAGGGTGATTTCTGCATTAGGTATACGATGCCAGATCCATTATTCGCAGTCGTGTTAGAGGCGGAAAATTAGCAGCTCTCTGAACTTTGGTTAAAGTTTGTTAAAAATCGACGAGTCGATGAAAAAGCTAAGATACTTGTCGTGATTTGTGGTTTTTGATAGCTACTGGAGTCTGCCTCCTTTTTTTCTAGGCATGACGTGCGTGTCGCTAATAAGACGGGCTTTGAAATTGGGGCAAGTTTGAGCCGGATGTGGGCAACCTTTCGTGTAACTGTAGCGGAACGGGCGGTTAAGAACGGAAATGTTTCTAGAGCACGGCTAATTATTGCTGATAATTTATTCCTTTCAAATCACGCGTTTCCGTCTACAATATCGCGTGATCGAGAAATTCGTCGATAACCATAACCAGCCGCGGTATACATATAAACTCGGAGCTAAATCTCTCAGGAATTTACCTCCCGCGGAGTGAAACTCATGTGGTTCAATCTCGCGATCTACAAGTCAAGATATACGTGCTCGTAGGTATAAACGGATGATATTAACTTTGTTTTATAGGTTTCCGTACGACCAATCGACAGCGTAACAAGAAATCTTCTAAATGCATATAGAACCGAGTAACTTGAGCAAAGCAGTTAGAAGATCTCGATTCAATTACCGGTACGAACTGACGAACGACGAAGTTACTTTTGGTCACGGTTTACCCAACAGCAACGCGCTAAGTGCGATGTAATCAAAGCTTTGAAACTGTTACCAGTTACATTAAACCACATTCGAGCCGTTTAATGAGAAATTGTAAACGTGGTTATATGGATAATAAAGGTATATACCCATCGTTATGAAACTGATTGCGTATAACGTACGAAGAAGTTGGGTATACCTGCTGGGAAAGGCAATCCTTACTTCGATTATATTGCGGGTGAACTTTTGATCTGCAAAACTTGAGAGGCAACGCTGAATATGGATAAGAATGAGGCGAGGTTCGACGCTGTTAAGAGGAGGTGCGAGTGTCGAACGGTAAAAGCAAAAACGAGTAAAAAAAAAAAAAAGAAGAAAGGGAAGAGAAAAAATGTTCAAACAGAGTTAGCAAAAGTCCCGTTCAATCGGATTGAAACATTTCGGGTAATTAATGGCTGCCGTAACCAGGGGCAACGCAACCGCCTGATCCTCTCACCCACAACCCGTAGTCCTGGATCCCCTTACACCACCTCACCGGCTTGTTAATCTGCACAGGCTCTCTAGCAATGTCAACTGTTTTAGGGTAGTAACTAAACTTCCATCCCCTCGGCGCTTTCATCCTCGCCGCGTGTCACCCTCCGATACCCTCCGATGCCCTGTGCCATACACGCGTTCCCTCCGGCTGATAACTTCCATCCGAAATAGTCCCGCGAGGGAAAGGTCAAACGATGAACGCACTCAGTCCTTTACGTAGGAAACACTTGCCGAGTTTACGAATCTCGAGGGACCCTTGGAACATTTTGCATAAAGGACGTGCCCCGTTTAGCCATGGTGTATCCACGTGCCAAGAGTCCCTTCTTGCATCTTGCGTCTTGCGTCTTGAGGCTGCTTCGGTTTCTCTCGTTTCGGATTTCCACACATATTTACGACAGCCGATGTCCTGCGGAATATGAAGATCCTGCAGGCGATGCCAGCTGGTTTGTTTCGACTCTTCGCGTCGCGTCAGAATGGGAAATAAGGCAATATGGGAGGTGAGATGGCTCGAAGGGAGCCGAAGAGGAAAGTGGGCAGCCCTTAGCCGCTAGGTGGGAGGAAGTCTGCATTTACGTAAGAATCCACTTTGTATTCCCCGCTCGTCGAGATCTTTAAAATAATCGTTACGGCCCTGGAGACAGTCTTTGGAACGGGTACTTCCGCCGAAGATGAGCCTACGGTTATTCCCCAATGGCGGAACTCTAACGCCGGAGGTAAAGGCGGAGGTGGAGGCGGAGAAGAGAGTTCAGAGGCTTTCATTTTTGGCACGCAAAGCCGTTAACAGATACAATTGAGAAATGGCCATTCGCCAGGATAACAGAGACTCACGACTTGCAAGGATCGTGCGGTCCTCGTTTTAATCCTCGCAAATAATTCGACCCAGCCATGTTGTACTCTAAAATTATCCGTCCTTTTTATTATCAATATCCTTTTATTATATTCGCGTTCATTTCTGATCATTCAATTCAAGATACACCAGTGTGCCGTAATTCGTGCGTGAAGAAAGCCGATAATCTCTAGTCCTATTGTATAGGAGCTTCTCTAATAACATTAAAGGCGTATGCTTGCTGCTATACGACTTCGGAGATTTGTGTGAATGTTTCCTTTTTTTTTGGAGTTAACAGGTATTCAACACATTCAGACACAGCGTTATGCCAATTATTGAAATATCAGATAATGCGATTCTACGATCAATCCTCACGTCTTCCACGCGGCAGTAAATTTCTTAATGCTCGTGGGTGTGGATTAAATCCATTTCGACCGTTATCGATATTTTTTATAATACAGTGAGCAGCTCGCTCGCGTATTCCTTGACAATGAGTAAGGATCACTGAAGTGTGTTTCTACCTATATAATTATTGGAATATACGTCGATGTGGTATCAGCATAAATCTTATAAATACTCGCGACTGTATAAATTCATCATTATATCCAGCAATCTAAATAGGTGTAAAAACTCTGTTTCTCCTTTTATTACATCTCTTGATTAACTCAGCTCCGATTGGCAGTGACAATCTCATTTGTGAATAAACCGCAGTTATTTCTACTTTGATCTTTGGTTAATAGCCACGTTTATGCACGGCAAATTTATGCCCACAGATTTAAGCATCGAGGTAACGAGTTCCCGCGAAGAAAGGCGACACCTCCAATCAACCAGAAGTGGAACGAGAAGTGCCGTTATGAATTACCTCGTCTCTAAGGACTTTTCTTCTCAAACTTATCAACTAATGACAGTTACAAAACGCTAGAAACATTCATTACACCTCAGATACTAGCACATTTATATATTTCATTGCATATACCTAGCATCAATATAAACGATATATGTACTAGTCTTCAGAGAAGATTGAGCTCTATCCAATTTCACTTTGGCATAATTCGGGTGGATATTTGAGAGTCTAAGCTTTCTTCCTACGTATTTTTGGTCTCCCCTTTTCGTATTAATTTTTGAACAGATTAATTCGATGAAGAATGTGAATAGCGGGTACGAGGTGACTTCGCCGTGAGTAGAATTGATATGAAAGAAGAAACGAAAAAATGTATAGGCATGTGTGCGTAAATAGAAGGAAGGAAGTTTATCTTCCTATATTCAACCCCCTCAGGATTAGGTCTAATCCTCGGTTCCGTCAATAGCAAAGCATGGCGGAGAACCTTGCGCATAGAGAGAAGGCGTCGGGTGTCGACAGATTACGTGTATGCCGGTTCTACGTTCATGTTTATTTATGAACCAGCGAACAGAGTCGCGGAATCCTGTATAGTATTGCGATACTGGGAAGGTAAAACTCCGCTGCGACACCGCGTCAGCTACCTCACTCTTTTCGCAATATCTAGACAGAATCCAGCTCTTCGTTTCAGTCGAACGTATATTCGCGATATCAGCCGATCTCATCAAGATCTGTTATCCGAACAAGCCTTTCACATCGTTAAGATTAAGACTGAATTATGATTGTGACTTTTATCGCTAGAAATATAAATTGATTGACATTGCGATGTTATGGATGCTACGTAAAATCGCGAAAATATCCCGCCCACACACCATTCATATTACAGAATGCAAAAAATTAATAGCCAGGAAAAAGAAAAAAATGGTCCATTTGAATTTCACCTCAATCCGTTCGATCCGCTTATTGCGAATGGTTCGAAACGTTCCGTTACATCTGGTGGTGGTGGTGCTGCACGTGCGCGCTAATTGAAACCAATTTAACGTATTGAATTATGGCCACGCCGGATTCTCGAATGAAGTGAAAAAAAATAAAAAAATAAAATAAAAATCAGACGAAATGAGACGAACAAATCCTTTGAACACTCGGAACTAGGCACAAAAATATATTTAGGGAATTGATCGGCCTTCCACTGCAGTCTCTATGCTTATGTCAGACTTTGGTCTTCTGTTAATTAATGGCCTCCTTTACCCTACTCTCTGTTTAGTTGGCACTGCGAACAGCCGCGGACATAGAGACAGGTAGACAGGTGCTTGCAAATGCCTGCAGGTAATGAACTTGAGAGCAAGTGAACTGTATAGGCAGTTGTTACGTGGCAGAGTGGCAGAGTGCCAGAGAGAAGCAAGCGAGACAGTCTTTGTTATCTGGTTTCTCTACGGTAATGCTTGATGATGAATAAATTTAGAAAGTAGATGCACGTTGGATAGATGAATGTACCCATGGTTGTATCTAGTCAATATGCAACACTTGTCGAGGACAATATCCTCTGGATTTTATTCATACAAATTAGCCAATGCTAGAATAGGATCAAGGTGATCGAGAGAAGTCGTAAAGCTTGTATACCGATATGGAAAGTAATCAGCATCAACCAGCTCGCGAAAGAGTAGAATCGAATCGGACAGAATGGAATAGAAATGCGTTTGATATATTACAAGGCCTGATTATAGACTCCGCAGTACCTGTACAAGTCCGAGGCTGGGTTGAAGTTCCAAATTTTTGGAATTTCTCACTCGTTTGAGACGATTTCGAATTTCTAGAAACGTCGAAGTTTGGAATGTTATAGATGCGAAGACAAGAACTAGTTCCACTTAATCGAGACCCAGCTCTTTTCGGAAACCCATTTCATCTACTTCAATCGATAACCTCGATATCATGAATACCTAATTGATCAACTATTTTTCCACAGTCAGCTGTCTTGTATTCATGGTGTCTCCATTTTATACACCGAGGGATATTCTACCTTCCAATTTTTCTATCACCTCTGTATTCTGGGACTGAAGTAGGCAACCTTCGACGGAGTAGTATAATACGGTTTTTGCTGCATAAAAAGGGATCAGCACATGTGCTACCTTTGTCATAAAAGTCGCGAGACGAGACCAGGGTAGGATATACGTAGGATATACTCGCGTGTAAAGGTAAGAGAATAAGGTGAATTTACTTCGTCGCAAAGACCTCAGGAGGTGCGGATATTTTTAGCGCCATAGCCGACGTCTGCACGTCGCGTCTAAAGGTCAACTTTAATAGAGGTGAATAGCTCGTAGCTTAGTGATTGACATTTGAGAAAAAAAGTGATACGAGTCAAGGTTAGGTGATTGCATACGAGTAGTGGATAATTTCTTCTCGGAAGGCTTAATAAGGAATATAAACGTGAATTTTAGCCACGTTTCTCGACGCTCGCTCGTGCAATTAGTGTAATTATGGAGATCAAAGATTGACTCTCATACCTGATGCCCACATCAGTTGATTATACTGCCCCAGTTCCTATAGACCCACTCGCCCTACTTCATAGACTATCGGACATTAATCTCGCAATCACTACGATTATTAGATATTTTACAGTTAAAAGACACACGGCTCGCGTCCATACATGAATAAATAACGACGAACATGAGCTCGAGTCACGAACATTGGCGGGAATCGATTCAGCATTGTGTAAGGTCTACATTAGTTTTCACGTTCGAGTGAGATTTCCATACCACGTTCCAAGACAGCTTGCGAAAACTTCAGGAGCATTCATTTTTCGCAACAGATATACCGAACGAGTAAAGTGCAGGATGGAAATCTGAGCTTTTGCAATCACGCGACTAGCGATACTTTCTTTCTAAACTCAGAATAGGAACACATCTCTGTGTATTCTCATCTAGAATCATAAGCAACAAGAGTCATGTATAGGTCCGCTCGATCAAAAGACCTGCTTGCAAATCTCGGATAATATCAAACGCAGTCCTCTTCTTGGTCGGGGTAGCCATTAACTTTGACAACTATAACGCGTAAGTGAATGTACCAGGGCCTTTCATCGGCAGAAAAACTTTGCAACGCAGTATAAAGTAGCGGGTGTAGGAATTAGTCGTTTAATTTAAATCGATGCCCGGATGTGTGGATTAACGTTCGTTGGGTAACTCTGATTAGAATTAATGCCTGAAAGGTATCTTCCCGTTTCTTAATCCTATAAATAAATTACACGAGGCACGAACGAACCGAGGTGCGAAAAACGGTCACGGAAACCGCCTGCGGGCTGATTCGCGCTTTCTAAGCTTTTGCCCGGATCTAATTTCCCGCTTTGAGCTACGCTGGGCTATCAATGAAATTCTAGACCTCGCACTGAGACCGTTAACTCACCCTTCGTACCTATCGCTATGTACATACCTACGTGTATATCACTATGTCTATGTGTATGAATATCGCACGGAGGTTTACTAGCTGTATTTTACTTTGCCGAAGGCAACCGCCCGTCGTCACGACAGACTCCTATGTTAACCAACCGAAGAACTTCGCAAACCGCCACGGTCTACAACTCTGTACCACCGAGCCTGCCCACTATCCGTTAGCTATTACCTGTATTACCTTTGCCACCGGGTTTTGCTCGCGGTACAATCTCGCCGCTACACTACGCCGACCATTTCTACCGCGGTGGTCGACGCTATTTATTATTAACGACGAGATAACCCTAACAATTAGCTTCACCTGGCCCGACCGAGTCCGCAAGATAAATATGCACTAGGCTACGAAGGTATAAGTGTAAGTACATTAATGCCGACAGGATGGCCTAGAAAGAGATGAAATATTAAAAAGGACTAGCCTGCTTCACGAGAGTGGATAAACTCTCTTTATTTTTCTTTGGAAAGCAGCTCAATTGGGTCAAAGAAGCTTTTTTCTATTAGAGAGAACAGAGTGCTGGAAAAATGAGCGTTTCAAAAAATTTTCGACAAGATGATAAAACAAAAGTCGAACTAGTTCTCATTGCGTAGAAAAATCTATGTTTCCTAATCAACATTAAGACACGATGCGTTTCTTCAGATAAGTAGCTGAAAGAGCTTCGGAATCGAGGAATCAGAGTCACGGACGCAATTTGTCGGTCCAATTAATCCCGAGATGAAGAAGTCGAACTATGACCGATGATGGCGATCCGTATGACTTCGAACGTAGAACTCATCGGTTCTTTTTCTACAGCTGAAATTTTTGCGCAAATAAAAAAGAAAAAAAAAAAATGCACCGACGAATTGAGTTCCCCCGGGGGAATTGCTAGGGACGTGCGAATCGTGTATTAAGTAGTTAGCCATGAGGAGAATTGAACGCGTATCAATTTGTTGTGGGAGCATCGGCGAGCAAGGTGGTTAACCAGGGCCTCGTTCGCGGTCGGTACTTATATAGACATTAAGTCCTCTCTTTCCCTCCGCACGAACTTTATGCTGGGCCCTTTGCTGATCGCTGGTATCTGAGGTGCGGCGTGATCTGCTAACGAGCAGCTCGTAAATAAACATATACATATATATAAAAGAAAAATGTATTTTCCTTCTCTTCCTTCGGTCATACATCCCATTTTATCTATCGAATTCGATCGGGTAATTAGTAATACTTATAATGTAATAAATGCAGGATTCACGCCGACATATTTATTATTATTATTCAGAATTTTCATCGTGGTCATCCGGATCTCGTACGAATCGTTGGTTGTTTAGTTAGGAATCAGTACGAATAAACAACGTACATAGAGAACGGACAGTTTTCGGCTATATCTATACACGCAGGCGTGGTATAGTGCGGGAAGCAATTAACGTGAGAATCTCCGGGTGTCGATAAGCGGGCAAGGTTTCTCTGGGCGAAAATCTCGATGGGAATGGTCAGGGGTATCCGGGCGTACATTTATCTGTTGTACAGTATTTTTCTAGACCCTATACCCGACCGCGAGTTGTAATAAATAAAGGGTTGGTTTCCTTTCCTGTCCTATTCTACAAGCGATTGACCATTCGGTTCGTCGTGGCGATAGCCTATTACTATTAGAGGATAAATTCCATCGTGGAAAAGTACCGATTTTCATTATCTTGGGAAGTTGATAAAGCGGCAAAAGCCCGAAGTAAAGTTCTCAGTTGTTGCTGTCGCGTAAATTGTGAAATAGATAACGCGAGACAGGTTGATAGAGCGATTAATCCGAACGTACGGAATTCTCGAGTATTCGGTATCTATGTAGGTACGCATGCTTAAGCTTGACTTTCCCCAGTTTCGAGCGCTCCGAGCGACTAACGTCCTTATCTACGTTCAACTTCCCTAATTTAGTCCCCGTTAAAGCTATTAGCGCGAAGGTGGTCCTCCCCTCACCTACCGACCTGCTTGACAAAGTCAATTTTATTCCCCCTCGCCACTTTCTCTTCGTTTGTCTTTACGCGAGGTGAAACCAGCACCGCGAATCGCCAAATCATTTTCAGCGCTCCATTCCCACTGCAGACTAATCCCATCGGGTTTTGATAAGAGTAAAGCAGACATGCGAAGTTCTTACCTGGTATCACTAGGGTAGGAAATCATGGTTGCGAATTAAGTCGGAAGGAGTTTTCTTACCTGAAACAAAGAAACAAAAGAATCTTGTCATTATCAATCATCATTGCATTGAAATTCAGGTGGGAAAACGCTCCGTCGTGTCTTGTGACACACGTGTCACGCGGTGGATTTCGCAAACGCTAATCGCACTTGTGTATGTCACACGGCAATACGTCTACGAATGTCGCAGGTGCATCGCGGAACATCAATTATTCTCTGATCGTTGAATACTAGGAAAATATTGTCCCACGTGATCCTGTAGCTACAGCAGCATCGTGCCACTAGATACTATTGTGAAATTCTCTTCTTGCCGTTCCGTATTTTGATGGAAAGGTGATGTTCAGGGAATAAAATAGTGACAAGAGAAGAGAAGAGAAAGCCGGGTAATTCTTTGGTTGAGAATTATTAAGATTTTACAAAGCTTTCCTCGACATTATCGAGCCGCTGTATGTACTTACTAACTATGAGCCCGCTGCTGCCCGAGTTGACGAAATTTCAACGTTTCACAAAATTCCATTAATTTTCTTCCGCGTTTACTCGAGTGTAGCGGACGTGTCTGAGCAGACACTATTGTAGGCAACAAGAGATACAATTGTGTACGATGCGGGCTAACGGAAGGAATTTCATTAGCATTTCGGGCGCCTCGTACAGTCTTTTGTTACCTTCATACATAAGATAGTTCAGCTAAAAGTGAGGAATGGAAAAATAAAATTATTCACACTCAACTCGCCATAGCCAGAAACTTCTTTCAAACGCACCTCCTTCGAGCCACTAACTTTGAATAATAAATTTCCCTCAAATTTAAAATCACTCTGAGTAATTAAGTGTCAATAAAAATGACATACATAATCCCGAAGTAATGATACATTGCGAAAAAGTGTGCAGTTCTTTTCTCCAGAGCAGAGTGAAAAAGCTAGTGCCTAATAACCATTTTTACAAATCTACCGATAAGAATAAGTTCGACGCCTACGATCTAAGCCTCAATAATTTCCAGATGCGTTCTCACGATATTTAAACCATATCGGAGATTCTCCCAGTATCGATTGCAGTTCATTCCTCTGATAGATCTCCCACAATGGAGCCATCAATGCTTCGAAATCGACCTTACATACACGCGTATCGGATAATTCCCCCGAATGGACTGACTGAATGGGGCAGAGTTGCCTTGTTCTCTGTAATTCCTCCGTGTAGAACTACGGATGTATGGATCTATGTATACGAGGGAATCTGTCGTCTCCATAGGAACGTCGACGAATAGCATCTGGCCATCAGGAACTAGCCACGAATTAATTAACTCAGCGAGTGAATGAGATAGGATGGATCGCGTGAAGAAAAGTCAGTCAGTTTACAGCCTTAGAGTTTTCTGTGAAATAATTATTACCTATAGCCAAGTTGCAGAGAATCGAAAGTTGAACTCGTCAAAGTCGAGACTGTGCAAATCCGTATAATTTCTTTACAAGAAAGAAGGATAAAATTCCACCGTTCACATAAATCCCTAGGGACGGTGCCAAACTATTTCTCAAGGGTTCCACGCAGGAGTATCGACAACCTCGATATATTTATTTGGCTTCACCATCTACGGCAGGATCTACTGTGATTTATTCAGTCCTTCCATTCCCTGAGCCCCATCGACGCGCACGGTTTTAAACAGGAACGTAGCGAACCTGCAGTATAAGTGAGATCGAATAAACAGGGTCTGTATCACCGCGTCTCTCCCTTTCTCTCTTGGTATATCTTAACGCCTATCGAATACTGGCGAAAAAAATACTTACAAAACGTTCCTATATTTCAAAAGGGATAATTTACGGTAAAAAAGTCATTGGGCTTTCACTCGAAGACCCAAAAGACACGAGTCTTACTGGAAGTCGCAACTATCTTGATACCATGTCGAAGTTTACTCCGAGCTAAGTACTCCGTTGTAGACTCATCAATAAACTAATGCTCAACTTGAACTTACTCTACTGTAATACCATAGACGTACGTATGGCAGAGACCCATATCAATCTATTATGTACATATCGTATATTCCTGTGGTGGTAACCATTACAGCTAATTGTATATTCAAATCCACCTCTCTTACTTATGTACATACAATCCGCGACTACGACTTACGGAATTCGCATGTCTACTTATTGTACCTTGAAATGAAATGCAAGTTCCGAATCTACGAGGAGCGAGTATTGGCTGGAAACCTTTCGACCACAGGTTGTGTGGCTGATGCGCGACCAGTCTCGCTGCGGTTGTGACAAATCACTTACAGGTAACGTAAGCTTCTTTGCTCTGTGGAGGATATGATCATAACGGACGCTGGCAAAGTGAATCAAAAGGAAGAAGAAAGAGCAGAGATAGATTCCATAGAATAGGTTCTCTGATTTTCTTCTTCTTATTCTTATGCTCGTTCTCAGTAGTCGTCTTCTGTCTCGGCGTGTGTACCGTTTGACCCATGGCTTTGAAGCATCGTATGATGGAGGCCAAAGGTCTTGCCTTGGATACGCTTCGTGCGACGTCGCATCGCGTCACATCGGTTGACGTCGGGCATAAGAAGAGTGAAAGATTGACGTCGTGTGATACCGAGGCTTTCAAGTATCACGCAAAAAGCGACACGCGAGACACGCGACTATACGGTGTTTTGGTAAAGCATAGTGCTCGTATAGGCGGATGTCTACGGAGGTCGTAAGCACTAAACTATATCCCAATATCGTGGTGATTCAGGCCTCCAGGATACCCGGATAAAAGGATAAAAGCACGCAGACCAACCCCCGATCTAGTAAACGGAAGTATTGATACCTACAATCCGGGCTGTCACGGACCACTATTCTTCCTATTTCGACGAGACGCTCTTTTACTGAAGCCCAAATTGTCCGAGATAACAGTAGACGACTCGATACTGTATAGAAAGTGGAGACAGTTGCTATTGATTATTGAGTGACCATTGTACGGTTCCAAAACTGTATTTTAGTTAAGGAACTCTCATCGTATACCAGCATCATTTTCAATTATTTCGTTCAATCACATCATAATTCCATCAAGAATCAAAGTTACTGTTTATTTTATTCATTCAAACCTAGACAATTTATGAAACCATCTCCACTTCAGCCCTGGTCCAGTGAAGAATCAGTGCCTACAAATTGTTGACGAAACCCGGTTCGTCAGGGTGAGAATTCACAGCTCTCATCTTCCTCGAGAAACGGTATAGGTGTGAAGAGGGGCGCAAGATCTTGCTTCATTTCAAAGGAAAGGAAAAAAGTGAAGAATTATTTGACTGGTTGAAAGAAACGTCGAGCAATTGACAAGATTTTAATTTCCTAGTCAGGAAACGGACGAGGAGCTTTTGTATCAGTCAAAGTTTCCCAGCTGAATAAAATTTGTACACCAAATCGGAGTGGGCTTGTCGTTAGCAAAATGGGTGACTCTGTAGGGATGAAGAGGCCAATATATTGTTTTTCAAACGGATTCAAATCAACTCTTTGTAAGACAGGAAGTCTGTAAATCTGCAGGTTATGCACCAAGCCCCGCATTAGGGTAGGTGTTCGAGTTTTTCTTCAAGCCCCGTTTCTCGACTCTGTAAACCGTCGCCCACGCGGTTAGTTGGCCCGAAGCTCGAACTAATTATAATATCAATAGTGCATTAGATTAATTAACGTGACGTGCCTCCGCCTTCGACCAGATTGGATTGCCGCCGCAGGCTCTACAAACGCAGTATACGTCCGCCGACTCAGTACACGAATCCAAGATTAATTACCTCGCCTTTCGGTGCGACGTCGTCCGTCGCGTTTAGCCGGCCAGCAAACACTGGTCAGTCGGCGCTGAACCGCAGGATCAAATCAGGCGAGGCATCGTTTGAAATCTGTTCTGTTTCCACTTGAGATCAGTTCTCTTCTTTCCGTCTCTCTCCCATCTTTTCGTGTCAAGGGGCGATCATAACGTGTGCAAATATGTTCGCGCGTGGGTACACAGGTGTGTAAAGAGTAGCGCGTAAAACCATTCCTAAGTATATACCGGAGGGTCGATGTTCCGAACGTTTCGGGGTATTATTATACCTAGGCACACAATATCGGTGTAGCGAACCTAGCAATGCCCTGATTAGCTTTGACATGGAATTTCACAGGCCCGCGAATTTAGAGAGGGCTGTGGCGACCCGGGAATGGGTTTGATTCAGGATACATTGATAAAGCTAATACCCAGGCTAGCAAATCGCGGTAACGGTACGCCTAGTCTTTACTAAAACATAGACCCCCGCGTTGCGGTCATTTGGCAATACACCGATTGATGAGAGCGAACTACGAACGATATAATTCGTATGATTGAACTTTGGTGGCAAGCAATTACCGCAGATGTTACATGCCGGTGTTCATAGCACGGGTTTAGACTCTGTGCACGAGATTGGGGTACGGGATGATTGGAAATCAAACGAAAACAGCACATGTCATCTGCCTTCTGCGGCCGATGGGGAATCAGGAGTGATTGAGCGAATGGCAGTGGGCCTGGGTTTGCAATCAAATGAATCAGGCAGCGATACAAATCCATTAACTACCTTCCCGTGATCATTTAGTACCTTGAAGTTGTTTTATCGTAAATTGACAGCAAACACGCACCGAGCCTCTGTACATTGTATCGTATCAGTTAAACTCTCTCATGAAACCGCGTTTGCCAAGCTGAGGAGCTGAATACAACTGTACATAGATAATACTGATCCCTAAGCGTCGCGTCGCGGCCGGAAGTTGGAATTAATCTGTTGCACTGTTACCGGACTGCGCCGTTGCGCGGTTTCGCCCAACGGAATAAATTCATGTTAATACGTCCTGGTAACTGTACTATTATTTACATTTTGCTTTGCATGGTTTAATATTTAAATTAGTATTCAAACCCCGGCTACGGAGATGATCGTCGACGTTCGTGGCCACCATGGTGGTGCATCTTTCCTACGCATAAACTACATGCCTTCAATATACATACGTAATGAATGCCCTGACCCGACCCACGCAAAATAGAAAAATCAAACTGTAATGCAGGGGCAATCAAGCGATCTATATTAAATATTAATTACACCGTGAAACGAGCACAGCGAATGTTGCACCGACCTCCAAGATCGTTGCAAGCTTACAGTCAAACAGATCCAAGCCTTTGGTCATTCGGCATAATAATCCTATTCTTCGAGATCCATTGCACATGAATGTGTGCTGCAAACAAACGTCGAATGAAGAGTGTATATGCATGTATGTATGTACAATAATTGCAGCACATTTAGGTCAGCGATAGGCAAATATCCGTGTGCATCGCATCGCCGAGTTTCGAGAAGGCGGGCAAGAAAACGGTATGTGTTTGAAGAGCGGTTTCCAAAGGTAAAGAAGGTAATATAGTATAGCATGTAACAGTTTAATGGGATGATTCCGCACTTTGATGGAGAACTTTTAAGCGGTTGTCGCTCTATGTGACGGATCAACGAAACGGTAAGTTGACAGCGTGTTTCGTTCTGTTTCTTAGATCCATGAGTCACCAGTTTAGATTTACGTGTTATACGGAGTAGTCCGGCGAAGTAGACGACTAGTATAATGTATCCTCCAGCCTCCTCGCGATGTAGAAGCCGGAGAGTTGGCGGACGTACCAGACCTCGAAAGACGTCCCATTAATTCTCGTTTCTCGCGGCCACGTAAATTAATTTATTCCACCGGGCTGGTTGCCTCGATATTTTACTCCTCGACTTCTCGTCGGCTAATTGATTTACGCGTCCGTAGTTATAGCCTCGAAAAATCTAACGAGTTGGGAGGTTTGTTTGAAAATTCTTGCCCAATCCGAAACGTGGTCGATGAAAATTCGCGCGAACCTACAAACAGCTGAGCACACTCGATACATATATGTATAGAAGTATATACGCCTCGCTTAGAATGCAAATTAATTCCTCCATTTCTATCTGCATAAGTCTATACCTACTTAGGTACTACGATAGGGTCGGTCGAAAACTGTGCCAACTGCCCGACCCGAGTTTTGCCTCGTTACGCATGGCGTAATGCTTGCGGAAGCTCTGCACTCCCGTGACGAACGGAATAATAAAGTCTCCCGCTAAGCACCGCTGATGTATAAGCTCTGGTTATCACTAATAATAAATAACCACCACTTATAGGACATTTATTGGCCTAGCTCCGCGATTCCTTGGTATCGGATTGTTAACCGTTTGCTGGCACGCACTTAGGTACCCCTGAGGAGGATAAACCGTGCCGCGATAGTTTTATCAGCCCGCGGTTATAATGGCAGCATACCGATAACCTTTGCAAGGTGCCAATTTGAGTTTAAGTTAGGTAGAAACGCGGCTTGCGTCTTGTTAACCGGTTGTATTACAAAGGTAGATGCGATTCTACGATTACAAATACCATACAGGCTCCGCAAAGTTAAGAATTAACTATCAACTTGGTCTCTGTGTGCCTTCTCGGTAATGCGATGTGGCTAATGGTCGCAAAGTCCCACCGAATGACAAATATTGGCTTTACTCTCGGACCTCTTTGTTCGGTTAACGGTCCCCGGTCAGAGACAACGAGGAGACAGACTCTAGAACTAATTACAAGGCGAACAACGAGTTACCGAGTACCCGCAACAATCTCGTTAAACCCGATCAGGCGTCACCTGGACCGATGCGAGGTGTATACGTGTATATGTGTGCTTGCGAATCTCTGTGTAGAGGGTAGATCGTGAACGGCTGCCCCACGTGCCAGACATTTATTTGTATTCTCTCGTAAATATCAATATACGTAGGTGCTATTCCACTTCCAAGAGCCCAAGGGCCATTTGTGATACAGCTATGGAATAAAAGCGTCGTTATTTATAAAGAGCACATAACTGGAGAGCGACGATGAAAAAGAAAAAGAAAAAGAAACAGAAAAAAAGAAGGAAAAACTATTTTTCAACCTACGTTCGGGAACGCAACTCTAGTGGATGGTAGAAGTTCACCACTTCTATGGGATATTGTTTCTATATTATATAACAATGCCGTAATTTTTTTTATAGCAATATTTTTCAATTTGCTAACAACACGAAATGCTTTTGTTCAACGATGCATTTTTTTTCAATTATTCTTGTTCTTCTTATCCTTCCCTTTTTTCAACAGAAGAGTAGTTCTGGATTTTACAATTTAAAACTAGGAACATAATTTTTTTATCTTTCACATGTACGCCACAAGGGATTAACTAAGAGTTGCTGTAATCTGAGCGGTTTTTGAAACACTCATATAGCTAACAAGCTAGCAAGAATGATTCTTGAGTGTTTTAAAACGATAACATATTAAGCCTTACGTTACATATACTTTCGATCTACCTACTCGTGGATAAAGCCGACGTAATCTTAATGCATGGGTGTATAGTAGAGTCTAGATTATACCTATACCTCCACATAATGCGGGGGTGTATAAATATAAAAATTCGCGTTTATTGCCGGAAGCAAGATAGCTGGCTGAGTTTGGAACACCTGACACGACTAAACAGAAGAGAATTTGTTCGTAAAGAAAATCAAGTTCCTACTTCTCGTTGATCTTTCTAGCGATATATTTATTGTACCCACTATTCTTGGGGAGAGTTTTGTTAGCTTTACGAAATTGTTGCTTTTATAATGTTGTAAAAAGTTACCGTATAAAGCGATACCCTCGAGCACCGAGCGCAAAATTCCCAATGGTGTACTGATCCGGAAGTAACCGAATATGGATAATTTCATAAAAGTAGAAAAAAAAAAAAGAAAAACTCGATCTACATCCTAGATTACATCCTCTCGCATACAATACCAAATTTTAGTTATTTTTCACCACTTTAGTACCATATGAGACACGTAGTAGCTTCCGGCAGTAACTATACTCCCTTGAATTACCAAATTTGTACAGAATTATCGGGCCGAATTTCACACAGCGGAACAATTTCAGATATAGCTGGTGAATTGGAATAATTGGGTGATGAATTCGGATACGATAAGGCCTAGTGTAATGACAATAAATTTGCGATAGAAATTCCAAATTATAGGATTTCATGAATATTTCAGAATATTAATATCGCATTTCCCAAGCGGCATGAAATTTTATGAAACTCGCAAATACCATCGGGTAATATGATCTGTATTAAATGCAAGAAGTATTGATCCCCTACTTTTTTCACAATTCCAGGTCACACAACGTTCGAAGCAGTCAATTTCCGGGAAAAATAGAGAGGATCGGTAAGCAAATACAGGAGTCTTAGGGGATTGGAGGATCTGGCTATAGCTGCGGAAAAAATAGAAATATAAAAGACTCCTTACGACCGACTATACCAAGTTAGATGCATGAATATAACGAAAGATATCAGAATCTTGGGTCGTGTGCTAAATTAAGAAATTACTAAAAATAGGTGATTTTTAAGGAAAAATATTGTATTTCAGAGTATACCATCGGATGCAAAGGCATGCCTCGTATGCCTTTTTGAATAATGCAAGAGAAAGCTGTGGCATTGATTAGGTCAAGACATGTCTTCGGCAGAGGAAGAAAATAAATTGTATATCAATGACGCACGAAATTTCAAAGGAAAAAAGAAATCGACCGGAAACTGGTGCAGGCAATTAATTCGTATGAGTAAATATGTATCGGTCGGTTAGGAACAATATCAAGTCCCTCGGGTAGCTTCAAGAATAAATTTTCGTGTATTCAGCCCGCGGTGTTTTGAATGATTGGAAAACGAAGTGAACGTAGTTTGGTATGTATGCGAGGATCGGAAAATCAATGAATATTTTTCTACAATTGTGACCCTGATTCCAATAATCATTATTTTAGGTAACCAGAGAAGAATTCGAGACTGATATCTCGCGCCGGTATCTATCCCGTTGCGTTACCTCTTTGTAAACCTCGGCACGAAAAATATTCACTTGAACTTTTACCCCCGGGGAAATCGAGGAACACGGGCAGCTTGTTCCACGCACAAAGCCCTGTCACGCAAACAGGAGGCGTGCGGAATCCTTGCCTCTAATGCCAACGACACTTTTCCGTCGTGATGTTTCGTATGTAGTACATACATACGGCTCTATATGGGTTTCACCCTATTTTACTAGCAAACGAAGAAGAGACTCCGTCTGGAGTTGCCGTACCTTATTTTGTGAAATGTCCTTTCAACTTTTCCCGATCCAACTCAAAGATCACTTCATCACGTAGGCATAGGTACGCCACGAAGCCCACGAGAGAGACGATTCCTTGGCGTTACTTTAGTAGAGCTTTTGGTGCGATTAGAGATGTGGGACAAAGAACTAAAGAGACGAAGAGCCGGATAGCTGGAGGCGCCGTAAATCACGTTTTGTAGATTTGCAAGGAGAGGGAGCCTCATTCCAATCCTCGCGTAAAACAAATACGGAGAGAATCCCCGATAAGAAAAACGAGGGGGATTGAAAACGTCGTGATTTCGTATTCACAAATCAGAAATTTAACGGCTACGTGATCTTGGCCCAGGGTGAACTCGCGACCCAATCAAACTTTACGAAGCTCCAATGATCCAGGTCCAAGTATAGGTATACATTCCACTATCTAGGGGTCCACCTACCAAACTGCCACGAAGAGATCAACTCAACGACTCAAAACTAGAAGCCGGGATAAAATATTCCACAGAGTTCATACGATCACCGGCTACACTTGCTCCATACTCGTCCCAAACCTTTTTGAAATCTCATTAATTCGTTCTCGCATAACAATGACTTGATTCCTTCGTTCGTACGTTCGTTCCGATACCTGGACTGAATTTCTTGTGAGAAGCCCGTGTCTTGAACACAAATTCAATAGTTGTTCAAACGTGAACTAGACAAGTACCAGCGAAGGCTGTCCAGCTCTCCTTTCGAGTATACAGTGGCTGTCGTCTGTCTCAGACGCGGGCATCGAGAGTTGTTTGGACTTGGTATTAAGAACTACTATCGTAGATTAATTAAACCAGAGCACAGGTGGATACAGAAAGGATAATAAAACTGATCGTAACCGTAAAGTTACGTCGACCGGTTAAACTCGGAAAGATGCCAGAAGCATGAAAGAGATTAATCAGTGCAGGGATTTTTGATAATTTATTCTCGTTTCTTTCTTTATAATTTTACAGCACGGATTTAGTTAGGCATCGTGAAATTTTCATGGACCGTTAACGAGACTTGACTGATCTTTGATTTCTGATCATACGAAGACAGCCCTGAGGTAGGTAAGGTCTTGAGTATTTTTGTATGCGAAGTCAGCAGGGCGAGGCTGTCTGGTGGGTTTTAATAGCTGGCATAACTATCCAGTTAGCGAATAACAGGAACGATGTTTGTTTCATTGCTAATTACGCTGAGGGAACGTTTTATGTGTAACGGGAGACCGTCCGACCGTTTCTGATCACTCCTGTGTCCCAGAAACCGTTTCTCCGTCTTTCTTCTTACATCGTGCCTCGCCTACTGGTCTCAGATCCCTGTCGCGACTCTTCGCATTACTCGGCTACACGTAACAGTATTTATGTGTCACAGACCGCCTCCTCGCTTTCCAACGGAATGGACCAAGATCAATACGACATTTTGAATTTAATGTATCGTCCTATAGATCTATAATACACCTATTCTACAAAGGAGAAGAAGGCACGAAGTGTTCGACCTGCAGCCTCGTCGTGTACCAACGGTTTGTCTTGTTCTTTGGTACAGGAGAGAAGAGGAGAAAAGAGACAGAGCGACGAAGGAAAAGGGACTAAGCAGGTCTCGAGACCTTCATCACGTACGGGTCGTCAATATCGGACCTCGTAAAAGCTCCTCCCTTCTCGTACCCTTCTGGTCAGTGGAATGACGAGTCCTTCGAAAGGACGCCCGGCAGCCAACGTCCGTTCGATTGCTAGGGAACAGTTTGGTACTGGCGTGCAAATACTCAATTGCCGGTCAATTTATACCCAGGAAGGCGCGCGATACTCTACCGTGTCGATGCCTCTGGATACGGCATTTCACCGTCGATAAGTGAAATTGGTAATAGCTGGATACACTCGAGGAGAGATTCTCATTTTGGATCTTCGAAAACTAACTGGCTCTCCAGACTCGGTCATAATTACTTCTCTCCGCCAGTAGGCAATTACACGGTGTTTGACTAGGCTTGAGGCAAAAAAGTTGCGAAGATTAGACCAGGCCACGGATCCGATCGTTATTGATGAGACTCAACGAGTAAAGTACCATGACGAAAAGAGACAAAAAGTTTAACCGTCGTAATTGAAAAACAACTTGCTTCTACTCAACTTTTTAATCGACTCTCGTAAAAATTTTTAGGACATAAGAAATTGCCCCGTATTTTTTGTTTCTCACTATTTCGGAGCTTATTTCTTTCACGTAACGAGCCTAGTTTCGCTGATGGATAACGTTAAAATTTCAGACCGATCGGACCAGCGATTTCTAAAATATTATATGACCTGGACAAGGGTCAGGGGTGAATTTTGTCGATACTCTTAGCCCCTTTTCTACCCGTTATTTCAGATAATATTCAAAATTCGAGAGATGTGTGCAAAGAATTGACCAACGACACGTGTCGGTAGCAAGTGCCAATCGTTTTCCGTTTAGCAGCAAGAAAAAAGAAAGAGAAAAAAAATCGTGAAAAATACCCTCATTTTTGGATTCCGAAGGTTGGAACTCACCGTAATGTCGTTATGATGAGATTTTGAATTCCTAATGACATATTTTATTCCATCAAGTGGAAATATAAAAGTGTTCGACTACCGGCGAGTGGTCGGAAAATGGTGCCTTTACCATATGAAACCCTGCGATTTGTGATAAAAATGTGAGAATAGCGGTAACCTGTTTCAAGAAAATTTGGCAGAGTAGAGGGAGAAGTTTACCAGCTAAGATAACCATATTCGAGTAAGACTCGTGGCGTATAATGGAAATCTAGGCAAGTTCTTGAGCCAAGGGAATAAGGACGATGTGGAAAACTAATAGTGTCGAATGAGCGTGAAAGACCGCACGAGAGCTTATCTCTACAACGGTGCTTCCGGCTTCTTAGTATGCGTTGAAACGGTCTGTAGCGGGAGCGTGTCGAAGTGATAAAATAAACTTTCCGTATAAAAGGATTCCGGCAAATACATACCCCCTTTCTGGCTCATCGGATGCAAAAGTAAAGTAAAGAAAATAAGAGCGAGGGTGAAGCACGGAAAAGCAAGTTCAAGTAAAGCCAAGTTCTGGCGAGTAATGGGGTCGTGGAGGAAGGAAGGAGAGAACCCTGTGTAGTGGAAAACGTGGCAGCGGTGACCTGCGGTGAAACTTTCATCGCTTTATTACTCTCCAGAATTTTACCACCGTTCGGTATCCTGATCTCGTCGACGACCGACGACGTTACGGTATACCCTACGCCACGTCCTGCAAGTACGAAACAGCTCTTCTTCTCTACCTCAAAAATATTGCGATGGAATATCAAAGAGCCAAACTATACCCGTGAAGGAGAGACGCGAATCGATACGTCCTCGTGAGGAAAAGATGAAGTTCTTTCTCAACGTGCTCTAGATTCACGACGGAAGCCATCAACTTATCCACCGGAGACGTTAGCTCTTCAGATCTCATAAGTCCACGTCCATACATCTAGGTCCTCTTAATATGCCTGATACCGACACCCTCTCGCACACACATACATATCATGAAGTATTAAATACGTATAGGTAGGAAAAGGTGGAACTAAGTAGGTTGAGCACGTGAACGAGGGGTTCGTTTTTCACTCTACGAAACCTCGATAAATAGTGTACCGTTCTATTCCTTTTTTCCTTGGTTCTTCTATTTCGACAAGCCAAGAAAATTGAATGAGATAGGCAGTCATGAAGACGTTGTCACGTCGCCGGTGATCGTGAGTCCAAGAAGTCAGAGTCGCTCCAAGGTATCGGAAAATTCTCTTCTGTCAAGGGTGAGAGTCGGGTGTACGCGATGGAATGGAACTCTCAACGGCGCTACTTCACGGAACTGACGGGAGTTGAAGAGATGCCAATGATCGAAGGAGGAAGATTATTTTTACCGATCACCGACTGTGTCAGGTTTCGGAGTGAACTTTCATCCAAAGCCTGACACAGTCTGACGGGATAGGGACGAAATAATTGCTCGTCGAAGACTCAGGGCAATGACAGTTTCCAAGGGAGGTGAGAACTTTTCGATAGCTTCAAAGTGCAAGCTCTAGCCTCTTACTTGGTTATGCTGTCAGCTTCGGGGTGGTTTTTTTTTTCTTTTCTTTTTCTTTTTCTTATGGAAAACCTTTTAAAAAGAAAGTACTTAAGTGGCGTTACGCAAGCTCGTGCTTGTGCTCAAGCAACCTTGGATAAGGGTGGTGTTCAGCATACTACCGACCATTGACAGCAGACAACCTGCGTTTTATGGGGTTTAAACGAAAAGCGGCCATCACCCGTTACCCGTGTCACCTGCTACCCCTCCCACATTTCATTTCGTCCCTGCTTCGCAAACCGGGATTTTTTCTTCTCGTTCGGCGAAGGGAGAATACGTACCATCGTTTTATCGTGAGATTAAACGCCGAGAGCTTTCCAAACACGCGAGATGTATTCAATGTTTTATTTAGTCTTTATACATCCCGCAGGAATATTCGAGGGATTCACCGCAGAGATATAAATACACTCACAGAATACGGTATATGGTTGTAAAAGTTTCGAACTGAACATGCAGATATTTGTCTTCTGATTTTTCTTCTTCTCTTACACAATACGCGCGGCGAGAGTTTCACGTTGCATTCAATAGGAAATAATAAAACGGAGGTATACTGAAATTATTACTTTTCTTTACTCAGCTTCGGTCCTCGACTCATCCTTTTTCCGGGAAATGCAATACCTTCTACCATATTTATCCATTTTCCACAGCGCTATTTATAACGCGGACGCTGCTCCGGTCAACTTCCGCACGTTTCAATGCACGAAACCGTATCCAAGGAGGAGGAGAAATTGAAATGTAAGCCGTATGTATGGTGAAATACGTTGAACCAAAGCGCCGTTGTAGGAAAGAAGTATAAATCGAAATCCTAGACGGTAAAGATATTACTTTCACTGAGCAGTGGCGTGAATGCGAGATCAGGCGCTTAGGACAAACTTGAAGTTTGTCAAAGACGTAAGATGGAATATTTTCTTGGAGTTTCTGGTTATATTGCTCGCGAAGATCTCGACTGATATTTTCAACACGCATGACTAATTCAGTATCACATCGAAGAAGAAGGATAAATCGAGACTTGACAAGCATGCTTCGAATTCGTAAAACGAAAGATTGGCTCCAAATGCTTTTGGCTGCATTGGAGCTATCAGCTGTACCTCAGATTTCAATTTTGAACTTTAATTAATAGCGAGAATCCCGGGCGAACGGCTACAACTATCACTAACTCTTCCCAACGAGGATTTTCCTGGAGAGCAACGATCTGATGGGTTTTAATTAACGTCTGCCAGTCAAATGAAAGTTCAGTAACAATATCTGTGACCAGAGACGAGTTGACAAATTTCTTATCTTCATTTTCGAACGAATGGATATTCGCCGCGTCTTCAAATGTGATCAAACTTTGCCAGGTCTAATCGCGCAATCTTTAACTGGTCTGGATGATCTCAGAAATGAACATTCCTTTCATCTTATTTTCGCGACTCTTGGAGGTTTCGACAGCGAATTAAACATCTGGACGAAGGTGTGAGACAGATGTTTCGCGCGGATTATACTCCTTCTACTCTTTCCACTTTTCTGTTTTCTTCCTTCTTTTTATTACTATCTACGTATTTAGGTCTATACTGAAGAGTCCTCCATTTCGCGCAAAGTATTTCGCGAAACTCTTTGAGTGTCAAGTATACGACCGTACCTACCTACCATCCAGTTTTCTCCGAAGTTTTCACATCAAAGATGCTACAGCGTAAATAGAAGATATATTATTCGATAAAACAGATAGAAGCAGAAAAAAGGGCCAGCAGATTTCTTTGAACGGAAATTACATCTGATTGAATTTTTACGATTGACAAAAGATTCTCCAATAATCTTCGATGACCTTATACGTTTACTCTAAATTTTTATCCCACGAAATTAGACCCAATCAAAAACGAGAGATGGCATTCGAGGTCCGTAAATCAGCGACCGTGTTTCGTAGACAAATCGCAGTCCAAGTCTATAATTCGTCGTAGAATGGTGTGAGAGATTGACGCGAGACCACCTTTGAAATATAAGCTTTGTCGACGTTCTTAAAAGCCGATTAATAACACAGTCACTGAGCCATGTGGTCGTAGAGCTCAGTCTGATCACATTACGAAATAAAAACGTTAGATTTGAGACGTGCAAAGGCTAGCGGACGTTCAATTTTAAGAGACGAAAAGAGCCCGAGAGAGACACGATGACGTACCTTATACCTGTACCTATATAAGCGCGACCGAGTTCCTAAGCCAGCCTTCATAAATCTCAGCAGGAAACTCTGAATTCTAACTTCTAATGGCAAAGTTACTCGAAGTGGGTATTACATATTTACGCTGGTCCGCGGGAGCCCCAGCCTTTGCAGGGAAACAGATTATACTACCAGATTCCCTCGGCAAAGGTTCTCGATTACTAAGCGCAATCGATACACGCGGGGTATTGATCTGGCAAAAAATGACAAGCCCATTAATACAGGCTCTTACTATTTTCCCATGCCAATTTCTATCTCTCGGTCTCTTCCTAAACCTACACAAATAGACAAGTTCATGGGAGAATGCGGTTCTTCCTGCAATAAGAAGGCTGCCGGAACCAATTATTACAGTCCCAAGCAATGAGCGAGTGATTTATGAATAGTAAATGTCGGTTACGAGTGTGAGTTGAAAGTTCTGGTATAGAAGAAGCGGCAAATGTTCACTGCATCGCTAATCACGAGCAAGCTCAGCTGTAGCTACGTGGAATCGGTTCTGATCACCGTCGGACCACGAGTTCAAATTGGAAGCATGAAGATTACGCAATTCTGTTTATCGGATGAATGCTCGCTGAGAGTCAACGGTTACGTAAGACAGGTGTCCAGAGATTTGTCCTCGACCGGGCAAGGAACTCCATTCTATGCAAAAAGACAAAGATCTCGATTCGGCGAACGTCTTACGAAGGGCTCAAGGATTTGCGGTGAAGGGCAATCAGTTTTTGTTATTCGTTTAGCACCGTGTGGATAATAACTATACAGGTGTCCATGGTGAAAAGGCGAGGCCAGTCGAGGCTGCGTGATAGCCGATGGGCTTATGATCAGTTAGGTTCAGAATCTGCCAGCAAAACGTGTTTAGAATTATTTGGCACGAGCTGCCGGTGATTTTCAGCTACCGATTCTGCCTACGGTAACAGGAACGAAACGCACGAGCGAACATCATCATATAGTACTTGAGGAAAAAACGTTTTATGATCAACGAGCGACGGGCAGAACCGTGGCTCCGATACCGATTTATAAAACACACAAAAACCTGACCTCGTGTTGATCACGACACGTCATGCTACCCAACATCCTCGATCATGGTTGTATTCTCTTCATCGCCGATACCTTTCCCCAATCATATTTTTCAACCGACGATAGAATTTCAACCTGTGCAATATTTCGCCTTTTCAAATTTTCATCTCTATTTTCACACGTGTACTATAACCGTCGAAACAGACATGAGAATTAACACAGCGCGGTCGGTGCCTCCAGTGAAAGTGAACACGCGATGAGAAGCGCTACTGCAAATCGGAGAGAGAGAGAAAGACGGACTTGTACGGTGTCAGCGACTTTGTGCGGAATGACTTTCAGCTATGGCTATGTATAGTTATCATATGTAAGAGAACCGTCTATATACCTAGTCCGACATTTTATTAAGACCAACCATATCGCGCGATGAGATAGACTTCCTATATATGAGCTGATCAAGCACTTGTTCAAAATATGGGAAAATATGAAGTGGGATGATGTTGATGATCGAAGTTCTCTCGACAATTCCTGACCATTAATCCATCGCGAGCCTTTCGGGGATACTGTCAGAATAATATATGGAAGTGAAGAGTAATTGGCGTCCGGTGAAGTTGTCTCGAGATTTGAGTGACTGGAATAACGCAATAACTTCGTAACTGAAGCGTACATAATAAATCACGGGCTACCGTGTCCACGATTCTTGTACACGAGTTGTACGTTAGCCAATCGATTCAATCTCAAGGCCAGTGATCATTATAAGTCAAAGTTACATAATATGAAACGATAGGATCTGTCCGAGGTAACGTAAGCTTGTATCTATTAGCTGTAACAGGTTCCTCTCAAGAGTTGCATACTCTTAACGTTTTTCAGTTTAGAATAAATTCCGTGTTATCCTCAATTAACTTCCAAGGGGATTAGCCTAAGTCCAATTACCACGATTACAGGTAAGATTTCTCGCCGGAAGCTGAGTATCTCGTATTTAAATTCAGGTACTACTTACCTTCGTCAACGGAACTGGCCTGATTTTATCGAAGCAATGAAGCGAGTAGCTGCACCCCAAAACAAGGAGGTAAAATATTAAGCGGTAAATCAGCAGGCCGCACCTAGCATTATTCGCTAACAAGCGGTAGCTGTGAATCTGGATGAAATTTTTTCTTCTTACTCTTGTTCTTTATTTCCCTTATTCTTCTTCTTTGAGAGGATAATGGCTCTCGAGAATCACCGTATACCAGACTAATAGCTCGCGAGTTAATCGTGCCGATCGTTCGCAGCACCGTTTTCAGAATATTTGCACAACATTTTGTTCAGCTATACGTATTTGTCTGAAAATTTGAAATCTATGTACACTTATTCGAGCTTTTGTACAACGTATGTCTCTAGCGAGATTATGGATCCGAAACTGCGATTAAAAGTGTAACGCATTAGCTCCACCCGTCTCTTTCCTCTGTCTTTCTTTCTTTCCTCTTTTCCCTCTCGTTCTTCTCACACGACGTCGTTTTAACGGGCGTTTAAAAGTCTACTCGGTGGTTTTACGAGAGAGTGCGAAGTGCCGGAAAGCTGGAAGTGTAACTAGGGCGCGATTGCGAGGTGAAAACGGAGGGCCAACTCCAAGTCACCCCTAATCTAATTGGTTCCGAGTATGCCGAGCTGTATTCTCCTGTGTCTAGACCCGAGTTGATGGTGGCACGAAAAGCGTACCAGTTATGTGTTACCCATTACCATATATATAAACCGTTGTAATGTTCAAAAGCGAAAGAGAGAAGAAGGAAAAAACCATTACGAGGATTGACGCACTTTCTTATTTCATTTTCGTACCATGAAACATTATTTTTCATTTCTTTGTCGCAAGGCCCGATTCCGCTTTCTTGAAAAATTTCATTATTTTTAAATATCCAGGTGAGATGCTGGGGGTGTGCTACCATTAATTTGTTTTTGTTCTCGGCCAGCCTTTCGCCCTTGTTTCCAGAATTACCACCAGCTTTCGAGGGTAAATGAATCGGCAGCTATATTGGAAAGAGGTACCCTATATACCCATCTGAACGTTCTCCGAGTGAAATATAGCTGCTCGATGTTTTTCCAGGTTACCCAACGTGGTACGTTGTCGTCGTATTTGTGCACCTATATACCTATATTTCTACTACACGGTCGAATCTCTGATATATAGCTGTTTTCAGGACTGAGCTGCGGCTAGCCGTTGGCTCCTGTGCAAAAGACAAAGTAAATGCTAATGCTCAAAGTAGAATACCATTTAACAACTATTTTAGGCCGACATTCGTTCCCGGCGAACATGCGCCGCTACATGTACGAGAAAATCCCATTTGGACAGAAAATATATGGACAGCTTTATTGGCTATTGATCTTAATTGGATACGATAGAATTAGTAGTTTCGCGAAGAATTTCATTTCTCAAATGCGATCGCGTCCTCCTTGAATTAAGCGAATATTTTCTCCATTCTTGGGAATCGAAACGGTGTCGGATTCCCCTCTGGTACGTGTGGATCAGAATTTTATCGCAACGAATGATTTCGCGTATCGGCGGTAAAGAAGATTATATACACGCAGCTGAGTTTGATTGTGACACAGCGCTGAAGATTGCGAAGGGGCAGGCTTCTTCGCCGTTAATGGACACAGCAGCGAGCCGGAAAAGCTAATCTCACTCTCTCGAAAGCAGCTTATCGCATCGTGCGCTGGTACGAGCTAACAGACGCGCGATAATGGCCTTGCGATTCGCTCGCTAACAGCAATATAAAACGTCAAAGGAGTCGGGCACAGCTATACCCCCGAAAATACGACTGATTTCTACTTTGATAGCTAGGTAGTTGGGCGATATTGAAATTCCCAAGTAAATATCATCTTCCCCAGCCATACCGAGCCATTAACGAGGGTCGCTGTTAACTGCGCCCCTAAATACCCACGGCAACCGAGGCATTCATATTTTTGATCAGTTTATTCGAAGCGTGCCATGCCGGACCCCATTGTTCCCGTTTTTCGACTACTATGCACGCCTCGGTCGTTCCTTCGGCTCAACTCTGTACACAGAGTTAGCTAGCGGCTACGTATACGACTGAAATACGACTGAAATATGTGACCTGAAAACAAGACGGAAAATGGTGACGCCAAGAGAGCTGATTATTCCGAGGCACGCGTAAGCCAAATTTAGATACGCCCAGCTCCGCCGAGGCATGGATCCTCAGCGACAATTCTACCCTGCAGCCTATCTATCGCTGGATCTATTTATCCATTCATCGAGCTATTCATTTTATTGAACTACGACCAAGCACGCTTTACTCCCTCCGAGACACCAGACGAGACGAAATTAATTCGACGATAGTGAAAATCGATCGACTTGCAATTTCTAAAGCCGCGTAGTAGATGGGGAGCAAAATATCGTCTCGACGCGACGTCGGCATGCCTAATCTCGTCGGATTGACTTCGTAGTTGGGTTTACTCGTATTTTGGCCTCGTGTATAGATATAGATGCATTATTTTACATAAATGTAAGGAGCACTCGTACATAAAGGCCCAGTTATTGCAGAATTTGCAGACGTAAGTATAGTGCGGGTAGCCTTTAAGAAAATGGAAGAACAGAGTGCACATCTAAAGCTCGTGGAATACGTAGGCAAATACATTCGTCTAGAGAATCTAGTGGATACTTGGTAGGTGAAATTGAATGCGCAGACCGGGACGGGAACTGTTCGCCGAACCGTATAATTGGAAGAAACGAGAAGCCATTACTTTTGTAACAAGTTGTAAGCGGTGATCTAACGCTTACTTCCCTCCTGTCAGCAATAATTTGAACCCGCACCACGGCCTATCTCGTTTCGAGCCGCAAATATATCTGCGGTGTACGAGGATCGGATTTCCCATCTTTTAACGCTGGTTGGTAAAGCGTACTTATTTTTATCATCTCCGCAAACGCCGTACCGCACCGCACCGCACCGCACCAACACTCGTTATGCTAGATACTAACAGAACAAAGATAAACAAGTTTGACTCTTGAACCCGGAAGTTGTAACATCCATTCGATTCCTTCGACCACTTATCTCCGATATCCGCACAGTACCTACCTACCTACTTCGAAATATCGACTTTGCGCCAAACCGCTCCGTTCTACTTTCCAGCAACTATCATTCGGCAATGTTTCACAAAATAAGAAGAAGAAGAGAAATAAAAGGAGTAGGTACCTCACATGGAGGTGTACGAAGAGAAGCAGTCAGTCAGCCGAGGGCGACGATGGTATAGATAAGTGGTGAGATAGAAGCTTCGAAGCCACCCCTTACAGGTTAAGGATAGGTAATAACGTGCTGGTAACTGCGCTAGTACAGTAAAACGTTGGCATTACAGCAAATTGCAATTAACCGTGACGACGCCGGATTTATGAAAATAGCCGGCTTCGAAGCGAAGCGGGACCAGGTCCGTTGAGAGACCTTTGAGAGGGAGGCAGAGCTTGGAGCTACCATTCCCTAGGCTATTAACTATTCGCCCCTTGAATTATCTCGCGTTGGACGCAGACGTCGGTGCTAACGGTCGATTCATAAACAACTTGCGGGACTTGGAATAGCGAGCTAGTTCGAGCAGCCTATTGAACCAGGAGTTTTAGAAATTAGCAGATCCGACCTCGGACCGACCACGCCTCGTAAAACCGTGGAGAAATAAAGAGGCGGAATATTACCCGGCTGTATTCTTACGGAATGATCATCTCTAACGGCGCAATCAAACCGGATTTACTGGACTGAACACAGTGAACAGTCTTCAGATTATGGATTATCCGCGGCATGGCACCGCGAGCTGGATGAATGATTACGACGCAACGCTGCGGTATGGAAGAACTTTGTACAAACTGAAACTGGGCCAGATTGCCCAATTCTTGAGGCGGTATTCGGTACCGAATACTCAACCTCAATGGACAAAATATTTTCGAGCAATTCAGGGCAGTAATATTCGTTACATATTCAATAGCCTATCCCACTCTTCGTCATCAAACGGCGCGCGAGCCATGTCCAATTTATTCCATCGCGCTAATTGCTCTCTCTACCAAACTTATTCCACGCACAGTGTCAAAACACCTGGAGTCCCAAAGCCATATTCCACTCGGGTATTTACGAATTATCATCCCATAAATCAATCATCATAGTCCGTCGAGGAAGAGGCCAGAAGAAATCATCACAGCCACGTATCAATCTCGTTAATTATTATAACAGTATGAATTCACAGCCGCGGATGAACCGATAAAACATTAAAGCCTACGGAGTATGGCCAACAGCAACCAGATTAGCAAAACCTGTATAAAGTGCCTAATGGAGGTTAGCGGATAGCACAAACCCAGGACATCGGGGCAAGACGCTGCCTTATCCGTGGGTCACTAAGGTGGACATAAATTCCAAGTCCAGCCCTGAGCTGTGGCCAGTTTGCCGAAACTAGATATTTCACTATAATCGCATAGAAGTCAAGTCCTCGACTACCCACAGATAAATAGCTGGCAGGTGGAGGTACAGGTATGGTGTTTAAAGCCTGCACCAAGAGTTGAACGTGCGGGATGGAGGGCGAGACGCTGTTCACAATTTTGATCGAAAAATGCACCTGGAAGAGCGGTTTTTATTGTTTTATTGTTTTTTGTTTTTTTGTTTTGTACTGCAGACTAAGCAACTGATCGATATTCCACCCCTTTTTCAAAGTTTAGAGGATTGTTAAGTTTTCAGTTGAGAATTACGACTGCCGTAATGAAGCGCGAGTACTTTTCGTTTTGAAAGAAGAACTCGGGAGGAGTACTTGGTTCCAGCTACCAATAGGATCGGAAATTAACTTGGCTCTGAGAAGAAAGCATTCCGTACTCCAGCCATTCGTGAATGTCGGTTTAGCCATATAATGCCAAGTCGAACGTAAGCGGGGCCGATAAAACGCGGGGGACTATTATATAGCGTGGTGCGATCGGCGAGGGGTGCTAAAAGTCGATGTTGGTATTTTTCTACTCTCTTCAGCCCGAGTAGAACGCGGCTTGTCTCTCTTTCTTCGCACCGCTGTCTCTTAATATCTCGAAAACGTTAGGCACTCTCCTTCCTGCTTATCCCACGACTCGGAGGCTGAGGATTTGCGAGGATCTTGCTATCGCGCCAACAAAACTTAAATTCCTTGAACGTAAATTCAACAGCTTTAACGACACGCCTTAAGCCAGGACGAGTTTCGCTACAGGAATTCCCTCCTACTGTTACGAATTCCGTATTCATTTCGCCGGACATGTTACAGGCGAATATATGCGGGCAATGAAAAGGAGGTACGTGTCTTATTTGGCTCCGCAAACTACTGGACGCTATTGATTTATTTCCATTTCATACCCGCAAACCAATAATACAGGAATAGAACGAGAATTGGGTGGTAGGGCTGCAAAGAGGAGGATAAGGGGTTGAATATTGGCCAAGAAATAGGTCACGGGTCTAACGACAAGTCAATTGAGACGTCGGTTAACCGACAGGCCTCTCAATGTCTGATACCCTAATTTGAAACCGCAGAATTAAATTAGCATCAAGAACAAAGAGGAGGACCGAATAACGGTCGTTGCGTGGGAGGACTGTCTGAGAAGTTACAAATCCGTGAAACTTTTGTAATCTTCATGTTCTACCCCGTTGCTTTAGAATCAAGTGAAGACCGGCGACGAAATAAAGAGTGCGCGAATAGCAACCCACTACAAAACTCACTGGGCGCATCCTGCACTGTCGTTTTCAGCGTGCCGGCCATTACTCTTCTCAACATTCCACTATGGTATCTCTCTTTTTTTTTCTCCCTGTCGAAATTGGCCTCGAGCGAAGTAAAGCGTCATAAATCCCGATTAAAAAAGTTTCGCATCCCTGCACGAAGAGTGTCACGAAGAATGTTTTCGGAACGACGCGACACCCCCGAAAAAACTTTTCGCTTCCCCCGACGAGATAGATGAAAGTAATACCTAACAGCACCCGGGTCTCTTTCCGTCCTCGTGACAACACGTGGTATCCTTTGGCCAGCGATTGGTCCCAGGACGAACTACTTTTAGACGATCGAGACTTACCGCTGGGTCTAATCCAAATTCGGTGGGTATCCGCGGAAAGTTTTCGCGGTCGAAAGAAACACTTTGTGTCCTACAAAGATCCAGTTTAAGGATTCGCTCATTTTTCGCTCGCCAAAATTTCACGATGTTGGTGCGATTTTTGCAAAGGAGTGTGTGTTAAACATATTTCAAGGAGTCAAGGAAAAGCAATTATCAATCAGGATTCCCCTGAGTGATTACCAGCAAAGTAAATTTGTCAGGGGGACTCGTGAGTTCTATTTAGATTCAAGGAGGCTTGGTCATTCTCTGTGGACTTGACTAGGTGGAAACCATTCGGGACTATCTACGACCGCGGTTAGTTCCTCGAATGGTTGCGTAGGATCAAAGTGATGTGGGAGAAATTGCGCAGTTCTAACGACAACTACCGACAAAGTTTACCTGGGAAGTCGATCCCTTGCGTACACATATACGATAGGTGCACTGGTCTACATCCAAGTTTTTGTTCTAAAGACCCGCGAGAGATGAGACCGAGCAACTCGTGGGACCATGAAGAGCCCGAAGGAGGACGTCGAGTATGACTCGAGGCAACGTAATGCGGAAAGGGTTATTACGATCTGCAGTAAAGATACCAGTAGAGACAACAGAGGAGAGTTGCGGGACGGAGGGAGAAAAGGACGTCTGAAACGCTACCGCGACTTCGTCGTGGGAGCTCAGGCAGCTTCTGACTTCTGGCCGTAACACGGAGAACAAGATGCTGCAGAAGGATGGAATGAAATAGGAGGCGCGGGGTACTTCGGAGTTCGCGACCGCAGAATCGTGACACAAACTCATCAGGCGTGCGAAAATCTGCGAGTACTAGGTACGCCCTGGTGAAGGAGCAAGGAAGGATCTCTCCTCGTTTTATATCGTCGTCGAGACGGGACAGGGTAGAGTATAGAAGCGTGGGCCGGCACTCATGTTGCGACAATCGTAAAAGTTGACGCCGGCAGGAGAGACGGCCATCGTCGTCTCTTTGTCGGCGAGAAAGCATTTGGAAAGCATCTTTGTTATCCGGACTGAGAAGGCGCGTAAGGTCTTCGGCATATGTCTAGCGAGTGTGTGTGGATAAGGTACCCATAGTAGAAGCGAAGGACACTGGGAGGACGAAAGGAGAGAAGGTTTACTACCGAATAAAATGTTCACCGTGTCCTAGAACCACTGCAGCTTCTTTCGCACTGGTCGTAAACGTCAGAAGTGTTATAATTAATTTTTAACATCCCCGCGAGTAGCGTAGGTATACCTACATTCATGTATGTTAGCTTATGAATGTTTAACGACAACTTTTTTACCCTTTAAATTATTTACACTCGAGTATACCTAATGCAGAAGTCCAACGACGAGTTGAGTGGCTTTGAGAGTCAGGAAAAATACCTTTTTATTTTTCTCTCTTTTTCACTCTAATGCTTCACCACTCCCGGCTGGACATTTCCTCTCGGATTATTAGAAGCAGGAATCGTTGCTGTATGTACCTACGTACTCGGATCCGGACTCCTCGTGGATAAAATAAAACCTCGAGGCTGAAAACACGAGGAAACCAACCTGCGAGAGATAAATAAAGGGAAAAACAGAGTGAAAGAGCAGAAAGAACACAAAAAAAATTCGTAGCTCGCGTCCGCAATGTTTTCTTTCGCGAACCCGCCACGTTTCCTGGAACATTTTCTCTCTGTAATACTACCCCCGTGGAAGAATGTCTCGAAATAACCATATATATAGCCCAGGAACTCGAACGCGACAAATGTACAAAGATTTTCTTGGCCGGTAAAACTTTCCTTATTTTTCTTTTTTTTTTTTTTTCTCTCCTTATTTCCCACAAACGAAGTGTGTTTCCTGTGCTTTACGAAAATATTATCAGATTCTCATATAATATCTTGCCAGAATGCTGAAAGTTTTCGATATTAGGATCAAAACTTTCCACACAATTTTCCACGGATAAAAATTAAGTCGATCTTTGTTCGACGCTAGTCTAACGTATAGTTTCATTCGTCAGTATTAATGATATCCAGAATTCGAAGTTAGCGATGTGAAATCTATCAATCTAGATCGAACATTGAATGATTCCTTCTCGAAATCTGACCCACAGGGAAAATTTCCGGGATATGATATACCTAACTGCGACAAACAAACCGTGGTAAGTCGAATGATGATTCGGAAGAATTTGACGTCTCTTGAGAGAGACTAGACTGCGGCTTCAAAGTCGATCCGGGCATACTGACCCGGGCTTCGGTATTCCGACTAGAATATACCGCCATCGTAGTATCTCTCAGCCTTCAGGACCCGGGGGTGGTTGCCTCGCGTGGGCGCGTTGTCGAAGAAACTAGAGAACAGGCGTCGTTCGTAGCCGGAGGGCAAGTTGATTTCTCTCGGGGCGGGAATGGCTAACGGATGTTCCCTCCAGCTACTGCCCTCCGACTAACCTCGTCTTTCTCCACCTCCTCTTCCTCTTCCTCCGAGTCTTTCGTTCCACAGCTATGGTCGCGGCGTTGATACCCTGGAGAGCCATTCCGCCGTAGATGTAAACCAATTTATCCTCGGCGACAACGCGTCTCGCTTATTTTTCACAATGTAAACTTACGCCTATAGTACAATTCAAATATCGAGTACGTCTTCAGTCTTCAGCCTTAAGTCTTCAGCCAACATTCGCAGAGATCGTATGTCGCCTCACAATGGACCAAAAGCTGGCAATACGCTAGAAGATATGAGTCGCGCGAGGTCAAGTTTTGGATTTGTCTATTCTCCCTTCAGAAATACGCGGGCTTTTCTTTAACTATTTGGAATAGGTAATGTCGCGAAGATCTTATGGCACTGTATTTGAATGAAACCCCTGACACTTTTACCCTCATTTCTCCTTGAGAATAACAGCCAAGAGCTCGGCTAATTCAGTCGTTGGCGATACGATGTAACGAGTCCCTAACTCGCAGGCCCACATGTCAGAAACGAGAGCGAAGAACCCCGCATAAGGTGTATAAGGTCGAGGTGAGCAGGCGCGTATACCAGACTACTACGACATGGAAAGGAGTTCGTTTACGCGGAGGAACCTCATTTCAAAGAGTCGTGTATATACATCTCCGTGTTATAGGTGTAGGTGTATATTGCAAGGACGGCGCAGGCAGGCAACGACGGACAACAGGTGGCCGGCTGTCGCTATCGTTTCGACTCCCAGATCTATTTGAGATAAGGGAACACGAAGAAGGGTTAATATATCGAATAGAAAATCCTCACACCTCCGCAGAACAGATCGAGACGAAGAAATGTTAAAGTTCAACGCGTGAGTTATAGTCGGGTTTTAATATGACTGGAGATTTTTTTCTCCTCAACGTATGACGAGGGAAATTGAATCCATTTGTAGAAAATTGTGTCCACGTTTTTTCTCTGGCACCCAAATTCGACAGTTATTAGCGGGATTTGTGCACTTTTTAACCGCAATTCGTGAATAATGACTGCAGGAAACAAGTGAGATTTCGATGGGACGTGGGGATTGAAAAGAAAGCGTCGAACTTGAAATGTGTGAAGGTTCTATGGCTGGGTAGGTGTGGACGGATCGAAAGATAAAAATGCGAGTAAAATTTCAGAGAAGTAAAAAATAATAAAACAGGGTTCTTTCAGCCCTCGTTTTATGGGATGATCCAATTTCAAGTCGGGATGGTTATTCCAATAACGATGACATTTGTGGTTTTCTTACCGCGATCATCGGTTCATCCATATTACTTGAATGTAGAGGTAGGACACGTAGTATAAAGACGAGGGAAGATAGCAATAATAATAATAGTAGTAATAATATCGAGGACGAAGTGTCGGAAATCGAGAAACAAAAAAGTCCCACCCTCCAGACTTTCCTGGCTTTCACGTTTTACCATTTACCTTTTTACCCTCAAACTTTATTACCCCTCTACCACGTCGAAGGGTCGAATGGCTCCAAGGATGGAATCGAGAGGACCAACTCTCTTCTTTTTCTCGCTTTTTTTGGGCCGACTGAGAGTCTATCGAACGCCAACTTATCGAGACAAGAGGGGCACCGTCACGATCAGCTTATTATTCTACAACTCGTTCCGTGAAATTTAAAAGTGGATATTTTTCTAACCGGTAACTGAATACCGGAGGGGAAAAGAGAACCGTGTAACATGAGCGAAGCCAGGTGAGGCCACGATTAGGTAACTTGTTACGTGGCGGGTAAGCCTCGGCCCAACTGAACTGAACTGAACTCAACTCAACACGATATGGAGTCAACCCAGAAAGACCTAACCTTTCCTAACGCAACCTAAGTCAACCTTACCTAATAGCATAAACATGCCATTATAGTTCTATATGAGAATAACCATCGATAAAAAGAGTGAGAAAGTACATGTGCGCGGACCTGCAGCTAAAAGACCTGTAATTTGAATAAATTTCATAAACCAGAATGAGAAATAAAGAGAAAATTATTTCGCACTTTGTTAATTAACCTTTCACAGTTAGAATGTAATCGTATAATTTTTTGATACTCGACCCGTACGTACTGCTTGTTCTTCCATTAAATCCCAATTTAACCCGGTTTTACGTGTACTGGCGATATCGAAACACCCGTTACCCACACAGTCGGGTCTCGAAGCTGGGTGAGTATTTTCGTCCGTATGAAGGTCGGGAAATTTTTATAGTCAGTAAACCAATCCCTTGCGTTGGATTTTTAATTATCCGGTCGGTGATCATGAGGAGTAAAGGTAGGTAGGTACGCGACCCCCATTCTCTTTCTTTTCTTTCCTTTTCTTTTTATTTCTTGTCTTTTAAGGGCAAAGGATTTACGATTCTCACCGGGAGGTTTAATCGGCGTGAAAAGGAACCGCGGCGCATAACATTTCCAAAGTTGTTGGACGAGTGAATTTAAAAGGAAAATCTTCAAGATCGGATGAGTACGGGCGGAGTAAAGAGAAAAAAGGTCAAGGGACGGAAGAGGGCGCCAAGGCGTCGATTAAAAGAGACACGACCACCCCCGGCGCCCTAACTATCTTACGCCGTTTTGATGGTCCAACTCTTTCCACCGCTCAATCGCAGTACTCGCATATCAGACGGCTGACGTCTCTGCAAAGAGATTTCTGGGTGAATGGAAATTTCCATCTCCTATAGTTCGAACACCTTAGGCAATCTTTTTCTGAAAACTTTTTACATTCAAGAAATCCACCGTGCCGCGAACCGCTCAGTTCATACATTACCTCGCCGACATCAACGCGATCGATTGTCCCGGCAATCATTAATTTACGCTGCATCTGCCCGAGGGTAAACCGAAACGCCCCACCGCTTCTCTTCGAAAGTTCCTCGTGTACTTTCTAGCCAATTTTTTCAACATATTTGATGCCTTTCTATGAAAGGGGGCTTCGAACTTTGCTTGCATGATTCATCAACCTGACTAGCGATCAAGACGATCAAAGCTTCATATTATGAAGAAGTCGTGCGGTCCCGATGTTCTGATGGATGTAAAAGTCTCGTGAAGTACTTGCCCGCAAAGAAACGTGAAGAAAAATGTTCTCCATTCTCCGGCAGAGATGTTGGTCAGTTGAAGTGGTGTCGGAAAAACTGACGGCTTGATTGTTGGCTATAATTGAAATGAGCGGCTAATGGGAAAGCGGAGTCAGTGCACAGTATTTCCCTCATCAAGTGAAGAAGAAAAAGTAATAACCCCTGCGACGTGGGTCGAAAAGGGCGACGCGAAAGTGAGAGGTCTGATAAAACGGAAATCGGTAAAATGTAGGAGAGCGGAACGGCGGAAAGATACCTTGGGGTGAAAAGTCAGTCGCATCAGTCGCATCTTTAACAATCAGTATGTACACGGGGGAAACTCGAGCCAGGCTTTGTGTGCCGTGAGAATGAGATTTGGAAGAGGTTGCTGGCCGGAATTCGCAGCACGATCCCTCTTCAAATTCTTCTCTTTTTAAAAGCGAGGTAACCGAGGCGCTCTCGTTCATTGATGGACGGGCTCCACCACGCCGATGAATAAGACAAATTGTGAAGCAACGAAACGCGGAGAAGTTGGTAGTTTTTGCGAGCGAAATGATAAAGATATTGTTCAGAAGTTCGGGCCCGGATTAGCGCCGGTTTTATAGAAATCCTTGTTAACTACAGGTGCTGTGATACTGATCGATCGATTACACAATTGATGGGCACATAGCCGAGCGGAGATATTGCTGGCTTTGTATCGCTGTCAAAATCTCTTTGCTCTCTCATGAGAAAAACCCTCGCGGCTGTCACAAAGGGGTCGCCTGATGAGCCCGGAATTATATTACCGCCTGATCCAGATAAACCAGCAAGCGATACCCATACACCCGACCCCTCGCCTCTTATAAATCACTGAGCTGGCAATACATAATAGATCGACTCCTCTTTTCCTTCGGGATTCTGGCTCTGACTCTGACTCTGCCTCTGCCTCTCTCTATCTCTATCCCTTCTTCACTTTCCTCGCTCGCTCCTCTCGAATCAGATAACCACCCCGTCAGTTGTAAGCCGTCTCCTCTTCTCCCAGTGAGGCTCGTCGACTCACGTTTGATGTCTAGCTGAGAACTCCGGGGAGAGCTCAGGAACTGCTGCTGCATCCTCCGCGGTTAGGAACTGCGAACACCGCGATACCCTTTGTCAATTGCTTGTGGCGTTGAGTGGGACGCGTTTCCGTTGCGATGAGACTTTCGAGGAGATTACAGTCTTCTGGGAGAAGCTCGCCACTGCTTTTGCGGAATCAAACTCTCCGTCGAGGCAGAAACTCCTCTTCGTCTCCGCAAGAATTTCCCTCGTTTCGCACACACATAAATCTCGTTTACCAACCCACATGGATTCCACGTTCAGACTGATTAGTTCGCGATGTACAATTACGACGCGTTTTACACCACGTACTCTTCGCTGAATAGATTTAAGGTTCGGATCAGTTCACACGAGCATTTTCCTACGATGCTATCATACACCGGGCTCAGATATAGTGGGGTACGAGGGAGAACTGGGTCACGCCAATTTGCAGCTTTGGAAATGTGAAAGCACATGGACTGATAGCGTAGAGCCAGAGTGGTGGCCTCCTCTGGCGTAGGTACATCTAGATACGTACAGTGGTATACAGGCACGCGCGATAACGTACGCTTACAGATTTCACACGGTATATAAATCCACATTCACAAACGTACCTAGTGAAAAATGGCTAGGAGTAAACGAGACTTGTTTATTCGAAATGGCTCGCTCGGTAGTTTGACCATGGCTGTTATTGGTACGGCCGCTACGAAGCACTACTGACTTCTCCTTTTTTTCACCAAAATTTAGACGAATTGATGGACGTGCGATTTCACGCACAATTTTCACCATTATTCGGCTGTAATCTTTTTTATAGAATCGGAATTCCGGCTATCAGTCGCTTGGAGAGAAAAATAATCTCGGATACGAGACGCACTTAAGAAACTTAGCTCTGGCTATGGCGTGGGCAAGATCCTTCATCGCTAATCCTATGATCCCGCGAGGGACACCTGCTGACCTATAGCCTCTGCCCTAGCGGTGGTCGGGCGATTGTCACGCGATACGATACCGCCTTGGACTTCGTGCTCAAGGCTCGTAAATGTCACCTTGTGGATAACTATCACTGGCATACGTACTACACGAAACTATCGACCTTTCGATAGCTACTTCCAACATGGTTTTAAATTGCTTTATTAATCACGCGACGTACACAACGAGCTTTGAAATTGACTTCTAGCGATGACATGCGATGAGGTTCTTCATCAAAAATGAAATCAGTAGAGTCCGGAGACCTTATCATCTTTCGAAGGGTTGAATCCCATTATTTCGTTACAGAGAAGAGTTGCGATAGCGGTAGCAGGCGCGGTGGCGATACCAAGACAGAAGTAAAATGCAAATGAGAATGATATTATCTTGCCAATGCTCAGCGTTGCGTATAAGATTATTGGCCCCATTAGGCGAAGAGTTAAGCGTGTGAATTTATTCGAAGCTTGAAAAACTTCTCGTTTCATTCTCGGTCCGATTTCTAACGACTTGTGGCTGACTCCGGCTCCGCCGTGGCGAGGAATACGTCGACGGAGGTAAAATCTTGAAAACGTGACCTTTCAAACTCGACCACTTTCGCTACGTGCGTTTCTCACGCTAACCCACGCACCTCCATGCTACTGGGATTCTGACATATCGATTCGACGCTATCCACCCACACCCTTCACTTGTTGCACGTTAAGGGGGGCTCGCATTATGGAAGATACGATCTGACGGTCCAACCGACAGTTAACACTGTTTGGTACGGACACCGACGTGTGTCAACTACGTCCGGTTCAACTAACCGTTTCATTAACTTTTCGACGTCCAAATCCGAGATCATATACCGGCTAGTAGGATAGCGAAAAAAACACTTCCATCGCAATACGTTGCGGGCTTAATACAATTCATCGAACATCTAGCATGGAATTGCATTAAAAAACGTGAGAAATTCAATGTGAAAAAGTGAAGAATTCAATTTGTAAAATGTTTGTAAGTAATCGCACTTTAGGAGGGGCTAATCTGGACGGAGATTAAGCTCGAGAGGTTTTTAGCCGGAAGTTTTTTAGTATCTTGACTTATATTCTTAGACCCCATTCTTTTAATAAACGATATTTTTTTGCTAATTATTTTTCAAGCTTGGCTCTTTTTCTCCGTTATCCGATCCAGACTTTGGCATTATTTCATATTATATCTTGTAGCTAAATCTGATAATGCTTCTCTGAAGTCTTTAATGAACTACATTTTCGGAAGACTGAAAAAGGGTTGCGGAAATGATAACGCGTTTCAAATTTTCACTGCAGTTTTTAGCTTGCATTGAGAATTTTATCATCATGAGAGATTATTTCAGTAGTAATGAAAGTCGAGTTGAAAGCTTTAAAATCTTAGACGAATTCGTATCTCGTCACGGGAAGAGGTACATACCTGCAACAAAAATTCAAATGTGCTCGGGTAGGTACGCTTTTACTGCCTAATGAAATCCGCGAAAACACGATGAGAATTTGACTGTCAGATTCGAGCTTATAGTGTAGAATCCACTTTACGATCCAGAGAGACCGACGAAATATGTAAGTAAATTTATTCTTGTTGAGAAAAGGAAGAAAAAAAGATAGAGAGGTAAAGAAGAAAAAAAAAAAACGGTAAAAAAAATTACTCGAAAATTTCAAACTCTCCGGCGCTAAATTATCGTTTCGTTAATTAAGGAGATACGAGAGAGAAAGTCCCTCGTTCGAAGTATAAAGGCATCATTTGCCTAAAATACGAGATACCTAAATTATTAAAACAGAACTCGTCCTTAACTTGAGTTAACCAGATTTTACTCGATAAATTTATCATTATAAATTGGGAAATTCTCCGATGTGATCCACACAAGTTGAATGAACAATTGAAGAGAATTGATAGAGATATAAAAAAGTTGGAACTGATTCCTAACCACGACGGGGAAGTTTGCGACATTCGTCATAAGACCTCAGTAAAAATCTTCGGATTTAGAGGCAAAGAGGCCGAAATAGAGAGAAAATTGGAGATCCGTCTGCCATCGAAATGCAGAAATTGACGTAACTCGTCGGAGCCATAAAACTTGCTGACTATCTCACGGTAGCATGTTAGCATGTCCGTCTTTAGCTTTACTCAGCTATTTTTTCTCTCTCTCCGACTATACGTGCAGGTTGCATTTAGCCATCGTGCTTACCGAAGCCAATTTTAGCTCGGTTTCGTCTCTCAGCGAAACGAAAGGGGACCACAGCTGAGTAATCCCTTCTAGTCTGATAAACAGAATCCGCCACAAGGCATACGGTCTCATTACATACACGTATAATTTCTGTGCCTATACTCCTGCTTGTACATTTGCATGGGCATACGAATTGGCGGACAAAGGCAACCCGCATCTCATCTTCGATCCATGTGTGATAAATGGACGAATGCGTGTATCGATGAACCGTCACCTACTTTTCTATCGTGTTATTAATTGATGCAACAAGTATCTCCGATGAAACGAAATCAGAATTGTAATTAAGACTGCAGCGGTATAGATTTTTGACGATTTGCAATGAAATAGGCACTATATATATAGATATAACAACTTTCACCTAGAGTATCATTGCGCACGCTTCGGAATGTTACTACCGCAACACCAAGTCCCGTGGCAAGGTACGGTAACCTTTACACGGTACGGTACAGCTAGCTATCTTCGTGGGACTTGGTCGTAGCGTGTACCTATACGTGATTATTTAAAGCGAAGAAAAATACTAGTTCAATTTACAATTACGTAGAATAAATGGTAGTGGGAAATTTTAATTTAGTCAATTTTCAGAGATAAAAGAAAAGAGGAAATTCCCTGAGTCTTGAGTCAACGCTGATACGCGCGGGTACATATGCGACATTGCAGTTCAACTTTGTGTCTGATTATAATCTATAGCGGACAGAATAGATAGAACCCATGTCAGCAAAATTATTTGGGAAGATTGATTCGATTCAGGGTCGATATATCAAAGGAAGGGCGTTTTTTGCTTATTTTCGAGTCTCGCTGCAGATTGAAACGGATAGAAGTCGTTAAATAAATGAAATTGACGGAAAGAAAAAAAAAAAAAGAAAAAAAGGAGGAAAGAAGAAAAGACAGGGTTTCAATTCCTCGCAGCCGAGAAAATGCCTCAAGTACTTAGAAAACTTAGAGAACTGGTAAAGTTTTAATTAACCAGACGAATTCTAGTGCAGGGGAATAAAGGGGGAGAAGAGGGCGCATCGTTGCATCATTTATTCCGGGACCGAGATGCCAGAGAAAGAAAGATAAGTGAAAATAAGTAAATGAAAAATGAATGAAATGAAGGTACGAAGTAAATGGTGATTCTACCCACCCAACTCAGTGCGTTACACTGAATTATTTATCAACTTTCTTTCTTCTTATCAACTGGCTCGATTTTATACAGTATACCTACACACGCAAGGTCCACGACAATGGCGTGCAACAACTGATATCAAGCAAACGAATGACACGGATATACAATACGCATATATATGTGTTAAATGATAAAAGCACATATTTTCAGAGCGAGTAAAAGTCCCAGAATTTTTAACCACCGACTCGATTGCATCTCTTCCGTGTTAGGTGTGAATTAAGTCGATCGTATATTAAATTCGAGGTAGAAGTGAAGGGAAATTGAATGAAATTGGATGAAATTGAGTCAAGCGTGGAGGTGGGGAGTATGATTTGTAAATTTTCGGCACAGTACCGCGCAGCAATAGTAATTCCGTGCATCAATCATCGCGTAACGAAACCAATTGAGTTATTTCAGGGACTATACGTGCTCTCCTTTTCATTCTTGCTTTTTATTATTCGCACTACAGGCGTCTACCCTCGGAATTTGTGGCTAACCTGAGACGTTTTACTCGGTGCGTGATAATAGCCTGTAAATTAATGAAATTGAATTCCGAGCCCGAAGAAACCTGGAAGAACGGCGCTGCGCCGGGGGTGGAAGTCGTTACTTTTATATTACGAGGAAAACGTATACAGCGCGGACCAGTGGCCAAAAGAAAGCCTTTATTAGGCTAACAGTTATGATAATAATAATTTTCTAATGAGAGACAAACGAGGCGCAAGACATGGAATCGCGTGAGCAAAGAGAGCCGGAAAAAAGCGAATGAGAGGGCGGGTGCACAACGTAATTGCGTTTTTATTCTAATAATTAAATTTCCCGGTAGTTGAGACCGTCAAGACTGGTATTTCTTCAACTTCTTCACACAATTTTCTACCGCACCCCATATATATATTCATGGATATACATATAAATAAAAGAGAGAAAGAAAAATTCGAGGACAAAACAATAGGAATTTTTAAGAATCTCTCGGCGTTAATATTTCCGCCGTCCACGCCACAGCAGAAAAAATTATTCCAGAGTTGTACGGTGAGTAATTAACAACGAGCGTTAATTAACGTAGAAAAACTTGTAACTGTAATTGCCGTCACCAATCATGCCCACGCTCGACCGATACCTTCCAACGGCGCCGCCTTTCCTGTCCTCGATGTATTAAAGCAACGAAATGAAACCGAAAGGAACATACATATGTAATTATACCTACACGAAAACCCCGAGGCTGTAGGGCCCTTAAGTGTATGAATACCATATTTCGCGTTCATGAGGCTTACGCCATGCCGATACACCTATAGGTATCCCGAAAGCCGGTCATTGAACAATTTTCATCTTTTGGAATTTGATTGGTTTTTTCGTTTCACGTTTTTCAATATAATACTAGGTGAAATCATTCGCTTGAAGACATGATTTTTTACTGGGAGAATGAAGTAGTCGTTGACCAACGCGGATAGTTTCCGTATTACTTGTCTTACTTTGTCTTTTCATCTCAAGTTTTTGATAAACCGCAATCTTTGGTTCGCGTGAAAGTTCGATAAAGACGGAGTCTCGAGTCGCGAGCCGTTTAATACGTGTCGAAGTTTACACGGAAGAAAATAAAGCTGATTTATAATGGCGGGAGTTGGTTAAAAATGAAAAAAATTCGGTTTAAGATAGTGTTGTAACAAATAGAATGCAAAAAGAGAGTATAGCATTGAGTCTGGCCTACCGTAGCGCTTTCCATAGTTCGGTATACACGTATAATACCATGAGCTCTGGTTATATTCCGGAAGGTCTGGACGGATTGATAAGCGAGCAAACGGTTCGTAAAAGCGAGATAGAGAGAAAGAAAGAAGAGAGATGAAAATGAAAAAGAAAAATAGAAAAAGAAGTAAATGAAGGAAAACTAAATGGTATTCCATCCGTGCAGCGGTAGCAATGCTCTGCATACCAGATGCCAACTCGTTTCTACCGGTTATTATAAATGTTAGTTGTATCGATATCAAATTACCCACGTGCTCCTCAGATAGCACGCAGATAGATTTACTTATTTATTTCTATATTTGTTTTTTTGAATATAACCAGATGATATAACGTCTGCCGAGGAGGGACAGGGATAGGGACGAATAGCGATTCCCCCGGCGAACCAGCTGGCTGCTTTGTTCTTCTTTTTCGTTTCGTTCTTGTTCGTGTTCTTGGTTACTTCGTCGCGGGCAGCGAACCGAGATGAAAATATCTCTCGAGAGTTGCGACGAAGAGAAAAGAAAGAAAAAATAAAAAAAAAAAAAAGGAGAAGAAAACAACAAAATAAAGTCAGGAGAAGATAATCAATAAATCAAGCAGAGAAATTATTGCACTCTGTTTAAATTCTTAATCCCCTCCAGATCAGCTTCTACCCGGATATATCAACCAGCCAATTGATAGCGCCAACTACTACTCCAATCACACTGCGAGCTTGCTACGAGTGTAGCTAAAAAAAGAGGATGGAATTTGGAAAAAAAGAAACGTAGAACAGATCGAAGGAACCTAGGGATGATATCCTGCGAAAAAGTCGCGCTCTCCGATCGCTCAGCCTCCTCGAGTGAGGTAAGAAACAGCTGTAAGTGAGTGTATTTAGCTTTCCTTATGCCATAAATCAATATTTGAATAAACCGCACAGTTATAGAAAGGAGGAACCGAAGTTACAGCTGGTTTTGCATCGAGTTCGCATGGCTCTGCCCTCTGGACGTCGCGGCGCGGCGTCGGCATTCTAGCGTGACGTTTCTCCGCCAAAGCTGTGCAAAACTGTTAAGATGTCGGGTACCGAGTTCCCCGGAGTCCATGACTTCCGGGTACTTTTGAACTCGTCTACAAGGTTCATCCCTTGGCTATGTCACTGTCACCAGCAGCAGCAGCTCTATTCTTTGTTTCTCGGTTTTTAATGTCTCAGTTTAACGCCGCAGAGTCAATCGATAACAGGATATGAATTGAAGAGATAAATTGCATCTCGAAATACCCGATTATTATGTAACTACTATCTCAGGCCGTCCTTTAATTAATTCCTCTCGGATCGCGTCTCGGAGATGTACAATAAGACGGCCGCTCGGCTGCCCAGACTCGAGAGAGAGCCTCATCCATTCGGTGGATAATACTGAAGGAATTTGGGAAATTTGTAATCTGCCCTGTCGACGTCCGGCGAATATTAATCGCTGCTTCATTAACACCGATCACTGTAACGTCGCTCGTGAAACTGAGGAAATTCGCACGAAAAGGACGTTTTCTCAGTTTCAGAATGCGGCGACAAGGGTATGAGATTAAACCGATTAAAAAGTGGCATTCATCTTAGTAACGAGGGAGCTTTGATTGGCTGCGGTAACCGAATGAGATTAGAACTAGAAATATACTCGAAGAATTAAACACGCAAGTGGTCAGTTTGAGGTATACTATGAGCCGTCTAATTAGCGTGTCACAGGTTTGTCTATCAGCAGCCAATCCTCCCAGACTAAGCCTCCCGATCGTATTTCACGATTGAAAATACGGACTAATTGTAAGCTCATTTCTGTACTTGAGAAAATGGACGAAATTAATGAATTTTGCGTCTGGATTCGCAGATATCAATGGCAAGAATTCTGTAGCGGAATTTTTGTAACTTTGACATCTACTATGATCGAGCCCTCTCCCTATCTCGACGACATGTCTAAGCATATGACGAGGCATAAAGATCGACACGAGATAGTCGAGCTAATTATTTGAACACGTCGTGAGTTCCTTGTGAAGGGAGAGTCTTTTTTTGTACGCGGATCTTGGCCACATAGGTAAGGCAAAACCCTGGCCTTGAATCGGTTGGGAACCAAGCCTCGGGCCTGGCCCCGAACCGCAGGCAAAGACTACAAGGATCTCGTGGTCCTCTCGTGCAGGTACGAACGAATACACAATGAACCAGAGATAAATTTGACACGCCGGTAGGCGGAGGCGTTCGAGAAAGAATTTACACGAGATATTTATCCTCCTTGTCAATCCGCAGAATTCTCGAAGACTTCTAAAGATAATTATCGAATGCCTTGCCTCCTTCGTCATTTAAAATGACGAATGTCATTCGAGAACGTGAAATTCTATTGGCTTAACCTGCACTGTACTGCAAAGTTATTGATTTCATGACACGTACGCAAAATTAAATGCGATGGACTAGCCACGTTTGTCACTTGGTCTTGCGAAGTCTTTACTTTCCGTCAACGACTGAGATGCTGTGATAAAATGCCGTATCACGTGGACGAAGATCAGGTGTTATTAGATTTGAAACACTTCATAGAAGACCCAGCTGTGAACCGAATCGACATTCCAAACGTATTCGGCAAGAGGTAAAAAGGGAGAGAGATGGATCTTATATAAAGTTGAATCGATATCCGTCGAGGGAAGAGGAGGAACATATTTGATTCAGGGTCAGGGACTCACGGGCTCACGGACACGGACTTCTATTCCCCGGCATAGGATACCTACGGCGATTCAACAAACGACGAATATCCTATCTACAAGACGTAGATCTCCAGTGGCCAAGGCCAGAGCAAACCAAGTCAATTGGTCGTGCTAGCGAGTGAACGGACTCCGTTCGTTCGAGTTGGCTATGAATTCGCACTTCATGTGATAATAGATCACCGGTCTGGCGTCAATTCCTGTACTCTATCTGCGATCGGATCGAGAGAATGTTGAGAAGTAAAAGAGAGATTGGTCCCGCATCCTCCGATCCTATAGAACCTTTGAATTGAGACGCACGCTGTCCGAAAGGAATTTCCCCGGGCAAAGAGCCGGCGACGTACCTACCTATATCTACGTATACATATATAGGATAGCGTCTAGATAGAACGTCGAAAAGTCACGTCCCGCTAGGAATATATTAAATACCTGATTTCCCAGCGAAATTACGCATCCCTAAACCGTCACGTTCGCTGGTTTAACTTCACCTACGTTTGAAAAAAGATCGTATTATATTCCGTCACGTGACTTGAATCGCGAGACACCCCCGCAGCGTTCGGTTATTGCGTACAATATTCGCTGGCTCTAATATGTTGTGTCATTCACACCTACATGTTATGCATGCCTCTGGTTTAGTAGGAGATGAAATTGTCGATTAGTTGAAGATGCTGTCGGAAAGACAAGCATCCAAGTCTGATACTATAAAGCTCAAAGCTCGGCATATCGGCTTGAAGTTTTCCGAACACCGGAATGATCTGCTGTACGGCAAGATAAAGTTTGCACATGCCTTGCGGGGGTTATCTTTGCCTAAACGCACCTGGCAGCCACAATTTTCCATGCAATATCACTCATGAAATGAATAATTGGTAGACCTGATGTAAATCGAAGCACATACGATGTATGCGGCTACGAAGTACCACACATACGGTTCTCCGTAAAACGAGAATCCCCACGTACTCAGGTTTCTTGAATTTGGAATGAAGCAGAAACACCGAATGCAGTGGTGTTCTAAAATCATGGCGATTATCTCTACCGTGAAAAAGTGCCTGACAATGATAATTTCGCGTACATTTATCATTCAGTTTTCGATAGAATTTCGGTGAGTGATTATTCGCGTATCAGAACTGGTTTATTAGCATAGATATTGAGGTTTGTGCAGAGCACGATTACTCATTGTGCAAGCTAATTATACAAGACTGATTGCAATGGAGGAGGAACACCCTACCACATATATTTACGAGCCTGTATTATATTATTATGGCTAAATTAACAGGAGCGTGAAAATCAACGTCTTAGTATTGCACTTGATAATGTCAATTGATCCCAATTTGTAACAATCAAGGTCCATTAGTCCCCTCGTACACATGTAAATTGTGATTTGACGATTAGGTGAATACCTGCTTGGGTATTGGGCGCCTTAAACTACGCAGAAAAGTACGTCTTAATATATGATAAAATTGCGCGATAGTAGGGGGAGTTCTAAAGATCAGAAAATGAGCTGAAATGACGTTGATAAGAAAGGCGATATTAACACTAATGACAATAATTAGACGGCATTAGTGGTATCGGAGGAAATTAGAATAGAGTAGTCAGAGGCACAGCCCCGCGTTAAGTGTTAGTGAGATGACTGTGGTGCATTTTTAACGCTGAAACTTCGCCATCTCTCTCTTTCTTTATCTACCCTTCTCTAATTTCCTTCATTTGCATTCCATTTAACGAAGAATAGAAGGCTAGCGGAGGGAAGATGAGCCGAGATACGGTGGTCCGTCGTTGGAACTACTTAAAACGTGTAACGTCAGCGCCGCCAGGAAGGAAATTTTTTAATTCTTTTTTCTTTTTTCTTTTTTCATACTTTCTGCGAAGCGCCGGTGTCTACTGACTAGATCCGAGATGAAATATATCTGGCTATTCGTTAGACGCGTATAAAGTTGCTTTTCTCAAGGAGCGTTGTTGCTTCTCGTTATACCTACCCGCGGCTCTAAAGGTGGATGGATAACGTCATCGAATATCCGATAGTTTGCCGAAGAAAATCCTCGCGGAAAACGTCCTTAGAATAATCACCGATTGACTTCAAAATTCAGAATACGTACTTGAGCCGCGATACGTTCGAATCTCTTACCTTTCCATTCGCCCGCACCGACGTATCGATCACGAAGAAACGCAGAAGTGAGGAATCTGTTTAAACATATAATCAATTCCACGATGGAAACGGAAGCCTTGCTTACCTGAAACAAAAAAAAAGAAATCATCGTTAATTAATCCCTAGATTAAATCAATAACAAAAATTCAATTTTTTATTAAATATCGTGGATTTAGACTTAAGATTTGCACATTTCCGTGCGGATTGGAACCTATTATCGTGACGAAAATCAGCAAATGGAATAGAACGCGGATGATATTAGCTGACTCACGAGGTCTAGTGCAGTGGTCGTTTCCTCGGCATTGCGCGAGTGCTTACGAACGCAATATCGGCCGGAAATAGAGTAACTGCCGCAATAACGATGCAGCAAGGTATCGCACAGTAGTGTGGTGCAATTGTGCTTCGGCGTGGATATCATCGGGATTCGATCGCAAGAGACACTCACAATGAAAAGGTCGAGAGGAAGCACAAAGTGGAGTATAGTGAGAGTATGGGTACTCGAAACAGCAGTTAAGCTAACTAGTTTCTCGTTGTAGCTGGGCACCGGTGTTTTGCTATAAACGTTGATTTCATCGTCTATACAAACATAAGTGTAACCAGGTTGGAAGTGGAAAGTCAATAGCTTGCGGTGATTGAATTTTCGGGAAAGAAGCCCGAAGCCCGCAACTGCAGTAGGAGTATAAGCCAAGTCGATTGGATGAAGAGTTGCATTGTGTGAAATCAGAGTTGATTAGATTCTCGAAAATATCTAGCGCACCGTATCTCAACGCGATCAGCTTTAGAGATCTTGAGATCTTTTCCCCGTTACCACTTCGGCGTTTCTTGTTAAAATCGATCTGTCGTGGGCTAAACAACGCGCCCACGGTTATCCGGACGAGCATTCATTTTCACGTACCTACTTGTCCTCATGGACCAAGGCTGTTTATTAGATCTGAAGTAGGTTTCGTGATCCAGAAGAGAAATGAGTGCGAGGTGTCTTGCCAGCGATCTTATACCAGCTAGTGAACATGGGTATCATTTTTTTTTCTTTTTTTTTCGATTTGTAACAGTGAGATTTGGGCATTCATAAAAGCGAGAGCAGGCAAAAGACTAAGAGCAAGTGCAAAAGAGTGAAAAGTGAGAGCAGGTACTCCCGCGAATTAAAGTGTCGTAGAGTGTTCCACACTTCATACGAGCTGGTCGTGTCGAGGTAGAGTCTATACTTGGTTATGAAGGAGAGTCATAATGGTTACACAACCTCTGGCATTGTCCACTGGTGAAATAAGAGGAAGATGAAAAAAATGAGAAAATCAAGCAACCGAAAATTGTGGGTAAATGAATGAATCTCTACAATGGCGGATTATAAACTATGTAAGTTTTACGGTAATCCCATCATCTAGCTCTAGGTATTCAGGTGCTACAGTCAGACGCTATCAAATTTACTTTCATCAATCTGTATCGTCATTGTATCTATTTAAATAACGAAATGCTCGAGGCACTTGGTAAGAGCAAAAGATCTGCTTGTATCTCTGTCGGTTTTGGAACGAGCAGTTATCCCTTCAGCACTCATTTTCGAAGAAGCATGAGGCAGAGTTCAGTCACCGACACAGTTATAACCGAAAAAAACTGCAAATAGCAAGATTCTAAAGTACAAGAGATAGGCTCTTGCGGCGGATACGAGCGAGCGAGGAATATCTGCGCCGGTCCATTCGGAAGGGAAGCTGCGCCCTAGATCTTGATACACCAGCCAATGTTCGCCCGCCATTTCCGGCCCACGTTTCTACCCGATAAGGCGCAACCTCCGTCCTCTAATTGTATAGAACGAGAAAACTTGAAGAAGCACGCTCTGCAAGGGCGTCTTGCATACTGTTATATTTATTAAATATTGATCAGAAAAGTTGTATTAGGAGTGTGATGAGAAAATATCCAATTCCTCAGTAGCTCAATCATAAAGAACTCAGTTTCTTGTCGTAAGGTATGTTGGAAGAGCTTCTCTGGATATCCTCGCTATGGGAAAGAGTTCATATTTTGTCCACGAGTCTCGAGCTACGAATTTTCCCGGATGCGGTTGGGTTCTTATTATCAATTGGTCGTTGCGGCTAATTAGTAGCCGTAATTACTCGGCGATAAATCAAGCCCTTTGGATAATGGGGTAGTTCTTGACGTCCGACGTAATGGGAAACTTAGGTCGTGTCTTAAACGACCTTGTATACGCTGATACTTTCCTTGCCAGACTATGTATTATACACGCGTATCCTAGTACGAAAGTGTGATCGCACACCTACACTGTGCTTAGCGGAAGCACACTGCTGTTCACTTGCCTCGTTCTACGCAACTTCTCCATGGCGTTTAAACTTTCGGCTTTAAACGCCGGTCATAACGTTACTAATTACCCGGGTTTTGACGTACCATTACTCTCGCGATTCTCGAGGCTGTTGGGAAATTCAGTTGAATATCCTACCTGCTGCTGCAGCTTTGCAGCTCAATAATTTCCAATAAAATACAAACAAAAAAATAATAAGAAACGTTCTGCGGTTATCGTGAAATTCGCAAAGTGGCAGAAGCGCAGCTGTAATTCGCGAAATTACGAATACTCTAGGCCTGCGCACGTGAGTGCATATAGGTACTTGTACTTCAACTACTGTAACTCAGAAGTGACTCTGTAGAGACTGAAGTGATCATTCTGTGTGTATAAAAAAAGTAGGGATCAATAAATGGAAGGAACCTGCAATAATATGAATCGAGGCATGTGTCGATACTTGAGAAAATATCGCGATGAGTTTTTTCCTCTGTTTTTGGATTCGAGAAACAACGTTTCATGACAATTCGAGAAAAGAAAAAAGGAGAATAAGCGAGACTATCGAGAATACCAATACATATCGTGTGGCCTCAGATAAAAGTCATTGGAAATAATGAGGCGAGAAACAAGCGCGGCGGATTGCTAGTCGTTATGATCGTACGCGCGAATTACTCAGTGTACTAGCTCGTGAACTATCTTGCAAAAAATCTTCCGAGTCCTCGCCGATTTCCGGATTACGTGGGATACGTGCCAAGTCGACGGAGTGACCAAGCCTTCATGGACGCCCTAATGACAATGACTAACGGCTTACGGCACAACCAAGACTTACTCAAGCTTAAGAGCAACAGTACTCGTTTTTGGATTAATAATGAAATTGTTCGAAAATGGGAAAAAGTTTGTTTCACGTACTCGTAAATTTCTCAAATACTGCGTCAAATGTTAAGACATTTTTTCGGATTCATGTATGAAGACAAACGTAATTTGACATCCAATTCAGAAACTGAAAGTACCCAAATTACGCGTCGTCTGGAAATTTGATGAATGCTGTGTGAGCCAGACTGAAAAAAAGTGCTACGAATAATCAAGACGTAGAGGTACACAGCTTCTATTCTAACAGCTGTAATTTAATCAGAGAAGACTGGGCGAAAGTTTCATTCAAATATGGTATTGAGAAGCTCCATTTAACAAATTCGGTTGTTCTCTAGACTCGGTGTATTATGTTAGGTGAATTGGTGATATAGCTGAGATAATGGTAGGGCGAACTTTGTACGCCAGGGTTGGATAAGGCCGTAGTATATTCGAGCATAGGTTTCAGTGGAGAACTGGAGAAGATAAAAACAATAAGTGCAATTAACGAAAGAGCAAGTTAGACTCGTTACGTGAAACGAGGATTTCTGATCTCGTATTCGAATGTCGTCTGGCTGACTGGCTGAGATCAGTCTCGGAATATCCAAGTCAAAAGAAACTCAGCCGCGTCAAACATACGTGGTTTGACTAGCAGTTGTACGACCGGGAGGTGAACCGGAAGTATAACTCGAAGCGGGAGTAGCGGCAGGGTCAGGATTCCTGCGAACCTTGACGAGGATAAGAAATCTGCCTTCAGTTCACTCACACTGAGCGATCCCGAAGATAGGTATAGGTACGCGCAGGTTTTACCTCGACGATGCTATTCGTATGTGTGGAAATAAAAGATAAACCCTTGGATTTTGGGACAGAAATCTACGGGCGCAATAACCATCGTTGATAAAACCACGCCCTTACAATATTGAGAAACTTTTCACTCTCATTTGTAGCGATTAGGTCTGGTACCCTTCGCTCAGGCAACGCCTCCTTCAACTTTGGGCTTTTCGAATAGACCCTTCTCTTCTCTTTCAATGAAACGTAATCGAAGAAGAAGAAGAGGATACGCTGTTCTTTCGAATAGAATTATTTTGCCAAGATGTAATGCCTAGTCAACGATTTTCTCAGAGCGTTAAGATGAGATTTACAACCAATGATGAGTCTGCACGTCGATTATAGGGTAAAAAGTATTATTGCAAGTTTGGATTGTACGTGTTGCGTCTAGAAATGTAATTTCCAGGTAGGAAGACATATCTTGAATTCGGGTGCATATAACAAGTTTGAAAAGAAAATTGAAAGAAAAGTTCAGCAGTCGTTGAATAAGTTACGGTAAAATAGTTAATTTCGTCACGGTCCGCGAGGTTGTGAGATAAATTTACAGGTTGGTCGTCAATTTCGCACGGTCAAGGTGTGTAAGGTCGGCTCCGTGAGGCGTTGCAATAATTAATCAAACCTTTTTCAGAATTTCCATCGCAGCTGAGCGGATTTAACCGCGTCGAGCAGCACGCCTGATAAAGTAGTATAAGTGAGACCCAAGTAATCGAAATTTCATAGTCAAGACGAGTGATACAAGTGTATAAAAAAGTACTTTAACTCATACCGTGTATTTATGTCCCAATCAATTTCCATAAGCATCCGATTTCTCGCCAGCGCACGCTCCAAACTTTACATTAAGCTAATTGTAAACGATTCTGTACAACCTGTGAAAGTATATTCCGACTGAGTCGCGTTGATTAAATGAATTGAATCGAATTATCCCACTTATGCATCAGCGGCAACAACTGCATGAGTCATATGTGACTAACAATTGGAACCTTGGCTCGTTATCGAGGCAAAGAATTGGCGCTGTGAATAATGTCAGCCTTTGACTCATTGTGGAAAAATTTAGCTGTAAAAATATTTTCGATACGGCTTTCAAAGTCTAGACTAACTCACACGCCCTGGAATTTTGTTGTAATAAATTTTCACGCGATACCATTTGCGAAAGCAGTCAGAATGACTTCTGTAAAGAACCGCTGCTGCAATGGCCTCGAGACTAGTTTGCCTTCCAGTATTCTCCTCGAGTTAAATTAGACAAATTATAATTATAATAACACACGAAGGACATAGGGGCCATTGCAGACATAGAAAAAAAAATGTAATCAACTTCAAGCACCACCATGCTCTGAATTATGAATTTATTTCTGACGATGCACGTCGAAAGCATCATTTTGCAGATGCACAACGCAGCTTGATACCTCCAAGGCAAAGATCCTGTGGCTCTTACAACGATCTCGGATGCTTAAGCTTTGTGAATCACAACCATGATTCAAGGTACCGTTTCTATCGCTAAAATCTAACATAGGGCTTTGGAGTTTCTGATCGGATCCATGTCCTTACGGTGTATGGAGCTTAGAGTATAGTTTGCTCTTTGACGTTAGTTTAGAGCATCGCTATTGTGAGCAATAAACTTACTACCGGCTCCTATCATCAGGTAAGTCCAAAGTTAGAGAGCTTAAACACTGCACTTGAGATCCTTGCAGAAATAAAGCCCGAGGTCTTATACCCTCCTGCATCCGTCGTTACAATACGGAGCGAGAGATACTTCGAGCAAAGGGCGAATGGCTTCGAATGTGCAGATTGAGTGAATGAAGAGTGCCACAATTAGACGCTAGTACCAATGTAATCCGACAGATAATTATCGTAGCAGAAAGACGGGGAGCTTTACGAAACTCAGGGAAATTCAAGACAGATTTTACGAATTCTGATTAAACCAACGCCTGATACGAATGGGAAACCGTTCGATATTGAGTGGGGATAATGGGTCGAATAATCTTACCGCAAATATAGTTCGACCAACTTGGCAAAGCTGTGATTATTAATGAAAGCCGGTACAATTTGCGTGATCTGCGAGAGCGTAGTTTCTGCCATTATTAAACCAGTTAAGGTGCCTTCGGGATACATCTCAATTCGGCAGATAGCCTGGCACAGGTGTCGCAAACGTGTTGCTAATTTAGCCCGTCCAAAAACCGAGATGTAAGGGTCACCAGAGTCAATTGGGGAATGTACTGTTATTACTTCAAGTTCCATAATGCAATAATGTCTTCCCTTCTTCTTCTCATTTTCGGGAGCTTTATTTTATCGGAATTCGGAAAGGATTTGGATTCAAGTCAAGTGTTCAATGATCTCTTTATTCAGAGACTTGACTGTATAGTGAGTGCAGTAGGTACTGAACGCGTTAATCAACGCGTGAAACGAAAAGCAGCTCGAGAGGCTTGGACCCCAAGGTAAACTCGGTGGTACGGTTTCATTAGATTTATTCTTTTCATATTCAAATCCTGCCTCTACGTGCGTAACAAAGCTTACTCATACCCGCCTTTCTTTACTTTGGAAATCCACACTGGACACGTGCTCGCTCCGGTTCAAGGTCTACAGATTTACTTCACCAGCCGCCCAAAACCAGATATCAACATGCGAGGGCGTATTCATTGAGAGGCTGGTCTGCTACGCGTTATATCACTTAAAATCCGATTGCGGAAGTGGGCATTACGTGTTTCCTCTGCAGTAATTTCAAATTTCTGTCGCTTCGATGCCCAGTCAGTCGAAACTTGCCTTTCAGAATTTTCCTAAATTGCCCGAAAAAGTTTCCAGCATGAAAATGAAAAGTGTGAATCGCGATAACTTCTCGTTTTGATTTTCATTTCGCTTATCTCCATCATTTCCATTATTCTATCATTCTGCAGAGTTTTGTTGACAGCAATTTTGGTCCTTCACAGCTGGGGACTTGACGTGCCAGAATTTAATTAAAAGCATTATTCTCTGTCCCCCTTTTCTCTAATAGATGCATTAACATTTGCAATGGTTTTAAACGAGGATATAATCCACGTAGGTTGGCCAATGATATCCGACAACGTACACACGTGTGTCTTTATCGATATGTGTGAAGAATAATTTCTAAATTTTTCAAAACTTTCACATTATCAAAATTAATTCGGAAAAATTCTACGCAGCTGTTTATCACGAGTTTTAGATATGATACGCACAATGTGGACGAGTCATTCGTTCTTCTCCGAGTCGGCAGCCTTGTGTCGATTCGTGGATAATATCATCGTTATTCGTCATTCTAACGATAAACTCATATCTCTGCACTCGTCGAGAGTCCCGACAATGAGATCAGCACGCAGTTCGTTAACATCTACTCCGGTTCACTTTATCCACGATAAAAATGAAAAAAATAAAGGAGACCATTCAACGCTGAAACGTGACGAAGGGGATTCGCCGGGTGGTCCACGGTGCACATCGCACCTACATGATTAATATTATCGCTTCGGGTATGAACGGCAACGAAGGCAACAAAATAAGGCAGTTTCATATGTACAACACGAGCATCTCACACCGAGGCGTTGTAAAGCCAAGAGTCGTCGACTGGGGGAGCACAGGTGTCCGCAAGGTGCAGAAGCTCGTTACCTCGGGATCCCACATCCTTGTTATTGCATCTATCCCATTATGCGGGCTGCAGTGGCGAGTAGCACGCGACATGCTGTCTCTTGGTCTTCCGAGGCACCCTGAAAAACGCTTGTCGAATATGGCCTACGGACGTGGAATAGGGGATGAGGCTCCCAGTCACGCGAATTCGTCATCAAGAATAACTTAACTGCCTGCCAAAGCAGCGAAGAATTGCCCAGACGTATACAGCGTGATCCAAAATTTCTTTTACAGCCAAAATATTCTGATAGAAGAGACAATTCTGAGCAAAAAACTCCTTAGTCGTGATTGGAAATTATGAATAGTTTTTGAGTTATTAAAAATTTAAGTTAACCAATCAGATGCGAGATTTAGCATTTAAAAAAAATACAAAAGAATGAATAATAGATCTTGCTGCGTCGCGGTTTCCAACTTCAGGTTTTACTTTTGTTTGTTTACTTTTTTGAATAATTCCAATTTTAAAGAACTCAAACAAATGTAACCTTCGAAATGGAATTAAATTTTTAGTTGTAAAAATGATTTTAAAATACTAGGAAGTTATTAAATGAATGTAAAATGGAGAAAAAAATGTATTTCATGTTTACAATTGAGCAGACGAATTCTAGACTGTTTGTCACGATAATATTGACGACTTTTATCAAGTGGAGAACGAGGACAAACTCCAGGCTGTTTACCAGGATAATAATAAGGACCTTTAAAAGACAAATAAAAAGGACGAACTCCAGGCTGCTCATCAGGATAATGATAAGGACTTTCATCAGGTGGAGTACGAGGACAACCTTCAGGCTGTTTATCAGGATAATGATAAGGACTTTGATTAGAAAAATAAAAAGGACAAACAAAGCCCGAAGACCATCCAGTTCGTGTTGCTTTTCGTCAGGAACTCTTAAATCGAATCGAAAACGATGATAACTTTTTGAAAAGAATTTTGTTTACTGACGAAAGTAAATTTGGCCGGAATACGTTTTGGAATACTCGAAATTTCCACTGGTATGCTCAGGAAAATCCAAACTGCACGATTGTTCGCAATCACCAAGACCGGTTTTCCATCAACATCTGGGCCGGAATCCACTTTGGTCAACGTACTATTGTAAATTAGATTCATTACGATAATTTTCTTTTACCAAATTTTTATTCGTGAATTTGTGACATTAATATATATATTATAGGTTGGCCCTCATGAATTTGAAGGAAATTTAACAGCCGAATTATATGTTGATTTTCTCGACCAACGTTTGCAACAAGAATGCCGAGATGCAGGAATCCCTCGGAGAATTTATGAAGAAATGTGGTTTCAACAAGATGGCGCTCCGGCTCACACAGCAGGAGCTTCTCAAGCATGGCTTCATGCACATTTCGCCAATCGCTATATTGGTCGTGGTGGAATAATGAATTGGCCTCCTAGATCACCGGACCTCAATCCATTAGATCATTTCGTTTGGGGTCATGTTAAGGCTAATGTTTACCGTCATCCCGTCGACGACGTTGATACTCTGCGAGAAAAAGTCACTGACTGCCTGGGTGAAATCACGGCGGAGATGATTGAGAACTGTGCCACAAATTTTGTTAAGCGTCTTCGGTGTTGCATTCAAAACAATGGAGGGCATTTTGAACAATTCCTGTAGATATGTTCCCTCACAAAAGTTTTGCGTGTTAATAAATTTGTTCGAACATAATAACCCAATCGTTATGATGTAATTTAGGTGAAGTTAATAATTGATCGAATAATTACGTTATTGGCCTAAAACAGAAAGCAGTGAGTAAGTTTTAATTGATTTGACCTTTTTTACGTCAGGATGATCTTATTTTTATCTCTGAATGAAATTTTACAGTTTGTCTTGAAGTCATCCTCGTACTCCACCTGATAAATAGCCTGAAAGTTGTCCTCGTACTCCACCTGATGAAAGTCCTTATCATTATCCTGATGAGCAGCCTGGAGTTTGTCCTTTTTATTTTTCTATTAAAAGTCCTTATCATTATCCTGATAAACAGCCTGAAGGTTGTCCTCGTACTCCACCTGATGAAACTCCTTATTATTATCCTGATAAAAAGCCTGAAAGTTGTCCTCGTACTCCACCTGATGAAAGTCCTTATCATTATCCTGATGAGCAGCCTGGAGTTTGTCCTTTTTATTTTTCTAATCAAAGTCCTTATCATTATCCTGATAAACAGCCTGAAGGTTGTCCTCGTACTCCACCTGATGAAAGTCCTTATCATTATCCTGATGAGCAGCCTGGAGTTCGTCCTTTTTATTTGTCTTTTAAAGGTCCTTATTATTATCCTGGTAAACAGCCTGGAGTTTGTCCTCGTTCTCCACTTGATAAAAGTCGTCAATATTATCGTGACAAACAGTCTAGAATTCGTCTGCTCAATTGTAAACATGAAATACATTTTTTTCTCCATTTTACATTCATTTAATAACTTCCTAGTATTTTAAAATCATTTTTACAACTAAAAATTTAATTCCATTTCGAAGGTTACATTTGTTTGAGTTCTTTAAAATTGGAATTATTCAAAAAAGTAAACAAACAAAAGTAAAACCTGAAGTTGGAAACCGCGACGCAGCAAGATCTATTATTCATTCTTTTGTATTTTTTTTAAATGCTAAATCTCGCATCTGATTGGTTAACTTAAATTTTTAATAACTCAAAAACTATTCATAATTTCCAATCACGACTAAGGAGTTTTTTGCTCAGAATTGTCTCTTCTATCAGAATATTTTGGCTGTAAAAGAAATTTTGGATCACGCTGTATGTTGCAAATTTAACCCACGAAACAAACTTATCGCTAATCAACTTCGATACCCCGATCATTAGATAAATCATTCAGTTAAATATTTACGGGAAGAAATCACTCTCCGTAGTAAAAACTACACAGTAATGCGCGAATAATGACAAGCATTGTTTGACTCTATGAGCTGGTGCTGAATTAGACGGAAAGAGTATCATTATCACGTTCAAAGTTACAACGAGAAAATTCAATTATTATAGGGAGTACATGCACCGAGCTTTCTGCATTGTCAGTACCTAATATACCCGGGTACTTACAGTATGGTATTCTACGAATTGCTGCAGTTTCCTAGCGAGGTATTATTTCGTCGACCTAGTTGGCACACCCTGGCAGATTCGCGAATTTATCTCTGCACTTTAAAACTCAATACCACAGATTGTAGACATTTTGGGTATTACTTGGGGTTGGAAAATCAAATTTGACTTAGAATAATGACGGATTACTAGCATCATCTGCGATTCTGTATACGCAGTAAGTTGGCATTTTAAAAACTACATCTTGAAGCTGAGGACAAAAAATGTCACTCTCAGTCAGGATTTTGAATAGCTAATTATCCTTCGTGTGATACAACTACAGGAATCCAGATGCCATGACTTGTGGCAAAGGCATAATGCAAGGGGAGTTGGTGATATTGCACAATATTCAACTCGGAATCCGCGGAAGTAGATAATTGCAGGTTTTTGTAGGTCAGTTCAAAGCGCAGCGTTAGTATTGTGTTCAAATTATCTTTCACAAGAGAAGCCACCATGATACATGTAGCCACATAAACGCGCATATTCAACATGGCGTTTTTATGCAGAAGAAAAAGGTAGCCACATTCATATAGACAAGTATAAATGCGCAAACATTTGCGGAGAAAAGCCAACCTACGGACCAGCTTCGCATCAGTTTCTCTAATCATTTATTCAGCGACTCGCAGACAGTCGGATCCAGATTAAGACCTCGGATAAAGGGCAAAAAGAAAGGGAAACAAGGGAGAAAAAGAAGGCAGGGAAAACGGAAAAACTTGAAACGCTTCTGGCGTATGATGTTGCGTGCAGCTTGGGCCGGATGAACTTCCTGTAATTTTACATCGCAGATGACACCAGCGGAGCAGCCTAAGTTTTACTTGTCTACGAAGCGGACTACGATATCATAGCACCGATACCAGGCTCGCGGTTCTTCAATTTTCTCTGTCGCCGAGGGAAATAGGTCTCAAGCAGGTATATCTCTCCCTGAGCTGGATGTTATACTCGAATTATTCTCTCTTCGTTTCAGTGAGTAAAGCGAGTAGAGCGAGTAAAGCGAAAATGTCGGAGTTCTAAGCACTGCGGGTTGGCGCTCTGTTCACCGACGAGAATTATTATTAATATATATCATTATTCTTGAGAAGAATTTCAAGATCTAAGATGACGAGTCGCGGAAAAGCAATCAATTTCGTATCGATGTGCTATAGCATAAATTTGAATAAAATGTCAGCGAATGATATGAGGAATAATTTGAATCAAAGTGTGACGTGCGTACGTCTGGTTTTTGACAACCGATCGGAACGAGGGTCGAAGTCTTGGTGTATAACTGGGAATTGGTGAATTCTACAACCCTGAGAGTGAGACTCGGAGGAATTCAAATCCACCAACCCCCTTTCTTTGCCCGTCCCATTTACCGGCCCTCCATCTCGGGGCGATTTACACTTTGCTCCGGTTTATTTACTTTCCAGCCACGTCCGCAGGCAATTTCGTTAATGCCGCGTATCTGTAGTCCGGTTTAGTAGGGAGACATGGTAAAATTAGTGGCATATTGGATTTGATAGGCTAATAAAAGCGACGCGCTGTTCCCCCTTTTCCACCACCTCACTACCCCATTTCGTTCGCTTCTAGCCACACGCCTTAACGCGCGCCACAATATGGTGTAATTGAATTATTGAAACGCGGTTTTTCATCCCCTCGTTCCCTCCGCTATTCCCCCTAGGTTTTTTCCTCTCTTTCTCTTCGTCGAACGGGAAGGAAAGAAGAGAAGGAAAGCCCGGCTGCCAAACCCTCGTTACCAGGCAGATTCGATTTACGCCACAAAGATCGACCAGCCGCTACCAGCTGGCGTTGAAAATGACCTCTTCAGCCTTGAGAATCTGCCACACGCGTTTCGCCCCGTGTTACACGTATTAATACATAGAAGCCACTCCGTGAGAATGTTATGAACGGGTTTTATCGCCGATGTGTACGACGAGAGACCGACGGGGGCGAGTTGACGGGCGAAGTCCGTTCCCGGGGTGGGAAAATTCTCAGCACTAAAGAAGAGATGACGTGGTGGATGAAGAAAAAAAGAGATCTACGTGTATATTACCGCGTCTATAAATTGAGGACACAACGCTTTTTTCCGATCCGCTAAATTGGTTCTCTCCGACTATTATACCCTCGAGACATGGGCGGAGTCGGAAGAAACGTACGCTAGCGATTATCGTTAATATCAGTTAAAAGCCAGAGAAAAACCGCTGGAGTATATGAAAACTGATAACAAAAGACTCGACACTTTAACTGATGAAATATGACAACGACAAACTCCGAGTACTGCACAGGTACGCGATGTGCGCATCTCTCTGCGGAATGAAATACCATGCGTCAATAAGGTCAAGTGGTTACAGACTCGGCAGTCGATAGACCACCAAGTTGTTCTATAAACTCAAACTCTGTCCCGTACGAATACCCAGAAGGAAGGGGCTCACAGTCACGAAGGTATTGCGGGAAGGTGGGTACTTCAATCGACGTAGTTACCTACTCGGGCTTTCGTTTCCGCCACAACTTTGGAAGACATTCGTAGGTGAAGGCTAATTGATGAACGTGACCTGCGTGTCTCCGTTCCCGAGGATATTTCAGGCTGCCTGAAAACACCCAGGGAGAAATTGCCGGCTGACGTCAATGTTGGCTGATGTAATTTTAGAGGGACTGTGAAACAGCCTTCGAGGGTCCGTCTTGGACCCCAGAGGCTGACGGGGTTCCTTGCCGAAGGCGTGTTTCAATTACTCAGAACTTGCATCTCCTGGCAGTCGCTCACTGCGCTTACCTAGATAATTAATTAGAACGGCCCTGCAGGTAGTTACCCAGGTTTACAGATGTGTGCAGGATGACGGTCTTCGAACCTTCGAGGAAATCGATTTTAGACCGTGCTCTTCTCCTCGGATGTCCTATGCGCGAAGTACTCTACAGAGATATTACCATTTTTCTATGTTTATGATCCTCTTCCGGTTACCTTAGCTCGGTGTAGGTACATCAGAGGTAATATCACCTAAAGTCTCGTTCCTCGAACGGTGTAACCGTATTTTCAATTCATCGTTCGTGAATTTACTGCAAACTGAAATTTTCCATGAATTTCTAACTGGGGTTCAGTCGGGTTTTGGACTTGTGTTTATCGAGACACATATACCAGGACATAAAGGCGACTGAACGCTCACCTCTCTGTCACTGAAAATCAGTCAAAGCCCCACGCCTTTGATATAGCTGCCTGTTCCAGAGTAACAGATACGAGGGGGACTGGCGAAGAACGAATCGGTGTGTAACGCGATAACAATTGAACGTTGAACCTGTGGTCGACTATCAATGTGCGAAAATTCATGAATATGTGTAAGTCGTATGACTAAACTCCGAAAACGAAGGGATTGAATCCGCAGTCGAAATTAGGATTAGATTTCGAACATGCTGCACTCAATCCTTTAATTTTGTAGCTTAAAATTGACTTGAAATTAATTCCTAGAATGAATGACAGATATTGGACGTTCAGGAGCAAATTTTACTCCTAATTTTAATCATCGGACTTGCCGGAGTGGGGAAAAACTTTTTAATCAATACACCGGGGAGGCGTGAAGTAGGAAGTTGAACTGCGAATCGATATTAAAGCTGTGCTTATAACTGCTTACCAATTATTTACTGCCGCAATATCCGTTTAATTAACTCGAATTTTAAGTTGAATTCTTAACTGGAAAGGTGTTGAAAGAAAGTGTACAATATTTCAGCCCTTTTACCACTCGATATTAAAATTCTGCAGAGTGCTGGGAATTATTGATACGCTTTAACGAGCTTGAAGAATGAACCCGCGTGCAATCATGCCGCATATATAAAAGGCGTGAGCAATCCCATCTGAACCCCACCGCGATTTACGAATTAATCTTTAACGAAATGAGTTTTTTCGTCGCGAAATGGAAGAAAAATTATCGATCAGAACCGCGTATGGCACAAGGGCTGAGCCGAGCCGAGCCGAGCCATGAGCTGTACAACTCGTACAAATGCCTTTGAATCGTCGATGAAACGGTCCTTTGAGGCTGCAATTGACGAAACGAAGCGACAATTCACAAAGGAACAGCGTCCTCGAAGAATACCCGCGGCTATAGTCGACTGAGACCTGTTATATCTACGTGAGCAGAGATTTTGTGCAATCGTTATCTCGAGTTACAGAAATTTCTCTTCAGGCGAGGTGGAAAGTACGTTTTAACCGTATCAAGAAAACATCCCTTTGTACACAATATCCTGAGCTCGTTATTTCGCTCAAAGGATTTCACTCAATTAAGGGTAGCGATCAAGTCTTCGTTCCCGACACGAGCTACCAATTTTCAAGTCTTGTTGCCTCTGTTCTAAGAACGATTAAAGCACCCAGGTACGAGAGGAAGTCAGAGACAACGCACTGTCGTATAAGATCAAGTAAATCCTCATCAAATGAATCGAATTTTGAAGGTAGCTACGCGTCCTCGAAATTCCTCCATTATTCTATCAAAGATCGGAGCCCGGAGTCTTACCAAACGTCTCAGGATGGATCCACTCTTGAAATATTCAGGAAAAGGAGCGGAAAGCGTCGCGAAGGTTAACGCATGCATTTTATATGAGATACACGCAAATTCGACCATAGAATTATTTACCTTGGCTGCGTGGGTTTCGAATTCGGCTTGGGGTGGGCTGATTCCGGAATAGCGAGGTATGGGAGCCAGTTTTCCTCCACCATGCGCCACACCGCACCCCTTGACACACGCGCCCGTTATAACGACGCAAAGGGTCGACTTCTTCCTTTCCCTTCCCTTCCCTGAAACTCACAGCCTCTGAGCGAGCTCCCCTTTCTTTCATTCTTTCTCCTTCTTTCTCTTTCTCGCTTGGTCTCTTCCGCGCGTCGTTTGTGCGATAAATTTTGTATTCCTAGCACGAAATACGAGGAGATCCAGCCAACCGGGAGATACACGTTTGGTCACCGAAGAGCAAAAGCACCCGAGAAGATTAATCTCCGCTCCACTCTCTCTCTCGGACGGCTAGAAGCCGAGTCAATGCCCAGGGTCAAGTGCCTATACAGAACCAAGCGTCCGCTCAGATTATACCTATATATGTCCAACAACCAAGAGAGAAAGAGAGAGTGAGAGAGAGAGGGAGGAAAAAAAAAACTTTCGCCATTTTCAACAGACACAAATCGCCCAGATTCAAGTTCAAGAAGAACATGCCGTTAAAGATGTATTCATCGGGAGGTATACTCCGGTGTCGAAATCCCCGATGTTTCATTCATTAAGAACCAAAGAAGACACGACTCAAAAAATTAAAGTGATACTGTTTAAAAAATGATTCAAATTTCATTTTGGCAATTGAATTTTGACCCGTCAGGTAAACGCAGAAGTTTCTTCTTTGGTTTTTTATTTATGATTGAAGTTAAAATTAAGCTGGGAAAATGAAGTGTAGATAGAGGTGTGGTTTATAAAACGAAAATTGCGACCACTGAATGGTAATTAATCGACGAGCTCGATTAAAGAGTTTGTAAAAACATACTGTGTAGCTATATTTTCAATGTCTGGCGGTATATTTTTATTACGTGACAAAACATGGAGACGAAAGCCTGGACCTCAAACGATGCTTCAAGCTCGGGGAAACATCGAGAAACATCGAGTACCCACCCTTGTAGAGTATTCGTCAGTGATCAGTTAATTATACCCTATAAAGCGGATCTAGACGTATATACTTTTAAAAGGTAATTCCTTCCTTAGGTTCAGTCGAAATTTGAGTCAAGAAGTAAAATTTTAAGGCTATAACGTAGTCGGCTCATATTTCATAGCCCAATTCACAAACTCATTGTCAAAGCAGCGCCTTCAGCATTGTTACTAACTTGATTCGTCTAATTGTGATTCTGCTCGGCGTCTGCAGGCAGGCGTTGTAGAAATGACATTATACGAAGGAGGTTCTACTAATAGTGCAATTTGGTTTTATGAAAGGAAAAAAATCTCGTATAAATGCTAATATATGCAAGGAGAGAATTGAAAGTGGCGAGTGTCATTTTCCCCGGAATATATAAAAGGCGGGGGACTAAAATGACTTTTGATTCTCACACTGCAGGTTCATAGAGTTTCAAAGACAAAGTTTTACCTTCTTGAAAACTGCAAGCTCCGTTTCTTACATGAACAACGTTAACTTGCACGGTGAAATTTTTCAAGAAAAATCTATAACAGAAAAGAAACGATTTCCGATAAAGATATCCCCGCGAAAAATGAAGTAAAAAAAAAAGAAGAAGAAATCTCGAACGTCGTCGTAACTATTAATAAATTCAGTAGCTCGCTGGCGTTAGGGAGAATGAGGAACGAGAATGGCGACGTCCTCGTGCGTACAGAATTCAAAGAGCGTGGCGTACCGCGACGCCGTCACCTTCCACGCATCCAAACGGCGTTTTAATCACTCACGTGCCCAGGGATTGCCCGTTCAATTGTATCCTACCGTACGAACCACCGCAAAGGCATTACGAAGGCCTAGCACGTGTCAGGCCTCGTGTTAGCAACTGTCAGGGAAGGTAGTACGCGTTTGTATTGTAGCTACTACGGAAATCTCCTCTGGGATGTGATCCTACAACGATTAATCTACGGAGCATACATGACGATCAAATTGTCTTTAAACATTAGCTACCCCACTTATGATACTCGAAAGAAAAGTTTGGGGGTTCTAGAATAAAATAACTGCCTTTTTTAGGAAACTGCAGTGTTTAGATGGTCCTTGATCGACGACTGATATGGTGAACATGAAGTAATATGCGGGGAAACTATCTTAGATCGGTTATTTTCGAGGTCTTCTAGACGTATAAGTACGCGTCGATTGATTGACTTCTCAGGTTCATGTGAATTCGTAAGATCTGTTGCATACTTCAGACACGGTAGTGCAAACAGAGATTTCGTGGTAATCCGAGAACGGGGATTCGCAGGGTAGAGTAAAATAGGCATGCCCTTACCTCACCGCCAACTTAAAGCCATCTTGGACTAATTTAATCTCTAAAATGCCCAAGAGCGGGTCAGACGGTCTCCAGAGGCTTCCGGAACTCGGCGTCGCGGTGGTAGGGCTTAACTTGGTAACTGACATTAAAATTTCATGGAAAACTATACCTGAACTTACTCTCGCGGTGTAACTTCAATCTCAATTCTGATACACGCGATCCTACTCAATTCGTAAAATATTCAAGTCGGGTTGTGCGCGAAAGAAAATTCACGATATTGTAGTCTTACAATATTCCGTGACGGTTTTTTTCTTTCTTTACAAAAAAAACCACAAGAAAATATAAAAAAAAAAAAAGAGATAAAATAGTTTTTTCGAAACATCTTCTCGGTCCGCCACGATTCGAAAAGCAGAATCCCAGTCTATTCGACAGACTCGTCGAATGATCAGAAAATCTGAAATTTACAGGATTCGACATCCAGATGATAGGCACGTGAAATTTCTACATCTCGTTTGATTCATTGGAAAATGTCGATCTAGACCATATAGCATCTATCAGCGCCTCGCTCCATTGGCTCTAATCTGATGAATGAAATAAAATGCGGTGATAAGGGATAAGAAAAATGAGTGAAAGGAGTAAAAATTAAGTTGTGCGAGTCAACGACCGACGGTGCGCCGTCTGCCTACCAGCAATATAATATAATTCATCGATAAACGATTCATTTCAGTTGGCAGTCGGCAGTCGACAGTGGCATTCGATTCTCGGCTGTGCACGTGCAGCTAAAGATTACGCGACGACGGTCGTTGCACCACCGTTGGAGAGCTCGTTGCTTTTATTAATACATAAATGGCAAAAGAATAAGATATGTTGCATGTATACGCGTATGAAAAGGCAAAAGCAAAAGGAGCGAAGAGATAGACCTTGGCGAGTCCGACACCCAATTAGATATAATTGAGTGCAGACAAGAATTGAAACAGATTATTTCAACGTTATCCATCAACCGCCTCTGGACATACCTGATTACTAAATCAAGTTTGAATATGGTAGTTCATGATCCGATGGAAATGTTTCGTTTCCTATCGAACCCGGTATAAATAGGAAGGGCGATTAATTATCGAGATATTTCGCGTTAGATCCGCGCCGGTAGTTAGCGTGTGCATTGATGCAACGCTGCGGTTTATCGGCCCAGATCGCGGATCACAGTATCCGTTTGTTAATGTCGTGCGCATCATTGGCCACGTGGCCGCATGCAGCTTCAACTATTAAAACAGCCCGGCGAACGACGATTATTTTTCACATCCTTTTGTTCCGCCTTCTTATTCATCTATTCTTCACTTCCAGGTTTCAGACTTCCTGGTTTATCGATATCCATACGATAAAGGATCCAAACATGAGTGAACCGTATAACTTCCCAAGATCCAATTCGAGAGAAAATCGTTGACCGATTTTATTTCCCGCTCAATGTCATTCTTGTGGTCTCAAAGCCAAGTTTTGACGGTGGATTTCTTTTACAGCGGATCTTTACTACACGTGAGATATGAAGATAACCGAGGGATTTATCAGGCTGAAAAACAATTTGAAAGTTTGACCTACTAGAATTTTTCTCCTCTCTCTCTCTAGATTAAAGCCAAGAGAATCAGCAAGGACGGAATGCGATCTCGTTTGCTTATCAGCATCCTGGATAATGAACTCAATAAAAGATAATGGCATTAATACCCTCTCGTGAGAAACGTTAATCCAATGATCGCCCTGAGTGAACTTTACAGCTTGGGATTCTTCCGTAAGTTTAGATGCAGAAATTCTAATCGTCGATTCATTCTCGACGAATATAAAGTAGATGCTGTGATAACTATAACTCACCTCTTCCAATATAATACCTCTTCGATGATCATGGCTCTTCGAAGCGTCAGACTTTTAAGCTTTGTCGTAAAATTTATTGAATATCGAGCTACGGCCTGTAAAATGATCCCCTTCGGTGTTCATTCATCAATAACGTGAAAGGGAATTTCCCTGGGAACTGGGTAGCAGCATTAAGCCAGGGCTGATACTCGAACAGCTATGTAATCTCTGTTATCTACCTATACGCGACACGTCAGTCTCTATTATTGGCAGAGGGTAGGTGCGCGTCCCTCGTAACAAAATTCGCGTGTGACACGACCCGGCGAAACCCTTTACAAGCCTTTCATTATCTGGACGCAACGGAACAGTTCAACTACGTTTAAGCGCTTGGCTATACAGCCGAATAAAATGCCGATAAATAAGTCCACGTCACAGGATAAAGTGAAAACTAGTCCGTGTATAGCTTATACGATTAAAATCCTTTTGCCAGGGTCAGTTCTCTGGAATTAATTCATATTTCTGTACACGAATTTCACTTCAATTTTATCGATTTTCACGTCCGGCTGATGTCACGAAAATTGACGGTACGGCGGAAAATTTGACGTTAACGTATAAACGCCGATACTTTTGACGCGTACAGGAAAAATAATATTGCTTATAAACTGTTCTCTGTCCATCCCCATAGTTCTACTACGGTTTGTAATCAGAAGCATGGCGATGCTGAGAGAAACGAAAAGAATAAAATGAAATAAAAATAAGGGACGGATTTCAAACTCAACTGTCAAACCGTCAAACTGATATTAAATTATCGGCAGGTATTGATCGCCGATAATCACCTGTATGCGAATGATGCCGTAGGGGATTCGGTTCGGCAGGCGAGGTGATAAAGTCTGTTTGCGAACGAGGGGCTCATCCGCCCGGATGCTGCGAGATACGGAAGAGCTTCTAATTACAGGGAATGGCGGGTTGCACAGCTGTTGCCGTTCAGCCACCAGAGCTGTTTACGGAAATTCGCTGATCTGCGAGCTCGAGGTTTCAGGACACTGCAGATTCTGCCTTATGGTGAATTTCGGATATTCGACGCAGAGTTCAAGGGATCCTATGGCATCGAATGCGCTCTCAAACTTCTCGCAGCAGTTTATCCATCCAGCGTTTCCGATATGCAACGAAAATTGTTGAACCTTGCTTTTTCACCACAAACATTAATAATCTCGCGGTAAGTGCCGGCCTCGAGCTAACCCAAAGTGCAACTAATTAGCCTCCGAGCAGAAGTATGCACACGGCGCATTTGGACTGATTGGAACGATGCCAGGGCAGAGCTGTGTGTTCCGAGGGACAAGGGACTCCGGGCACGTCTTAAACTTTCCTGGTAGAAATAATTAATTTACGGGGTCAGGCACAGATGTCACACGAATTCAAGGAGATCCAGGTTCGCGAAGGAGAGAGGAGGGAGAAGGAAGGACGAGCTTCCATTCGGTAATGCGATAAATTAACACCGTCGGTGGGTAATTACCACACGTCTGATAATTAAAAATTCTGCAAGGAAGAAAGGTCAGCGTCTAACGGAGCCGAGGGCGCTGTATACGTATAGCTGGTGTTCTACTATTCGCTGTTAACTAGATGAATCAGCTCTTCTATCTTTAATTATGCAAGGTTTACGCTGATTATTTGCCAGCAACGTCCCAGACCGCTGGGTGTAGCGAGTTTGAGTAAAACAGCACCATCATCCCCCGGGCAAAAATTGGAGATTGGTTTGTGGCGAGAACAAAAAGGAGTTCAAAGTAAGAGAGGACGTCAGAGATTCGAGGATTTCTCTTCAGTTAATTGCTACTCTGCGCAATTCTCTTCCCAAATATTTCCGGTTCATTGGAACTTCATGAGAGGTTGACGGCACGATCTTTATTTTCAATTTCGAAAAAAACAGAGCTAAGCTGATCCCGTTATCCTCCTCCTCCTCCTCCTCCAATTCTGATTCCTTTTATCGAGAGATATTTTCGGCTAACATATGCCCATCCGAATAAAACATTTTCTTATTCAAGGTCCCTCGATAAAGTCGATGAAATCCTGGTTTTATAGACTATTAAGCAGGAGCAGCTATAGCCCGGAGTGAGCATTGTGTAGAATGCGTATCAATAGAATAGACAACCAGTCCGATGATGGGGATTGAACTGTTTCAGAAAATTGCAATTATCAGAGGCTTTTCCGCCAATTGAAAACAACCGTTGATACATTCGTTAGAATTTTCCTATCGCGAGTAGTCGGGATCCTTTAATACCGGTCGCATCGACAAAGAAGAATTGCGTGTTCATTCCTAGCCAATATTGTCGAGATTGAAAGTTAATTGAACCAGAGTAGAGATGAAAATGACAATAGCTAATCGAGACTAAGTGAAATGTACCAGATCGACGTCGCAATCAATCAGTGCTAGCTTTCCTGTTATTTCAATATCAAGTCGGAAAGAACAGCAATTAAAGTTACAATGCCAAAAAATGCGAAGAATCTCAAAAACGTATTATTGCGCGATACCTCGCAGCGAAAATTTTGTTTGCATTGGATTTAGCAGCAGGTTCGCTGACTCGTGAGAAGGATCAGATTTTTAACGTATATATAGTTGCGTGTGGTCGCAAATACCGAAGAGCACGACCAAAATGTAATATAATGTATAACTATATGTACACGTATATACACGCAGACATGACGTAATTCAGATAGGCAGCTTGGGTGGCGGAGGTAGCTCAGGTAAGTCTGGAGGCTTCCGAGGTGGGCAGGTTCGGTGGCCGAGGAGCCTGGAGTAGGTAGTTATGGTTACGAAACGGCGAGCCAGTGCTAAATGAATTACATCTACAGAATTGTATGACAAAGCTTCGGTTGTACTTCGCCTCGTCCTTGCTAAGTGTTTATGTAAAATTCACTTTACTTATGGAGCTTAAGCGCTAACCGCGGAGTCGTTTTTGCATAAACATACAAATATAGGTGTCTACGTAAATCCACGGTGTTACGAGAGCTCTAAGCAAACATGTTGTATCGCCCTGCACCGAGAGCGATTAAGTTTCTAGTTCCAATAAGATTTTGCACGAATCTTGTTGCCGGGTAATCGCGCAAAGCGGATTTTCTCGTCTACGGTACATCCTTGCCGCAAGCCACTCTGACTGTCTCAAAAACGGATCTGTTTTGGGATCACGCAACTCCAGGGTACGTTTTGTGCCGTTCAAAGTTGTGAGCACGAGATTAGACGAGGCAACATTCCCGAGTCTGGGCTGAATAATTAAGTCATAATCGCGACTATCCAGACTCATGTACGCCTCGGCATACGTTAGGCGCGAAGGCACAAAGCTAAAGACGTAAGATGATGAGACACGAGCTCTTTGCATACGTCCACACGCCCAACAGCGAATTATATCATACGTGAACACCAGGGTGCCCAGTGACTGGCGGACCTGAAATAACACTGTTCTCCAAATTTCGGTAACTATACTGAAAGGAAATCCTTGCAGATATCTCACGCCGCATTGAATGAAGCTTCGTGCCACATACGTACGTTTCTACGCATAGTGATACGCCTAAGCCAGAATCAGTGATTCTGTATTTTCTCAGAATCTTACGGTAAGTTACACACGAATAAATCCACGCTTCTGTTCGTATGTAGATTCGTAGAGTTAGGCAAAGTCAGTTGGCGTGCGAGCATACGTATCTGATATCTACATAGCGATAGAATAAAACGAAAGCGATAGTTCGTCGAGAGGTTCTCTCATCATCACGCTGCTCTCCATACGTAGATTCTCTTGAAATATAAACTGAACAGGGTTCAGAGAAGCGGGACGTGTATTCACGTCTTTACAATACAATAGCAGCTGTGGCGTGTTATGCGTGCACACGATATCTAGGGTTGAGCCGAACTAGTACGTCATGGTGTCATGGAATAGAGAATGGATCGATGCATGCCACCTCGTTCGTTCTCTCTCACTCTATGATCCGATGTTCCAATTAACGCCAGCACGGAAAGAGAGAGAAAGAGGGAAGCGGTGTAAGCTCGAAATTAAACGATCCATCATTCCGTGGTTTTCTGGTCTCTGGAATATAAAGTCTTTGACTAGAAGAAAAAAAGGTCGTTTTCCTCATTTATGAAATCTCAGAAGTTAATCCAGCCATTCGTCTCACAATCAGCTGCATACACATTTCGCATAGAATTGAGACCGCAATGTAACAGTGTGACAATACACAAGTAGCGGAGCGTGCGGTGTAGTCATGCTGCTAAATAGGCCTCCTAGGTTGCAAAGGCAAACAGAGTCGCACAAAAACGTCAGGCGAGTAAGAAGGAGAGCAAATAACCTGTGAGAAAAAAGAAGAGAAGAGGTAAGAAAAAGAGAGAAAGAAAAAGTAAAAATATACGAAGCCCACCCTGGAGCGTAGCAAAGATGACCAGGCGAATCGTTCGAGAGAAGGCCAGGTGAGCAAAAACTCGGTATTTGTGGAAATAATTGAAACAATGTTGCGATTGTAAGCGGCGCCCGGCCGTAAATCTGTCTTTCTTTGTTGGACGAAACTTGCCCGTGTACATCTAAATTTATCTGGATAAAAAGCCCAAGGTGCGGATCCCGGCCACCGCAAAGCTGCAAAACGAATGGTGGGAATACAAGCCGCGGTCCCTGTCCTTCGACGATCGTTCCCAATTGTTTCTTTGTTCTCCTGAACAAGCAAAAAGAGCTGCCTTAAGCCGCTAGCACGTCAGGAGGCTGTGGCGTCACAGAATTTCCGCGAATAGCAGTAGCACCGGCCCAATCAATTAACCGGTAAATCCATTGATCGTTTAATCGTAAACTTCTCGTCGGATGGGCTTCGATTTTCTTCGAGACTTTTAGAAGATGAAAAAATCTTCTCCGCAAGAAACTTCCCTCGACACAATAGACCAGTCAAACGAGTGAAGACCTACCTTGGAGCACACTGGAGAATAGGCGAGCAGGTTACCAAGTACTTGCTTCGTTACAGCACGTGGCCGATCTGCGAAACTGATGACACGCCTGCTAAGCAATTATCTAGATTCTTGGAGAACGGACAGTACATGCGTCTGTGTAGAAAAGCTTGCTAAAATTATCTCGATATTAACGACATGTTTTAATTACTTTGAAAGAAAAGTCATTTGGATACATCGCGAGCTTATGGGCTTATCCCGCAGAATTTTATAGCAGCTTATATTAAGCCACCGCTGCACAAAGGATCCCCTCAAAGCCTCGAGTGTTGAATGAACGCAGTACACAGGCTAAAAATTATTCTATATCTACGCGAGTCGACATTATGAGTGCCTGTGTCAATTTCTATCGTTCTGCGATTGGGAAATTATACTCAGACTATCTGTGACCAATAAACGTTTGATCTCGTTGAATAAGAAGCCCAGAATTTCGATCGAATAAGAATAAGGACTACCAAACTGTTCGCCTTTCGTAAACCTGGGCGAAAAGGGAGGTAGCACATCAGCAAGTTGGATAAGTAAGAATGGCCGCGATTCCCAATGGCCGTTTAACATTATTATTTCGGTAAGTGGTATACGCAGGAAATTTACGGTGCTCTGGGACCTCGGTTGACATACGAGGCACGAAGGATGTAGAAGGAAACTGAGAACAAGACCAGAAGCTTATAGCTGACGCGAGTAAAGGAAAGGAAGCCTATGGGCTCTGCTCTAGCTCAGTACGAGCAGCGTACGTATATAGGAGAAATAAACAGAGGTGAGATAATGGTGATGATTATTACTCACACCTTCGTGGGTCCACCCCTAGGGCTGCGAGTGTGAAAACCGCTTACCTGAAACAACAGAAAATAATGACATTAGTTAGCTGACTTTCCTGTCGAAGATAATTGCTCGGAACGAGATTAGCCGAGCACTTGTGCAAGTGATAAAAATAAATAAAAAAACAGCCAGCCTTGCATGCTGGAGGTAGTGAGGAGTAGTAAGGACTAGGGAAAATCGGGTCAAGACGTTCCAGAGAGAATCCTGAAGCAAACTTACGTACCTTGAAGGAGAAAGAAAAGAAACTTAAGTACTATTATCGGGGGATGCGATCTCGAAAGATCCTAAGGAAGGCGAAGAGGAGGACGAAGATTAGGACAATAGGGCCTCGACGGAGAAACGGGGGATCTGGCTGGCCGCACCAGCTGCGGTGTTCTTCGGCTAGACTCAACCATCCATCTTCGTTGGATACCAACAACTTGTTTCTCGCTTGTTTGTCTCCGAAGACGGATAACCGCCCCTACAGGACGCCCTTTATTATCATAGTTTCATAGCTTCGTTGTCTTCTCGGGCGCGGGGTGCACGTGTATTTCATACCAATCGTTGACTCGCCTATTATTATATCTCAAAACTTAACGCTGATCAATAAACGAACTTTGACTCCATCTTACTCTCCCCACAATCAAACCATGGACTATAAAAATGATCACGAAATACCCACATACTCAATTCATACAGAGTCTGATAGGAAATGAGCTCATTTTCAATAGCCTGCATCATCTTCGTACGAAGGGTGGATTTTTTAGTTCTTTCGCTAGCTCAGACATGAATATGTGTCCGTTTGTGTATCTGGCGAAGAAGTAGGCATAGAAGTTCAGGTGACAGATGTTCCAGAAGGGAATTGGTGAGCAACGCTTCGGACCAGCCGATCTGATCATAGCATGGCGTGGGCAGGGCATGCCTTTGGTTATACAACCTAAGGAAGTGGTTGAAGTTCGGGCCGAGAACGTGTTTCGCGGGTTGGCGAATCTGTGCCACCAGCTGGTCAGAACCGGTTCGGATGACCGACGTCAAAGCGGACTGTGCTAAGAATACGCTTATAGCTACCTATGCCCGAAGTCTCGCAAGTGGAAGCAACGCTTATCCCAGATCCACCGGCGACTTATCTCCGCTGTTACGTAACATGCGAAACGTCGGTGCAGAGGGAAGTCTCGGTATCGTTTGCTTATCTACAGACACGATGGCGACGACGCCCGCACTGGGGTTGATGACGAGTAGGTATCGAGCACTGAAAACGGTGTGAGGGGGAAACAGGAAACCGGAAACCGGAAACGAGAAGCAGTGTAGTAGCGTAGTTGTCGATAATTCAAAAAGTTTTTGAGAAGCCAAGAGGTTCGAGGATATCGCGAGAAGCTGGGAAGAAACGCGAGGTGAACAAACTCCGCGAATTCGAACTCAACAATTTTCTCTTCAAATCCCGTGCATAGAAATCATGCGGATAACCGTATGAAATTTCAGCTCCAAATATTGTGACTGGGAATAGTCGATTTCCGATAAAGTATCGAAGGGTCGAATTTGGGCCCCCGATGGGACCTTTATGTTAACATTCGAAGATCAAGAGCAGGTGCAACTGGGTAAAGTTTCGACCAAGTTCTGAGGCGCCCTAATAATCTTCGACTTAGGAGATAATGGTCCATCTTCAACCTCTCGGCCTCACCACCATCAATTTTCGACCTACGGGTTAATCTCTTTCTCGGACTTTTAATGAGATCAATTAGAGACATTCAATGGACTTTGTTTTCATTTCTTTTCATGCCCCGGTCTTTTAATATATAAATGGACATTCGGGATCTATTCAGATATGATGTAGGAGGCCCCAAAGTTTCGAGAATATGACTTTTATTGCTAATTGGTGATTGTAAGCATGTTCCACGACTGCAATCGTGAACAATAAAACAACCAAATTACCTAAAAGTTCTTTCATTCTCACGCACGCTCTTTAGATTCACACTTTCATTAGATTAAGATATTAGGTAGTAGAATCCTCCATCAGGTCTGAACGAACGAATAGATTTTATCTCTCCACGTAGATCGCGGGCACCAAAGGCATCGTTTGAAGCTTACATTAGTGTAAGAATATTACGGTAATATACTAGCAGCAACATTACGGGCTCCGAGGTATAACTACGTGGAATTAATCCCTCTGTAAAAGAACGACGCAGACATTTATAGATAAATATTATCATATTAAAGAACTTTCTCCTATCATAAACGCGAGGATAACGGCTAATTGTAAGAATTAACTCAGCAAGTTTAATTGCCTCCCAGTACCTGCCTACATTGGACGGAGTTTATTACACCTAGCTGATATATCCTATGAAAGTAATGCGTTCTATATCTTGCACAGCTCTTACTTACCGCTGCACTCTGCTGAACAAAACTGAGCTAGTTTATTCCCTTCTACAAAGCACCTGCATCTATCGCAGCTACAGAAAGTCCCATTGCAATAATCCGAGCTAATATATATCCAAAATTAATCAAATCTCGCAAAGCCCTGTGAAACGAATAGTGTCTCTGTTTCGAATGGGAATGGCTACGATTGTATTGGTTAAAAGATTAATTCTTATTATTAAAAGGACTGACGAGGGTTTAAAGTGCTGTTAAACTCAGTGAGGAGATCACTTAGCAGAGGAGACTAGAAGGCATGGAGAAAAAGGTATTCCCTCTAGTTACGGATTGAGGAAAGAGGCGTGTCCCCATAAAATACTGTTACGATCAGCGGTCGTTGAACAGTACCTACTAGGACATTGATTTCATCGGAGACTATAACTGTTCGAGATCCACTGGAAGAACTGGAATAGGCAATTGGGTCTTGAATACAGGCCGTGACTGACGAAGCGACAAACTGGGGATCGATTCGAGTCTTTGGGATCGGTATAACTAGAAGAAAAAACCAACGGACCAAAAATATCACCAAAACCTCATCCATCCCATCTGTGATATAATGACGTTCCGCGATATGCACTTAGGGCGTACAGCCATGATACTTAAACCACGCGTCTCGCTTAGGGTTGGATCGACCGAGGTTGTCAGGTCATGTTAGGTTCGAGCCTGTACGAGATTGCTCGGAAATGGGCCGGAAATCGCTGCTCAATCTCAAGGCACACGAAACTCTTCACGCTCCATAGGAACGCGCACGCGTACACGTTATCGCTACCTCACATTAGTCTGTCCATTAAATAAAGGATCTCGTGTAAGTAAAGAACTGATAATAACGGGTGGAAAATTTTTCGGCATTAAATTCACCAAGCAATCTCGACGATACAAATCCGTGAAAAGCGGGCGAGGGATGAAAACTAACTTGAATTTGGCAGAATTTCCGCCAAAACTGCGAGCCAATCGAATGAGTTTTCAGATCTACAGGAGGGAATCCAGTTGCCAGAGAAAAAGCAATGGTCCTTAACTCTGGTACTGGTGAAAGCATACCAAGTTGATGGCACCGAGTCACGTATCTAGACGAGTTTAGACGTAAAGCGTGCGGTACACGTCGTGATTCTTCGTACATACTATTCGTAGGTACTATACGTATCTACATTCTACGTATATACCGCGAAGAAAGCGTTCGCAAACTCTTTGCGCAATACAAACGTCACGCACGAACGATCACGAGCCACTTCAGCGAATTGGACGTACAGTCAATGAAAATTGTGTAGCTGTAGAATATTTCGGCGGTGATTCATTTTGGACAGGACGAACATATTTGGGAAGATAAATTCCGAGTCCTTTAGTCGATTGGAAGCATGAAAATGCGCTAAAGTTTGCATCTTTTTGTCCACAGATTTTGTGGATGCTGTAAAACTCCGCGTACGGTGGCCATAATATCTCGCGAAATTTTTCGCGAGGAATATCAATGCTGATTCAAGAGAATCCTGACTGTACCTACGGGAAGAGCGACCGACACAGGCAAGGCTTCGGTAGATTCGCTGGTTCGTTGATTCTGGTAGCGAAAGTTGCGAGACTTCACGTGCGGCTTGATTCTCGACTGAACTGTCTGCCAGGATTCGTAGTGCGATTGATGCGTCTCTACTTTTCACTGACACAACTGGAGCCTTTTCAATTTAAGGCGAATGAAGCTTTGGAAAGGCTCGTTTTGACGAATGATGTATAAAACTGACCTAACAATGATGGGGAAAATTATAGTTTTCTATTTTCTATTTTTCTTTTCCTTTCAAATAAAATCTAGCAAGTTTGAAACGGTTGAGGTATATATCCCTTTCTTTTTTGGCTATCGAATCGTATACTTCCCGCTTCTTGGCTCTCGTTTCTACCATAACCCAATTTATAATCCTATCTCAGCGGCGTTTCCTACACCGCTCGCCTAAATAATGTCAGCAGAGAGGAGAAGGGAAGAGTATCGGTTCCCATTACGAGGGTCGAGGGCTGAAAGCTGAGGAAATGCGGCGTTTAGGGAGGAGGCGAGGCGCGGCTACACTCTTTTTATGCGCGTTAAAATGAAATCTCCACAGTTATATAAGGGCCTTGCCATTCCCCGCTGCCATTGGCATCGCAATCACCTTTGCCCGTCCACGTGAATATACAGTAACATCCAGTCGTCGCGTTGACTCGACTCGGGCTGGGGGGTAGAAGGCGTTGATAATATTAGCCGTTATTATTATCATTATTATCATTATTAATAACAATATCGAGAGGCGAGAGAAAAAGAGAGAATGAAAAAGAGCCGTATACATATACTTGTACACGTGCCTATAGCCACTCTCGGTAGCTAGAGACCAGAGTCTGAAAATAAATTTTTCGTTTGATGGGTAGAATCGAGAAATATCAATAAGCAGAAGGCTAATTAAGACTTCACTTCCGTATGGCGACAGAGATGAAAGAAATTTTTTTCTTCTTCAGACTCTGAATTCCTCGACAGGTTCAGATATTAGTCGAAACAGTAATTGGCCGGTTAACTCTGATGGTCCAATTTTAGGGAAGAAGAATCTAACGGAGACTGGGAACAAAAAAAGGGATCGAATATCGCCCCGTCTTTTAGATAAGGCTCGAAGCAATTTGTGGCGAGGCTTGAGGAGATTTATTTGCAACGGACACATCGATAAACGACAAGGGAGATAATCTAGGACCATATACAGGAAGCTGTGCGGATCACTTGCCCCGGTAGCCACTACTCGATCGGGTATAAACTTTGAAGTTATATAGTTATGCAGTGAGGAAGGAAAACGTCCGCTGCAAGCTGCGCTGCGTGACACTCTCGTTTGACGCGTGTGAGGTCTTCGCTGGGAATTCTGTCAGAGTAGGTATCATCAGGTTTTATCGAGCCATTGAAATTCATAGGCAGCTATTAATTCCGTACAAGCTAGGATGGAACTACTGACACGCAATATTCTACCGTAGCGTAGTTTATAGCTGTTTGTCAAGATCTCGATCAGCCAGGGAAAGCCTAGTGCCTGGCGCGTGTAGACCTCGCGGTATCACGATTCGAATAAATTGACAACTATCGTAAATCGAGAGGAACGAGAATTAATTGAATGTAATAACTGCCAACCAGATCCGCGCGCGGTACCCCATTTCTCGTATATACTATACACAGAAAAAAAAAATGTATATATATACACAGAAAAAAAAAAATTGGAAGGCATTCGGCTGGCTAATCATTTTTCCTCGGTGATAAATCAACTCAATTTCATCCCTTGCCTAGGGAGTCTACAAGCCATTCTTCCCTCCACATTTCTTTCTCAGTTTCTTCTATCCAGCAGTCGACAGACGTACGTTTTCACGGACCTGTAGCCTTCTGACTAAAAATGGAAAGATGTAGACGAGATGCGCCGGAAGTTTTCGATAAATTATTCAGATCCCTGGTGCAGGTGCTACCCCGATACGCCTGGACCACAGTACCTTTTCTATATCGCACACTGTGTACCTATAATTTGTCGACATTATCCTGGCATGCGGGGCCAAGTGCTCTTGGTTCAATCAATGTGTCTTGGGTTGGGTGATGCCGGATAGGGTTGCGTGCACACAGTCGACCCCCGGCCTCGCACCACGTCCTACTCTCAACGAAGATGCAAACCACTCAATTACAACATGGCCCGCGGCTTCAAGGAGTCGACACCGGTTCCCTGGCAACTACACCATCGAGACGTCGCCATCATTCTGCAGAACCCTCAGGGATTTTGAACTCTTTGCCTAGAGGTAAGTACGTCATTGTGCAGGAAAATTCAGTCATGGGTGTATCGTGTGTCGTGAGATATTTCGGAGCATGTATTTCCGTAAATTATTTCTATTAATTTTCATTCATTTAGGTATAATTCATGTGTGGTTATGCTAGTCATTCTTTCCTCCTGATTTTCGAGGACATAATTCATTCTACCAAGACATGGCATGACAATCATTCGATCTCTTCAGTATTCTTCATACTCTCTCTCTTTTTCTATCTCGTTACGAATGAAGAGCTGTGGATAGCGACGGCTGCAAAGTTGGGCAAGGACAGAATTGAGCCGCCAATAACTGCAGGCTCAGCAATTGATGGGTGCAATGATAAACAGATAAACACTGAAACGTTCGCGTTCCGGTGGCAGCGGAAAGTTTTCATAACTCAACGGCGTGCATGCAGCTGTGATAATATCGACTGCCAGCTCGTGCACCGGGTGTGTTTCTGTCAATAATGGCGCACAAATGTCAGCGTGGATTGCTGCAATAACCATTAACCACGCACTCCCTTTCTCTCCGTTATTATTTTACGGGAATTTTTTTATATCGCAGCTTTTATAGCCGACAATTTAATCATTTTCTTCTTCACCCTTATGAACGGACTCGTTTTTTTTTTTTTCTTTTTTTTTTATCAACTCTTTAACTGGAACATTTATCAGTTTTCACCTATCTATTTGGAACTTCGATTTTCGAACGCTTTACACTTTTTCTCAATCCCTCGCACGGTATCGAAAGGGGAGTAGGTCCAGTCGGAGGTTCGGTTGATCGGAAAAACGTTCGATATTACGGTAGAACTTTTTATTCGTTTTTAGCGGGTGTTGGTGATGGTACGGTTTAGTGGCGTTCGAACTTTAAAAAATCCAAAAACAAAAAAAGACAAATAAAAAACGAAAGAAAAAAAAATCGAGAAGAACTGTTGGCTCAAAACACTCCGTATCCCTCGGGCAAATTTATTATACTCAAAGACTCTCGGGACTATAAACGTTATGAGAGCATAGGCCAAGCCGCGAACCTAGGAAGTGAAACCTTCCCAGAGTCTGCGTCAGATACTATATAATCTATAGAAGGTCAACATGCGATCATAAATCTTGAAACTTTTCGGAAAACAGATGGCAGTATTTAACATGGTGGATTCAGACGTTAAAAATAATTGAAGACACGAATTTCAAAGAACATAAGAACAAGATTTATTCACGCGGCTAATCGTGCATCCAAACCTTTCATTTCTTTCATTTTTTTATTTTTCAATCATTCATTTTTGAGTTCGTCATTTTACATTAGCCGAAAACACGGGCGAATACAGCCATTGCAGTGAGGATCGAGAAGACCTGGTCCGAAGAGGGCGTCAATAAACTACCATGGGACCGAGATTGTAGACTTCCGGAACGGTGGGTGGTGCAGGGTAAACTCGCCAACACTGTTCTCTCCAAAGTTGGTTAGGGTACACGCCACCCAGTGATCTATCTCTCGGACGCAATCTCTCAAGCAACAATTAGGCCTGCTGTTCTTATCCCACTGGCCACCAATTCTGACCAGAATTCTAACGAGCCAACGGATTCCTCTCACGTTACAAAACAAAAGTTAAGCGATCGACAATTTTTTTTCTTCTTCTTCTTCTTCTTCTTCTTCCGATAATTGATGATCCGAAGAGGATATGGAGCAAGAACGTTGTATGGGGCTTTTTATTGGCTACCAGCACAGTGCACCTAATATAATCGCGTGTTTGATTGCGAAAGGAATAAAAAAGATATGTTCTAAAAATCGCGAATCCCCCCGTAGCTAGACTAGAGCTGCATACAAATCTTCACGGTTGAGAGTTTCATTTTGCAACATGGTTTTCCCGGATGATACCTACCTCCGGCTTTTATAAGCTTTATGGTAGATATCGAAGCGTTTTCATAGAATGGCGATCGAAGCGAGTCGCTGATCGTCCGCGCTGGAGTAAGCTGAAGGGCGTACAAAAAATTGAAAAGATTCTCTCGTTCACGGACGGATCTCGTACCGGTTCAAGTTTCAATATCCGATGGTTATTATAGGCATGAAATAGGTGGGGCTATACGTTCTTATGGTCCATCCACACACATAGTCTCATAACTACACACGGTCGGATCCGTAGGTACGAGACCCGAAGGACCGCAGGGCGATTAGTCAGCCGGTTTGTTTGCATTGAAATGAATGGTAGTTTCAAGTCTGAATTCAACTCTGGAACGCGAGTAATTGCAGGGCGGCAAAGGCGTGCCCCACTTAACCAGCGACAAACCCTGAGCCCCATATAACCCATGCCTATATATACGTATGGATATATACATGGGAATAAAGTAACGACCCGCCATTCGATGGGATAAAATAAATGCACTCTAGTCCCCTTTCAACTCCACAGTTGCAGCCGGCTGTCGTCAAACAATGAAACAATTACTGTGCGTGAAAGCGTCATCCATTGTCTCGCCGATAGGAAACGGATGAGTTTCCGCTGCCATCCAGCACAGAGAGAAGGGAACTCCCTCGCGCTGTGCTGTGCTCGCCGCTAACTACTAAACAGCTTTTCATTCCCGGCGCGAGTGTCTTTTACACCACTTTCACCGCGTTACGGATCGTCATGCATCGTAGCGCGTTTCGATACGTCAAATTGTTGCGACAATGATTGAAGACAGGAAGAAGAAGTGTGTCAATTTATCGCTCAAGCCTATGATTCCGACATCAAGGGTGGAGACGAGTGTTCGAAATGAGAGGTCCATGTCCTCCGAGGATCCACTTGCTAATGAAAAGTGTCGTACTGATGAATGCGGAATGATTCATAGAACGAGTTCAAACGAAATTTATATCGAAATGTGCGAATGACGAGTTTGGTGAATTTTTACTTTTTATTCAAAAGGCGAACGGCACGGATCAACTACTCCCAACACAGTGTTGATGTTGGGATTAAATTGTACGGAGTTGAGGCGAGAGCAGCAAACACGATGCGACTTTTTATTTCCATCAACAGCAATGCTTTTCTGTACCCAGTCATGTTCCATTTGACGATTCAATATTTAGTGAACATACGTCAATAAATACGACATAACCGCTTTCAAGCAATGCTTATCAAGTATCGTTGAATTATTGATAACGACGAGTGAGTAACATCGTTGTGTAAATAAGGGATTGGTACGGCGATACGCGGCGGGCTGTTTAGACTAGTAGAAGAAAAAGACTAGATATCTCATATTGACATTAGGAATGGTGGAGAACGAGACAAATCGAATTCATATCCAGCAGTCGCCAGTTGGTTCAACGGCGATGTATGAAAAGCAGACGTTTATTCGAACACAGGTAGGTAGAATGGCTTCCAATTTAACGACAAAGTTTCCCCAACATCAAACTGTATTTTTATTTTGCGGCTACGTGCTCTGGCAAAAGTGTTTTCGCACGTCGTACCGCCATGTGAAAGGAAACTTTTAACCTTAGCCATTCCTGACGACAAAAAGGACCATGCGCCGCGATACGTCTGTAGGTAGCACTCATGAGAAAGGACCGATGCCTCTCGAGGCATCTTGAACGGGTCCGAAAAGGATCAGCAATGGGCCATTCTTTCGTTGGGAACGTTGTATAACATCCAGAGCAAAATATACATTTGTTCAAGACCATTTTACGCCAATTATTTGTTATTTAAAGAATATGTGATAATTACAATTGTCGTGATAATTGACGTTATTGATACTATAACGATGGTCGATTGTCGTAAAAATACATACCCTGGCAAATATACAATCGCAAAATAAACTGGCAGGCTGGTTATTTCCAATTAGAAAGGCCACAAACGCGATGGTTTGAACGTTAGTGAAACGAATTTTCACTTGATCAAGCTGGTATAGGAAATTAATTATTTTCCCGTGCTACAGAGGGTGATTATCAGGAAATTAATTAATACAGATTTGGTAATTGGAATATGCCCTGACGACCTATATTTACAGGTAGAAATCCATAGCTGCTCCTTTCAGCTTCCAATGATCACAGGGAGGAGTTTTAAACATAACACGAGGAAAATTATTCCAAATTCTAACTAACATATGAATAATAGAAATGTACGTTAGCGCGAATAAATTATTCCCAACTGGCTCACGCTGGTCCAAGAGTAGTTTACCACGACTCGCTGCATATCTTGATCGTTCTAAACTGAATGGAATATTTTTGCACGAAAAATGAAAAAATTTCATAGAAGACATTCACAATCGAGTCCAATAATGTTCGATGAATTCGATTTGTCTGGAGGTCTTCTCTTCATTGAAAAAAAGGAAAAATTGAAAAGAATTGCCTTCGATAAGCCAACGACAAAGAAGGATTCGATAAAATAAAACTGTTATTTCGTAATAGTGTCTCTCTACATTTTCGATGTATTTGAAATTTGCATAAAGGAGGCTTCGCTCTCCCATCAAAGAAATTCTAAACCGGAGCAAGGAGCGACAGACACGAACCATCACCGAGGGCTGATACTTCCACAGCTGATTAAATTCGCGTATATATTCAATACCGAAGAATTCGAATGAATACTTTGCAGAGAACGAAACTTGGCGGCTGAATAGACACTCGAGTCCACCTAGTTTCGCGAGTTTACACAGAAGTGGTTAAAGTATACGTCGAACCAAGATACTGCGTCCGCGGTCTAGAATCTGTGCAAGAATTAGATCTGTAGTATAAAAAAACTAGAAATGAATATTCACTCTCTCATTTTCGATCAACGCTCATAAAATTAGCTGTGATCAACTCAGCAGGAATCGCTAATCGATATTACGCGAGGTTTTCAGCAGTATATACACGTGTCTCCCTTAGAAATCGAGAGTTATGGATTGTTGAATATTTTTCAATCTATGGGTAAGGTACCTACCTATACACGATTGAGAAAAAAGATCGAGACTCATAAGTAGCACGGGAGAAAATCAATTACGTGCGGCGGCTGGTCTGGCACGCCGTTCCAAGGTGGTAAAACAAGTTATATGTTCAGATATGCTCCTGCGGACGCAGGTTCGTTTCAACCGATTCGCGCCAAGTGCAGCATATACATATATTTTATTCCCCATTTGAATACTCGAACGAGGGCCGGCCTCCGCCCTATTTATTGATTGCCTCTCGACGTTTTATGACGCAATCAACGATTTGATTTAACTACACGTAGGTACCTGCCTACCTACTCACACTTAGCTTTCACTTGGAAGTAGGTGTGCATCGATATAGATGCATACCTTCCTCCCTACCCACACAAGAAATAAACGCATGAGCTTGCAAGGCATACAACTTTAAAAGCTACGACCGTTCACGCTGAAAATCACACCATTAAATAAATCTATAAGTTTTCATCGAGGGACCTGTACCCGTACCCAAGTATCCAGCTTCTTTTAATACGCCACACGTTATGCCGAGGAAGACAAGTAATTGCATTCTGATGAAGTTATGGGTACAATTAATGATGATTTTTAACGTAGTTAACAACACGTAGATAACATTTATTCATACTCGATTCGATATTGAATTTCATTCCCGATGATATAACGCCACAAGGATATAATAAGAATCATTTTTGACCGTGCTTTGAGTCGAGGAACTTGAGTTTAGAATTGAAATTGGCCTCTATCGACCGTCCAGACTTTCGATTGATAGCTAATTCACAAAGGGATTGATGTAGTTGGTTCGAGTTAGCAGTTTCGAATTCATAGTTCGGCGGTTGATCGGGAAACTGACATCGTTAGTTGACAATCGATCGAAGAATTGATACGGAATAGTTGATTCAAAGAGGGATAATGAAGTAGCGAGAATTGTGCGAAGCAAAAGGCGTAAACTAACTTCCTAATAAACGGAAATATTTCAACTGACATAACGCGTCAGTCCATAACGTGTGCATCGGATAACATCACGCGATCTGCAAGTTTATAATGACTCCGATTTCGCCGGATACACATACATTAGTGTAATCTATTCCCAACGCCTTGCCTCGCCTCATTATTCGACGTCAGCTTAACTCGAGATTCTTGTCTCCTCGTTTCCCACTTTTCTCGTCTCCGCATCTCCTCGCCCTTCTCTTCATTTGGTATTTTCGTCTCCATGCTGCGCGGTTGTCAGGTGCGCGAAAGCCAGCCATAGACGACCTTTGTACAGCCACGTGCTTCACCCTGTATCGAAAAGATATACGACACTCTTGCCAGGAGGCAGAAGGCAGGAAGTGATTCGAGTAAATGCGAAATCGAATACTGGTGATTCTTAATTAAAATCGCCTCGAGGAATCGGAGTTCTATGTATTATTGCCAGTCAAAATAAGCAGCATCGAGTCTCGGTTTCGCGAGCTGGTTTATAGTTGCGAGTAGAAGAATTCAATCGAATTGAAGTAAGAGCAACGCGGAACAGCACCGTTTCCTGCATCAGGTACTCGACCATGGGCGAAGCCTGTTCTTCTCTCAGTTTCCCCCATCGAAATTGAATCGTTCGGACATAGCAGGTCCCGCGCGAGCTCAGCCTTGCTTTTTCTACCAATAAGCCAGTTTTTTGCTCGATCAATACTGGCTCGGGATTATCGGCTATAAAACAGCGGGTTGACACGCTGCTTTTTGCACGCGTCGGCGTCGTGCTTTCCGGAATTCGAGCTAGCAGCTACTTCCCTGTGTATCCGTTTTAACGAATGGCACCAACGTCGATTCCATACAGTATTACACAACGCTGCAGGTGTAACACGAGATAAAATAACACAACCCTGTTATACAGGATTTGATACCGGGGTTCAAGCCCCGTTTCAATTCGCCACTATACAATCACTGCAAATACGAATTTTGCTCAAAAATCACACAGTTTTTGGATATCTACTTATTCTCATATCTACTGCATATCCTTCAGCGGCGATGGGATGAGGGAGAAGTCGAAGACCCCAAGGAAGGGAGATTTATAACTGTATCATCTGCAACCACCAAGATTGTCAACGGCGTCAAAAGCACATGGTACCGTCTAGCGTTTCATTATTGCTGTCACGTCTATTTGTGTCAAACTGGGATGGCAGCTGCCTGGCACAATAGGTCAGCATGCAGGGGTGCAGGTTCGCAGGAATATTGAACGAGAATATGACAGACAGTGTTCCCGGGGTGAGTTTCGTACGTATACAGTGCATATCCCGTCGAGGTATGCTGAAGTTATAAAAAGGGCTGAAGGAACGGAGGGATGAGGTCCTTTGGTATTGCTTCAAGCAGCTTGAATATTTTCCAAGCGTAGATCCACACTCTTTGAGGTATTTCTAGATCCACGAGCCAGCTACCCGTCGTTGAGGTATATCCCCAATGCTACGAACTGGAAATCCCCTTCGATGAAAAGTATTAGCGCACAACCCCGTGCCAAAGTACGAACGGCGCTTCCTTAAGCCTCGAGAGCTGATATAAAAGCCGTAATAACGCGACAGTTTTCAATTTTTCTCATTTATTGCAACTGACGGGTTATTAACGGGGTTCATCTCCTACAACACTACCGTTCGGCATACATAAAGCCCATTTCGTTCCTTTTCACGCCCAAAACTGTGACGAAAATCGAACCGAATTTTATTGAATTTTACTTTGATTGGTTTTACATCGATTTCGTTCAACACTCTACTCGCGATTCTTCTTCCCAATGAATAACGCGTTCTTAAGAAGAAAATGAAAAGTAGAGTCGAAGAAGCAACGCTACCACTTCCTGATTGGCCATTAAAATCAACCATCTGCATTGTAGATATGTGTGTACGTATCTATGTATTACGTGTAAACACCTGAAACGCACTTTATTACGTGTGCGAGTCTGCAGCGTGAAAAAAGGTAGCAATGTGCAAGAGGAAGGAGTAAATGCACTCGGTCGAAGTGTAGTGTTCACGACTTGAGGCGACCGACGCGCCGGCTCTGGGTTTGTCCAACTAACACCAGAGAGCCGCGTGTTTGAATACTTAAGTAGGCATTAACAAGTTTTAGGGTTACTAAATAATCATGAATAATGCAGTAAGATTCCTGCTGAAGATAGCCCAGTAATTGAAATCAAAAGACATTTATTCTATCCGTACGATTCTTGGGGAAAAAAAAAGAAAAAGAAAAAGAAACGAATATTAAAATTTCTTTAAAATGGAAAACCGTCTGAGTGAAGGAGACGGAAGAAAAGATAGCCGAGGAAACATTCAATGATAAGAATGTGCAGCTAGACGATTCTTCTGAAATTCTATAGATTTTCGATCTCTTCTTCTTGCTTTATTAAAATAAGTCTATTCAGACCAGCTCACGATTTGTGAAGAATGCAAAATTGTACTGGGACGGAATTTCTACAGTAATGCAGAAATGTAGACGGTCTTTATGTCATATTCCATTGCTTTGCTGCGACAACTCGACCATGATGAAAACGAAGTCTCCAATAAGAGCGAAATGCCTTATAATTACTTTAAAATTCACTTTTAAAAATCAACGCGAAATAATCTCCCTGTCGTGTTCAAGAATCTCAACTTTTATCTCGCAAGACTTTCGAAACAGTACCTTTAGTTTGTTTTCAAACTTTTCTGAAAAATTGACGTCTCAGAATTTCATGTCTCAATGCTTTACCAATTCTTGTTCATACAGAGTCTAGAGTTTTAGAAATTATTCTACTGATTACGAAAGGATATTGTGAAAACGTTTGATCAGGGATTCAGGGGGTCACAGAGACTGACATGTTTATCTTTCTTCGTCCTGCACATTAGAATTTGACTTCTGGCCTCAGTGCAAGCAGATAGATTCCCAACAAATAACCGGAAACAATATACCTACCTGTGTAAGATAAATCTGTGAAGCAACGCGACACCGTCTACACATTTATAACAACTTGGCTTGACTCCGCGCACTTTGCTTGTATCATATTTCGTCTCTGAATCCAAGTTTCTTTTTTTTTTTTCTTACTCTTTTTTTTCTACCTTTTATATGGACAGCCTTGCTACAGCAATTACCTGATGGATCAAGTCGAAATTTGTGTATGGCATACCTAATTAACGAACATTGTAATACTGTGGATGGAAGAAAGTGTTTCGTGGTTGTTGTTGGGACAAGAATTGTAGGTAGTTTTCGAAAAGAATCGACTAATCGGATTGGTATAATACCTTGGGCAAAAACTTTTGATTACTTCTGACAACGATGAGTCCTATTTTTTTCTTTCTAATAAGAAAACAACTAACGCATAATACAGGATGAAGAAGATTTAGAGAATCGAGCTCGTCAAAGTTAATCAAAACTTTCACAACTCTTTAATTCGCGTGAGTAATAAGTTATAGGATATTACAGCGTGAACTCATCAGGCGTAATCCCGAACTATGTTAATTAAGTTAGATGTTAATTAAACTGTATAAGCTAATAAGAAGGATTTATTGTAATTAAAGATTAAAAACTTAATAAATCCTCTGCGCACGCCGATGCCCGTTTCTCATTTTTCATTTTTCGTCTTTTATCGCGATTGTCAATTAACCGTTCATAAAATGAGACATTTTTAACCCACAATTAACAATTGGCCCATTCATAAACCACTCCAAGAGCATGTCACCATTTGAACTGCTAATATACACCCAGCCAGTATTCAGCAGGCATTCGACTCAGAGCTGAAGCAGTGCATGAAATGAAAAGAGGTCAAACGTTGTAAAAAAAAAGAGGTCTTCGACAAGGCTCTCTCTGTTCACCAAAAGTAATACCCGTCACGAACTGTATATGATAAAGTAGGTAATGTATGTAACTCACAAGGCTGCATTGACTTTTTGTCAGTTCAACTTACTCAAATGCGTGATTACGGTTATTGCGGGGCTTGCGACTCTAGTTGACGATGAGGTAAAAATATGGTTAGATCGTTGCAAATTTAATTCCAATTACGTTTTACCTCTTCATAAACCCAGGCATTGTCAATGATTGATTTTCACGTTAGTCCAGAACCGGTTGTATGATCGGTGGTATAGGTATCGGTTGAAGGGGTTTCGATTTTCCAAACCGATATCCACTTTCACGGGGGTATCGTACTTTATTAAATTTCCCGATACCTGCACTGCAGGGCTTGGTAATTTAAGTTAGTTGTTAGCTTTGTGATAGATTTTTCATCAGCCATCGACAGCCCTCCTCGTCCTCCTCCTCCTCCTCCTCTACGCGCGCACCTTCGATCTATTAGAAAGTTTCAAGAGCCAGAGAGGCACGTGATTGAAATTCCATTCGCGTGTCGTTGTAGGCGGTAGATCGCTGTGTAACTCGCTGTACCTACTACCTTTGGCATATAAGTACTCGGTATACATTCACGGGTTGTGTGTAAACGTGCTCGTGCCCGTGCCCCTGCCCCTGCCCCAGCCCGTACCTCCACGAACTATCCACAAGGATTTCTCTGTGTGACTTCATGGTGTGGATACATAAAGTGTGGAGGCACTTCATACCCGTATATCTAGTACGGTGGTATTTCGCGGTGGTTAAACACCCGTGAACTTTAATACAAGGGACTTTCAAGACTCCAGCAAAGCTACGGAGGACGAGTACATGTTCCTTGCACAAGGCGAGTGATCTGGGTTATTGACATTAATGAGCAAGTAGTATAATGAACTTTATCGTTGCACATTAATTCCGCCAGATTCCCTACCGCATATACTATCACAGATCCTTTTCACCCATCAGACCTCACCACATATTAACTCACGGATTCTCACCACACATTCATAAACGGTAGAGAAAACGCAGCGAATTGATTACACCGAGTTCATATTATCCTTTAATGAATCGTTGCCTCGTTGAAGGTCAATTCATTTCCTCGACGAAGATTTGCTTGCAGTGTTCCAATAATATCGAACCGTAACGGTAAGCTTCGACCAATCTACATATACACACATATATGTACTTTCTTTCTGGTTTCCTGCCGCATGTAACTTTACATCGAAGTTGTCCTTACTGCCAATACTCGCATACGTATCTAGGAATAATAATTATGTAGTTGTATCTAGATGTGTGCATGGTATAGCCGATAGCCCAAGGGGCAGTTTTGTCCTCGAATCGAACTGCCATGGCATGCCTCTCCTAGCCAGACGCTTACTTACCTCGACAGTCATGAGTACCTACGACATGTATTATGTATGTAGGACGAATCGATTGAGTTTAAAGTTATTAACGCCTGGGTATGTGCTGTAGGTAATGGGAGTTAGGTTTACGGTTGTTAAATGATCAGCGTTATAATTACGCGCTATAAATCCACGCCGGGGTATAGCTGATTGAAAAGTACCGATAAATGGTGGCTTCTTGCTGACCGATGGCATCGGCACGACATTTAGACGTGGAAATTTGTATGACAAGAATCGACAGACCGGTTATAGCCAGCAAACTATATCGCGCCTTGATTCCTCGGCATTGTTTTATTGCCAGTACGAACGTTGCATTTGCCTGGATGTTTCTCCACTCCACGTCCCACGGTAAGACGCATAGGATCACGGCGACAGATAAAAAGAAAAATATTGCGAGAGACGTTTCCCTCGGATTACTCTCATATCTATATATCCGTAGGACTGTAGATACATTTACGTGAGGCTTTCCTCAAATCCCCTGCCAGTAGGAAGATGAACTTCATTCATCGAGGGAGGATTCATCAGAGTGTAAGCGTCATCATGAAACATGTTTTTATTTCCTCCTTCTCCTCATTCGCAGGTAAAGATAGGAACGTTTTTTTTTTTTTAAATATCACTGATTGTTTACTGGGAAACATGTCGTTCCTACCTTCGTGCGTCTGTCACAGATCTCATCAACATGACGTTTCCATTAAACTATCGGGATGCTTCATCCAGTTCATAGCAGAACTGGAAAAAACAACATGATACGCTATTGATTTTGCCCAGATTTCCTTCCCTACCCGGTGGGAATATTTGAAATGCAGAGCCATAAGCCGGGTCACATTTGTAATGGAAAAAAGTATCCGGCTATCGGCCGTCCCGCCTCGTTACAAAGTTATCACTGATTGAAACGCGGATTGTAAGTGGAAAATTGTGACGATATAGATATGGCGAGGCCCGCATCAGCGTATATTTGAATAAACTACCTCTAACCGTATAATTCATTGATTCAATTCGCTGTGACATGAATTTAAATTTCATGCGATATAGACGTGTGTAACAGTCGGCGTGTATCGTTTTCCTGATCGATGAAATTCGCGTCGTTTATACCATAGACACTGATTTCAATTTATAAAATTAAACGACTGGATGTGCCAGAGGGACTTGAACCTCGACGTGTACCGTCTCTCGTAGCAGACTCACGTTGCGACGCACATCAAGGAGCTTCCGTCACGATTTTATTCGATTTAAAGGCCTCGATAACGTTGATTAAGGTTAAGGTCGAGACGCCCTATGAGCGCGAGTCGCTATTCTCATTGTAATGCATTGAAACTCGGGAGGGAAAGAGTCAAGAGGGAAATCCAATCGGTCGACCTGGTAAATCACGAAGGGTTTCGTCATAACGTCATTTAGCCACGTGCACCCAGCTCAGTTATATCTTCGATCGAGTTTAAAGAGCACCGCGTCCGACCAGCAACGGCTACACACCACATAGCCAATACAGAGTATTTTTGCGCAACGATCACCTCTTCTCGTTTGGCGAACAGGTAGATGTAGGTATACAGTCCTGTCAATCCTTGCGAAATAATCACGGTGTACACGACTACCGACAATGAAAGCTCACCGATCATATCAACGCGGTATTAAACAAGCCTCGAGCCCAGTCTGACCAGTTTAGAAGGCAAAATTATGGCCGGTTTTCAGTGACGAAGAGGATGGCCAAAAAAGGGTGACCTCCTTCGACCTGTCAAAGATTTGACTTTATTTCGAGGCACGAGGATACCGATTATTGCAGCAGGCAGCTGTACGGACGTTTTTGATGTCTCGTGATTCATTTGTAGGTGAGTGAATACGCGTGTCATTGTATGGCCTAATAAAGTATAGCAATTACAGTCATTACCATCGTTTGAGTCGAAAAGTTACCGGCTCGTTGGCCATGAAGATCCAAGTAAGGCTGGGCGCCTATGTATAGCGTGTACTCATACTCGCCGTATGTAGAACGTACTGAGAGAGCGAAAACTTCTACCTGATACACGCGGTCGCTATTTAAGCAAGGCTGCCCATTTACGATCCGCGATAACTGTGCCGCGATTTCAGTCTCATTTATGATTATAAACGCAGGCGGGCATTCGTGTCGAAAGGTGAAACGATATTGTTGATAAAAAGAGGAAATGGAGGAACGAATATGGAAATCGATAAATGAAATGTTGATACACTTCGAACGACATTCGCTCAATGAATTGCGAGCCTCGTATAGACACGGCATCGAAGCTACCTGGCAACAATCTAGCAGCGGTAAGCAGCCGGCATATATGTGGAAATTGAAGCGTGGAATTGCTCAAGCAGAAGTCACGGAGGCAAATGAAAGCAAGGAGAATGTCCTCGCGAGGTTAGCCACGCTCCATTAATTTTATTACAAACGAGTCAAGCGAGCAGACGACTCTCCTCTCAATCGATGCCGAGCAGTCTACGCGGTCCCATTGCCGATCTGCCAGGTAGAATTTCGTTTGAAGAAGGAAGAATTGTGCGGCGAAAGGTCGAAATTTTGTCAACTTTTAATTCAATCTAGTTTTTTTTTAAATTTTTTTTTCAATTTTTACAGCTAATTGAAGAACGGATGGTATCGTATTGTTGCTCATAAGTTTCGAGCGAAACTTTAACAGCCAAAGTTCTGACGGGGAGTGAACGCTTCCTGTCCTCACGAACGTCTGATGAAGGTTCGCGAATAGTTTTCAGTTACCTCCACCGCAGGAACTGCGCGTTTCTTACGTTTGAGTGACGGGTAAGTATTCATGCTGCAGAGTGCAGCTTCGAGTTTGAGAAGACTCAATCAATAAGATATTCAGCAGTCGCGGTTTAAAAACGTAGCACTGCTTTTGCGGGGTTATTGAAATCACAACGATTCGACTTATACATATAGTTGTATACGTCGTTAAACAGAGATCTTTTCGCAGATGAATATGATCTACATTACAAAGCCAATGTTTTGACATATGAAGTAACTGCCAGTTGAAGTAAAAAGAATTCCTCGGCCACGTTGACAGATGGCGATAAAATGTAGGATGTCTCCCATGGTCTGACCAACCGTTTTTTTCCACCTTACGTAAGAAACATTTTTTCGTACTTATATATAACCTCCGTCATCCCCACTCGACAATATTGTTGCCGTTTGGACAGCGAAGAAGCTCTTCTGTACATCAATCACTCGACTCAGGTTTAAGCCCAACAGTTTGTCTTCTTACATGTAACATAGCGCTTGTCTAAGGGCAGTTGGATTCTGGATTGATTATAGCTTGGGATTGAAATGATCTGAGACACTGGCTGAGGGCAGTGTTTAAATACGAATTCCAGAATGCTTTAGGCCCTCGGAAATTCTGGCGAGCGATTCTTTGGTCGGTTTAACGAATGTGGATCGAAAACGAAAGCCTCGATACCGAGGACTATTTAGAGGCGTTTAGGCGGGCGTAAAATGCGAGGAAAACGCGTGTAAAACGCATCTGTGAGTGACGTATCAGCGACAATCAGCAGGGGCGCGTTTGTGTTTGTAGGTAAAAAGCGAGGCGGCTCTGATTAATGGCTGCTGGGGTCCATTATTCATTACATTAGCCAGTGGCGAGTCATGGAAACGTGCCGTGTCACAGCGAGTGTGGAATCAATCGTTTCCCCTCTGCATATACGTATCTGGTGGCTAATATAGTCCGTGGTAAACGAGCATAGGTCACAGACTGGAGATCAATAAGTATACAAAAATCAGAGATTTGAGAACGAATATACCGAATATAATATAAGGAATGAAATATGCCGCGAAATTTGATTTTATGATTTTGAATAGCGCGTTGGGCAAGGGCTGATTAAACGATGCCTAAATCCCCCATACTTTCCAAAGTCCAGGCAGATAATTAAAACCATCGATTAGCGAATCTCTGATTCGGACTGTGAGGCGGAACGATATTTCGGCAAAAAATCTCGTCGCTGTATATTTTGTTCCCACTGCATTATTCAAAAGGCTGAATGTACCGAATGAAATCATTCAGCGACAGTGATAGATGGCTGTTTGATATATTTTCATTTCGTATGCATGCCAGTTTTGTTACGACGGTATCAAACTGTTTTTATCGAGAAAAAAGGACCTCTATCCGTCCGTTTTCTGATTTTTTTTTACTGACGCACATTAAATTTTTGACGTCAGCGATTCCAGAGTTTATATTATCATGTACGTTTTACTTTCGAAGATCGATCTAGTAATTGGAATTTTCCATTATGCCTAAAACTCATTTTATTTCGAGTTTTTTTCCACGACTGTCACGGTCTACCGTTTCCCCTATACTCCGGTCTTTCGTTATGACGAAATCCGATCGTAATCGTAAAGTTAACTCAGGGCGTTAAAGCTCCATCAATAACTCAGTCGACAACCGATTTGCAACACAGCCTCGAGGCAGCGAAGTGACTCCCTCGACGCCGCGACGCGAACTGAACAGTAAAGGCAGAAAAGGAAGAAAAATGCAACAAAAAAAAACGGGAAAAAAATAGAGAGAGAGAGAGAAGCAACGGAAGAAAGCGTCAAGCGATGACTAGCTGGCGTATTACGGTGCTTGCAGTAGGTTATGGCGTAACTCGGTGAGGGAAAACAGCCGTTAAGCTAGTCACTTGCCGTTCTTCGCGGAAGGATTCCGCGACCGTGTAGTCGGGTGGCTCGTGCGCGGATCTCTTCCATCATGATTGAAAATAACATCAAAGATATTGCGCATACTTATAACAGCCACTAGGCTGTGGGACTTGTAACGACATCCGATACAGTCGCCGAGGCCAACTACACCAGCAAGTTTCCCGCTTCTGAAATCCGGCGACACTGAAGCTGCTGCAGTACGGAATTATCTGCATAACACCCGATATACCTGAGTGCGAAATGCATAACTGTACAGACTCCGGAGTCTTATGACTTGACTTGTGCCATTAGCCATGACGTTCCCGGAAATTGTTACGCGGAATGCGACCTGCAGGACCTTTTGGTATTTGCGATGAATTTTTCTGTCGCGATGATCGAACGACCTGAACTAAAATTGCAGCTCTGTTCAAGTGCCTAAACCAATATATGGTATGGTAATGGGTTGAAGGTGTGAAAACTTTAGCCCGATGTGGAATCGCGAGAGTGAGAAAAAAATTATGAGCTTGAATATGCGCGGGGGCTTGCGATTTATCAAGTTACGTTGACCATTGTTAAGTGTAGGTACGCATATGCAGAAAGGGAAATATTAATTCTGGAGGCGACGTGTTCGCTTTTGGTAAAAGTATGCGGCGTTGATCGTGCGGGCGAAAGTCCCGGGCATTATTACCTGCCGGCAAAAGGTAGCGAGAGTAGGTATCTGGTAGGGCTGGGCAGAGTCCGTGTGGTACGATGAATACGAGATGCCTACGCTGCTAAAACTACCCCATACCCGGTGTCATGAATAATTCAAAAACGAAGAAGAACCAGGCCCGATTTCAGCGAGGCGTTCGCTCGTTCGCTTTGACGTACAATATAGATATATTTCGATTGATTCTAGAGCAAATATCAACCCGTCGGGATATAGCTACTCGCGACTAGCCACCCGATCGTCAGATAAATATGAAACACCTTTGGATCAGCGAGAGGATTACCTGAAGCGATAAGACACTCACCGATCGAACCTGGCACGCGAGTCGCATCGCATATATACCCTGCCGAGAAAACTAGATATAGATATACCATATGCCCAGGTAAATATACTCGTATGTACATCGTGTGCGAGGTTAATCACCGGATACACAATCTAGTTTGCAGATTATTCGTATAATTAACTGGTCGAGCGCCTATAGCGTCGCGGTAACAACCCCGCCTGCGAGAACGAAGAACCTATATTACTGCGGCCTCTCCTTTTCCTTCCTTTTCTACTTCTTCCGTTGCAATTCTCGGCCCCTACGCACTATCCACGTTCATTAGTCTAGCCAGTATGTGGTGACCGAATCGTGATTTAATTACCTCGTTAATATTTCGTATCTGATGTAAAACTACTTCGTTTGCGGTCTGACGAATTAGGACTATAGCTGCGCGTGCCACGTTATCGCGGAATGACTGACCTCTTTATTATCGCACGTGTGTGTCGCGGTCGTTCGCTGATCTGATAAAAGCCGGGGTTTTCGAATGAGAAAGAAATAACGATCGGGGAAAGTTCGACAAACAAGAAAACACTCGAGACAAGTTATAGTCGCTTTTGCTCCTTTCAAACTCGCAGCATCCTTGGTAGAGTTCGTAAGATAATTCTGAAGGTAAATGATCGTGGCACGAGACGTGTCAATTTGTTGAGCAACGGCACGGCGACTTCCTAACCCTAAGGGAATTTATCTCGTTGGTTAACTTATACACCTTGTGATTAAAGTATAAAAAATTCATGCAGGCATACGGTGATATTTGAAGGATTCAAGGAAACCTGTGGCCGAGCATGAATTGAGCCTACAGAATTGTCGGGGCAAATAACTTTGTTGTAATTATGACCACTTTGCGTTGATTAACCCATGCGAATCACGAGGGAAAGCGCGGTTTAACTACGTTTGCAAATTAGTAGGGGAATTGCGTAGCTATCTGGGACTCGGTGTATACACGCAAGTACGTGCAGCCGGCTATCTACCTGCATGTACGTACTTGTGGTATACATTCTAATTGTCAAAGCTATACCTAAATTCAGCTGGCGTAACAGCCGGCAGTTCTCAGCTGAAAGTAAACTACCACGCAGCGTCAGCACCAGCCCCAGCAACAGGAACATCCTCACCTACAGAGAGAGTGCCCATGCCATGCCGGTGCCTAACGTAATTGTTACAAAGTCTACGCCTCCCCTATTCCCGGTGGTTTAAAATTGTGAAAAAAATTTTTGTTTGGCTTTAGAATTTCGCGTGGGGTGAAAATCAGCCGGGTAGAATGACTCGGGGCTGTTTCAGGTCCTCGACAAACACAGAGAGTTGAATGAGGGGAGTAAAGATCTTTAACTTCAATTCTCCCTGCGAATATATATCTACAGCGTCGAATTTCTTGTTTCTAATGTTTAGCGATTGGTGAATTTATTAATGTTCAAACCCCCTCTGCAAGCATTTGTTGTAAGGGATGAAAATGAGACGTTGCAGTACCGATTGAATTTCTTCTACGCTCCTCTCTATTACGCGTCTTAATTTTCCGTTTCGTTTCACAACCTCGCGCGAGCGAGCCCTTATTACGACCTAAAGAATTCATCCAGTTTTACCAGAGGATTCGAAGGATAATCTTCACGGTCGAAAAGCGACACCCCAAGAGATCCATCGCCCGAAATACTCGCAGCAAAGATAATAATAATAAAAAAATAAAAAAAGATGGGCAAGGGAAATAAGAAATAATAGGCCCCAGTGGTGAAACCTAAGACTTTTCAAATATTTACCGTAACCCACCATCGCGTGTATTTTTCGACGTAATAATAGACACCGCAGGACCCATGGGGTAGTTTACTGGCTGCGCCTCCGAGACAAGATGGAAAAAACCAAAAAACCTCTCGCAAAATATGTATAAATCGGGAACTAACCGAGGCTAGCCTCTGCGGGAGGCATTTTAACATTTTCGTTTCACATATATCTTCCTGATTGTATACGGGCAGTAAAGTACAATAATAACCTATTGAACCATACAGTGAAGAATTTCATTAAAACAGATTGAACATCCAGCTATAGATCTTAATGAAAATGCATACTTTTATTAGGAAATTGTACTTACCTCAGAATCGTGGATCGTTAGTTGAGCGCGAGGGATATGAAATCTTATCTAACGAATATGCGCTAAAAGATATTCTACTTATTTGAGAGAATGAAATTTTTTTACTTCAACTTAGAGTTTTATTTTTCAATTATTATCATGAATATCCTTGATAGTTGGCCTGGTATAGAATAGAGTACCTATTCTGAAGTTTTATAGAAGCTATTTGTCTGCCACTATTGTTAAAGTTTTTAATGGTCGAGATAAATGCACAGAAAGATACATATCCCGATCGTTAAATGAAATAATATCGTTAGAGCTCGTTGAAGTGAAGAATATGCGGGTGAAAGTAACAGAACTATGTAATTACTGGTACGAACGTGGATTTGGAAAGAGGTTCGAAGAAAAAGTAAATAGTTCTGTACTGAAAAACGATTTCGTAAGGTCATGGAATTTGATAATGAGGAAAAAATTGATTGGGATTCATATTTGTGAACGGTGTTGAAATAAAGAAATTCATTTCCTTTTTCTTTTTTACAAACGTTGATATTGTTTAGATTTTTTTTTTTTATTTCAGTGTATTTCGTTTCATACTGACTGAGAGAAGAATCTAGACGTAAAGTAAGTAAAAAACACGAATGTAAAATAGTAACGAATAATTTCACCAACCGCAGGGGCAGTCTCTCTCTCTCTCTTTCGCTCGCGAGAGTACGTGACAATACGTGGATCGCGCGCATCCAGATCGCAGATTGAAATTGGCATTGTTGGACCGTAGTCGAAGTCTGTTGTTCAACGTCGTATTCGAATTCGTCCGCGGTCCGTTACTACGTGACTCGTCAAGACCCGACCATCTGCTTCAAGAGCCTACAGCTTTTCGCGATTCTACTTTACACCGACGCGAATTACCATTGGGTACAAAAAAAGGCCTCGGTGTTAAACCATCGAAAGTGAAAGTGGCCCGGGCTTACCTTTGCAAACAATAGAAATAACTTAATTACGGCACGCAACCGTGTCCCGAACTTCTCGCGTTTCCACGTAGTAAAGTATAATTAATTCGTTTTTATTATATCGCATGTCTCTTTCTGCCGACAGATTTTATTTGTCGACGAAAAAATCAGCGACTCGAACATGATTATTGGAAATAAATAAAAAGATGCCGTGAAATTCTGTACTTTGAAGCAGACGACAGACGTGTTTTTCTTTTTCTTTTTTTTTTTTTTTTTTTTTGAGTAAATAAATAACTGAGACGAGAGTAAATTGAGAAAATATTTTCATTACAAAGTCCGCCCATCGTTGAAGAGTAGAAATTAACGAATTGTTGAAATATCAGTGAAACAAGTCAAACGTGAGAAAAACAATCGCCCATTACTCTCGCCGGAGTTAATTGATCCAAGGCCAAGTTAAAAATGCGATCACGAGTTGGTGAAATTATTCAATACGGGGAAACGAGGCTACCCTATAAACACACATGTATTCTAATAAATATGAATCGTTAAACAGGCATCGCTACCCGCACATATCATGTCGCTTAAAACTCTACTTATAGTATGATCCTTGGTACAGCGAATAGAGCTTGCACACACATCTCTATACCTAATTTAATGATTTAGCGTAATCGATTCTTGCATACACAATATACAGACACTCGCGTCCACACTTCCATACTGCATACTGGTTTGTTTAAAATACACATATGTGATCAATCAGATGTGTGACGACGTCGACGTCACGTCGTATACACATATACAGAAATTTCTGATAATTAATACGGTAAGCGTGATGTCTTTTGGTTGAAATATATATATATATTCTCGAAAGAACGTGTCGAGTTACTCGAAACTTATCCCTACAGGAGTATAAATCACGCAACCGTGTTAATTATCAGCAATTCATTAACAATATATTGACACGTGTATATAACAGACATATAATATGCTACATAAATAGTGATTAACCGCGGTACACAATCAAGCAGGTGACTCGGTCGGTACGTGACGTTAATTAGCGATACGGTTTAGACTAGGAGCGATATGTGGTTGTGATTGTGGGCCGACAAAATCCGATTCTAACTGAGCTGGTGGAGGATAATTGTTGCGGGGTGCGTCGGATGGAATTCAATTAACTCCTTGGGTCAAACTACTTTCGAAGTACAGGTGCACGGCGACGTTCGGTGGCGGGGATACGGAATATATGCATAAGGAAAAGTAGAGACATGATTGTGAAAATGGAAAGTTAGGTAGTAATAGAAATGGCGAACAATTTTTTTCTACAATTCATAAGAATGTTTCGCTTCTTTTAACCGAGATTTTTCAAGGACCAGGGCTCGTACAAAATATCCTGTGCAATAGTTATTACAAGTTGATAATGATACCGGCTTGTTTAACAAAAAAAAAAAGGAAAAAAAAAAGAAATGCTGCAAGTAAAATGAGATGAAGTATGAAATGAACGAAATGAATGACAGAGATTCCGAGGCGTGTGCGAGAATCTCAACTGGCGTTGGACACGTTAGAAATTAGTGAACTGGAATAAATAGGAGCGAGAATATAATGGGGTAGATCGAAGGTGAGGAATATCGAGTGAGATAACAGCTCGAATAACAAGATCAACGAAACGTGATCAAATTTCGTTCAGTTTTCCGAGACAGTGGAGTAGGATAAAAGTACTACTACTCTGTGAGGAAGATGAATGTGCGATCGGTGTACCGCAATTTGGCTGCAGCTGTAGGTATACTATAATATGTACTATGGATGAAACGGACGAAGATGAGATGGTAGAAGAACGATGATGGGATAGCGACAGGCAAGTCAAGTGCAGCTATTGCAAAATGTAAAGTATAAGGTGACATTGAAAAGTGGGTAACAGCTCAAGCAAAGCTGGGCAAAACAGAGTTGTTTCAAGTTTCAACGATAGCAAGTTGGTCGACGCGATGGCTTCCTCCAACATTTTCAGCGCTTGAGTCCCCCGGCGTAAACGAAGGCGACCCATTTATAACCCACACGTAAAACCATTATCCTTACCCAAACACCGCGTCGACCCCTTTCCCTTTCCCTTTCCCTTTCCCTCTACCTTTCTTTTTTCCCCATTTCCTTTTCCCCAAACCTCACCGCACCATCGGTAGTCCTGATAAATACTCAGGCATGCAGACTGGCAGACAGACAGACAGAAAGACGGACGCACACACATACACATACACATACACATCATACTGCAAATAGATGTAGTTTCTTTCTTTTTTTCTTCTTTTTCTTTTACGATTTTCTATACACATATAGACATTATCGGGCAATCATCGAGATCGCTTAGTTCATACGGTCGGGGGTGAAGGGCGAAGGGTGTGGTAAGTTAAAACTGGTGCATCTCTACATATAGGGTATATGTTACATTGTTTTTTGCGCTTCTTCCTTCTTCCGAACGAATATACGAAATGGTACAAATTAAACTTCATATCTATCGTCCACACACTGTTCACGTACACGTGGTTAGTTCCCAGAGGAACAACTTCATTCCGGTTGTCGCCGTTTCGGCATCAGGAACCCAGGCAATTATTAACATGTGCTGTATGCCGAGGGCCCGAGGGCACAGCGTGGTGCGGATGTACTGTATAGGTAGTAGTTGGCAGCGTGCCGTTTGTTTGCACCAGGGAATACAGAAACTTGACGTTTATTGACGAGAGGAGGCTTCTTCTTCTCTTCATTATGGTTATCATTATCATTATCATTATCATTATTATTATTATTATTTTAATTATTAATATTATCATTATTTTTATTATTATTCAGTACCGCGTAGGTATAGTTTCTCTTCGTATTACGTAAATTCATCTTTCTTTCGGTCAAATAGTTATTTTCTTAGTTTTTATTCAATCAATCAATTCTTTCCACTGGTGAAACCAGACGATACTCCATAGAAGAGATTCCTCAGGCTATGATACACGATGGCTTGGCCTCGTGACTCTCACGAGATCGGCACTGACGTTGGTCATTAGCGGGATAAGTGGGACTCCTTTCCTTTCCCCACCTCTCTATCCTCTCTGCAGTTCACGACTGACTGACCGACCGACCAACCTGAAGAACATACTGATGATGGACGGGCGGATCGGACAGTTAATAGAGTTTACCGTGTTGGGTTATCTCGCGCACGTTGTTGCTTCAGAAGAGAAACAACAAAAAGTACAAAGGCGAGAGCGGAAGCCGGATTGGCCTCTCGCACTTACGCCCAGTTTACGGTATAAGGTATACGGTATTACGCGTACGTTACGTTAGTACCGCATGTATATATACGTGTATATTATATACACATATGTACGCTCTCACGGTGAATGTAATCGGGAACGTACTCGACGTAAGCTAGAGACGTGACTCGTTGGCGAGCAGCTCACGTACTCGCACCGTTACAGGCTCTCTCCTGTACACCTCCATCTCCATCTCCATCTCCATCTCTTTTTTCTCTCTTTCTCTTTCTTCCTCTTTCTTCTCTCTTTCCTCTTTCTCTTTCTCTTTCTCTACTCTCTTTCTCTCGTTCCCGTCATTGGTTCATGGATTATTCATTTCATTCAATGCTCGTCTGTCGTAATCGCGCGATGCGATAACGCGATCGGACAGACAAACGGACGGGCATACGAAGAGCGGGAAAAGCTTCCTCCGATACGGAGGATATGCGACGAACGACACTTTCGCATTTTACCGAACGGAGAACAGTATCTTCATCCCTCGCGGCCGAGACCACAGTCGGTGAAACGCTGCGACGAGACACATCATCCCATCTATATCTCATAGTGCCGCGATTTCATTTAATCGTTTCGATCCCTATCACTTACTCACTGCAGTCACATATCACTCACTCTTCGGCTTGAAGCAGCGTGCGAAAGTCCTGCTGAAGCTTCGACTCGTGGTAGCTCCAAATATCGCTGAAATCTTCGTCCGGGAATGCAAAGTCCGATTTACAGTCCTCGGCAGCAGCCGTTGGCGGCGACGACGAGTAAAACTTTATCTCAAGATCGCGATGACCGTTCGGCGACGTGACAATCTCCGTTGAGACTTCGAGACCCTGTGACATTCCAGGTGACGATGCGGATTCACCGGTGCTCCAGCTTCTCCACGAGTTCGTCCGTTTTCCTCTTGCAGTTTCGACGGGCGCTCTGTCGCCGATTACTCCGACACTCCGATTGGGGGTTATTTCATCACTAAAGAAGCTCGTCGGGTCGCTCCAGCTCCGACGTAAAGCAGCGTTCTCTCGTTCCAAGTAAAAGGACGGAACCGCCGATGACTCCTCGAGGTATTCAATCGCTTTTTCTTGCCCCGTCAAACCTTGGGAGAGGAACAACGGGACGTGAGAAAACTGTGAATTGTTGTAATCAGTCGGAGGTGGCGTCAAGTACGGCGAGTAACCGTTTTGATCTACGTCCCATATCAAGCCTGACGGGTCGCAGTATCGACATTGACAGGATCCTGGCCCTTCGAAGACACCTTCCTCACAGCCTGTTCCTTCGTTGCCGCCGTCGACCACGTGGACAAGCTGGTGACCACCGTTTCGATAGATTCTCGCCTCGGTAGCGACCGGCTGCATACGACCGGGCGGCATTACGACAACGTTTCTGTTGTTATCGAGAACTTTGACGAGATGTCGATGGTATCTTTGCCTCGTATCGACGATCTCTTGTGTCGAGTGGGGTCGAACGGAAGAGTAACTTTCTCTGGTTGACGGTGGTCGACGGTGACCGCCAGGCGGTGTCCGGTGGGGTTCGAACCGTTCGTAACAGACAGGGACGTACGGTTTAAGGGTGACTATACTAGACGCCTCGGAGACGCCTCCAGCGAGTTCTTCCGATTTCGATATTTCCGTCGTCACATTTGGCGGCTTCCGGTCCTTCTTTCTACGTTTCCTCGGTTTTATTATCCTCGGCAAACTGTTCTCAGAGTTGTTAGACCCCGAACTCTCGTCGCTGGCGATACTCAACGAGTCTATGCTAGCCACGTTCCCGCCATTTATATCCTTCCCAGTTGATCCTTCTTTCAAGTTGCTAGTCTTCTTCAACGGATCAACGCTACGTTGAAAACGCGGCGGTGGACATCGCGAACCATTTCCCAAATTCACGTTGTTCGGAACTACAGTACCATTATTATTGTTGTTGCTATTACTATTATTATTATTACTGTTGCTGCTGTTGCTACTATTATTATTATTGTTGTTGTTGTTGTTGTTATTATTATTATTCACAGAATTTCCATTCTGAACTTTTCCTCGGGCGTGAAATCGACTCGTTAAAATAAGCGGAGCACCCTGAGTATGAATGGCGAGTCTTGAGAGAGGACTTCGCTGATGAAGATTTGCTTGTTCAGTTTCAGTGACCGATTGTTGTTGCTGATGCTGCTGTTGCTGTTGCTGTTGCTGTTGCTGTTGCTGTTGTTGCTGTTGTTGGGGTAGAGCAGGTGACGAACGATGGTTGTTCCTCCGCGGAGAAGACGTCATGGAAATCAGCGGAGCACCAGCCCAGCCACCGGGGGCAACATATTGAACCTGACACTGATCGGTGGAGTTTGACGATGAGTAATTTTGCGGATAACGAGGTTTCCCTCGGGACAGCTGCTCCTGCTTTTTAACGCTTTTGTGAAGGGCAGGACGAGCGCTGGACGATATCAAACAGCTGCCGATGTATCGTTCTACCTCCAGAGCACCCTGGGAGGTCGGGCTCATCTTACCGTCGATACTCCCGTGCCAATCTATGATTATATCGTAGTATTACGCGCGCGACAATACCACCTTTACCTTGCACAAACGCGACTCATTACGTCGTCCGTTTATTCACAGGATGAAAAAGACAAGCACGGAACGTCTATCACGGATACTTTTCTTTCTTCTCTTTGCTTATCCCATTATTCTCCGAGGAAAAAGCACAAGCTCGGAAATATTTTTCACTACGGTTCACTGAGACGGAGAGATTTACGCTCCGGTTAACTAGGTCAACGAGAGAGCCTAGTCCACCTCCTGGTTTTCACCGATTAATTATTCGCCGGTTTACCCGAATCCCGATTATGTATTCGCGTTAATATCGTTCTTAGATTTGACTCTGGTCAACGACGGAACTTTACCGAGGATCTTTCACCTCGGGTTTTCTCACTAAATGAATGACTGACTTCGGAGGATGCTGTACGCGGGCAAACCTCTACGAGACGACCTTGCGCAGTGGCGTCTCGAACAACACTGAGGTTGGGAGAGTCGCGCGCGCCGACACCGTCTCTCTGCCCCGGGTATGTAGCCACCCCCACCCCGACGCGACGGTACTGCGTCCGCCACCTCCACATCGGCGCGATCCCCACCCACCGTCGAGTGCCGCCAAGCGCCACAAACTTTACTCTATGTACACCGCGGTGTTCTCTACGCCGCTACAATTTACCGAGATTACGGTATGCCTGTATACACGGGGGAGAAAAACCGCCCCGTATACACCCCTGCATTGCAGGCATACATGGATCGCGAAATAACCACTGTTTCAACTATCATCAGTTCCACCTCTCGAATCTTTGACCATGGAAGCTAGAATCCGTCTGGATCATCTCGACGCGAGGTCTAAGGGTAGAAGAAACGAAGGGTTTCCCTCTTATTTCTCTCTTTTTTTTTTTTTTCTTGCCATTTTCTTACACGATTAACGAAGTACCTACTCGGCCTTTGTCACTGATTATCTCGCTCGATTCTCCAACTTGTTCTTAATTGGTGACCTTCCATTATCTTTTATCGCTGGACATTATTCACCCACGCTCACTATATCTCGAGGTATACCTACCTACGTCTACCCTCGAAATTAGAAAAACTCAGCCAGTCGTAGTCGAGTAGGTATCTAGCCACGTTCTCATATCGTCGAAATGAACTTTGGTATTGGTCACAGATTATGAATGGGTCCATCAAGATTCGAATCGGAAGATGATGGAAGAACGTACCTACTGCCACAGTACGTGGTGTAAGTTCAAGTGGCACCATCCCAGAGTTCGCAATTATTATTGCGGTAGCAAGTGATTCCATGCACCGGCTGCAAATTAGAGGCTTCGTTAACCGAGTGATTACTTCTGCTTTCATCCTCCGGAGTAGGTACCGAAGACTTGATTATCTCCCGCCACGATGATGGACACGAGTCATTATGTTGTAGTATATTTATCGTCGTTTGATGTCGCTTTCGTTCTTTGTTCTATCATATTTTGAGGGTTTATCATGAGATTCCGGAATTATAAAATGGGGATTTTCAAATCCCGGTTTAATACCACGACGTTTAAGCTGAACTAAATGAAGTGCCTTTTGCAATCTGGACGTGGACTGTCACCGGCGTATTTAGTACCCATGAGTAAAGTTTTATTATGATAAGATATCTTCATTCTTTCCACGTCACGTTTCCTCCGCTTGACATTTCAGAGGCAAAAATAACTTTTCGTTATGACGGAGATAACAGTCGAGTTTAGGAATACTGGTACCGCATATATACCCATGCCGTGAAATACCCGTCAAAGTCTGCAACTGTCTAACGTAACGCGTAAGAGAACCGTATCAACTTATCGAAAGGCATTCTTCGTGGATAAACGAACTCTCTTAAGTCAATAAGAGACGAAAAGACCGCGTTTCGTTATCGCGGAAATATTACAGTGACTGAACCCTCCCCGATCCTGAGACACGGTCGAATAACTCGCGTGTCAGGGGTTCGAGCAGCTCCACTCACGCTTGTTAACGGAAATGTTTTCAGCATCGGTTCAAGAATTTCTCAAGTTCGTTGGGTTGAATCGGCGAAGGGTATGGCCTCCGTACGGTCCATCCAACAAGCAAACAGTATTGTGTACCTCGACCCACCTCTCGAAATAGATTTTGGAAATTTCAAGTAACATACAGAAGCATCACTCTCGCCGAGATACTGAGATACTTTCGATTCTCTGATAAATTCTGAAACCTCGATCGTGTAACGATAATTCGATAACTAGATACGCAAACTTTTACCTCAAATAGGACGAATCCTCGGTACATATATCTGTACAACTATATTCCTTTCCAAATCGCGGATGGAATTAACGCGTTTGTGAGAATAAAACGAGCAAATAAAAAGAGGGAAAAAAATATATATATAATAATCATAAAAAGTCCTCGACGGTAGACTGCTTTCACGCAAAACGAAGTAGGTACTTGTCGTATTTGATCCTACAATTATTATACCACCGTCTGGTTTTCAATTATTCTGTGTCATGGCGCCGATTAGCAACTGTTTGCCTTGGTTCAAGGCACTAAGCTCCCTCTCTTTCTCACTCCCTCTGTGAAATTGGTGGAATAATCACGGGAACAGCTGACTGATATTAACAAAGAATACAATTACGTGTGTCTCGGTACCGCGCCTGCTATTCGCGTAAACTGTCGAGATTCGCGTGCCGCAAACAATTTTGAAAGGAGCAACTCTTCCACGGTGATAATTCGTTAAGAATCCCCTTCTCAGCCAAAATAGAACGTTGTAAAACCACCGCAACCACCGCAGGCAGCCCCAACCCCCAACCCGAGCTGGCCGACACCGCCACTGTTCCTTGGTGTGATTTATGATCGTTTTCTCACCTAAGGCATTTGCCCGGCTCGACTGGTAGCGTAACTTACGCCGCCTCGTCTAAGACCCCGTCCAATATAGAATGCCAAAGCTCCCTAATCTCTAGTTGTAATCAGAATTTGGCATTACGCCTTGCCACGAGCGCTGCACCAGTTTCCATAGTTTTCGACCTTCGCGGTTTAAAGTTCTACACAAGTACGTAGATGTGGGAATCTACGTGTAACATACACATTGTGTAATGTTATGCATGGGCACTCGGTCGTAACTTGCAATCACGGTTTGTATCCAATTTCTATATCAAATAGTGTCGCGTTTTGCGCCGTCGTGTACCCGCAAGTCGTTCCCCTGCATACAGATGCGGCCCGATGCGCGGGACGTTGAACGAAAAAGACATGAAATTTTTGGATCAAAATTTCATCACGGAAAGTACAAGCCATCCCTGCACCCACGGAGAAGCATGATACGGCGAACGAAGAATGAATTTTTTATCAGAGTATACAAGATACAGATGTACCTAATTGAGACGAATCGTTCTTCAACTCTAAATCGCAGTATTTTATCTCGCAGGTTTTCAGCATAATGGTTTGTACGGCAACTTTCTTTCAGCTGTGTGCCATCTCAGTAATTTTTCATCGCTCTTGAATCACGAGAAAAATCTGATAGGGCCGCTACGATCGGCTGGGTTCTGCTTTATTCTTTGATAAACGAAAGATTATCACCCGTGACTCACCTTTTTCTACTGAAGATGTAATTTTGAAGCGATTCGCGTTGCCGGTATAATTATAAAGTAAGGAGAAAAAAAAAAGAGTTTAATTTGTCGGTAGAAATTACTGCAGGAACTAGATATTACAAGCAATTATAAGGTCTTCCTGTGCGCACCGACCATAGTGCGGCTAGTCGTAAAGTTGCGAGAAACTATATACGCGGTTCTAGGGAAACTCATGAGAAACTAAAAGGCCTGATATTAATTACTAATCGTTAATTATTAGCTACGAACGACAGTGGGGAGGGGTTTCAAACTTTGAAACAGCTGGATCAGTTTTTACGTCATTTTTATTCCTTCCTTAACGACCCGCGGCCCGTTTTATGTCAGGCTGACTTCTTCCCACGATCGCGATATATTTTCGCATAAATTTATATCCAGCAAGGCCAAGGATAAGCCGATGATGTTATGTTGGCACTGCACGCCCACCTATACGACGGACTGTCAAACTGGAAGAATTTGCGCAACGGAACATGAGCAAGTTTCCTCTTTCAGAATTAGGAACTCAAGTTCGACGACACCAGTTCTTCTGCGACCAACATTCATTGGCACAGACATTGGTCGGTTAAGGTCAGCTTACCGATCGTTCTTGTCACGTGACCATAAAAGAAGCACCGAATATTTGCGAATTAGAGAACCGTAGAGCAGGAATAAAAAAAAAAAAAAAAAAACTGTCCTCGACACCCACGCGGAATTATTAAATATGTACAAGCAAAACTTTTCTCCCCGTATGTCTGCTCCCAGGTGTTTAATTTATATTTCATAATCTCACACTCCTTCTTGGGCTCAAATCTGAAGGAAGAATTATTTAGAAGTGAAGGTACACGGTTTACTTTGGAGGAAGATAAGCCATGATGATTATTTTTTTTTTATCTCTCTTTCTTGTCGCGCGAAGTTAATCTGGTATAGGGTGGAGGTTAATTACCTCAATAGAGTCTGCCTAGAAGTTGAAGGAATAAAAAAAAAAAGGAAGAAGATAAAAAAAAGGGGGTAAATGAGAAAGTTCATTTCAATGTACCTATCTTCTGATCTTTGGTTTTTAATAGGCATGCAAGTACGTGGTATGAAACACTCGTGGTTACACGAGTAGGTAAGGAGTAGGGTACCGAGGAGTCGCGCGGTGATCACAACTCACGACTCTTAGTATGTATTCTCCGATGGCAACTGTCATGAATTGCAAAGTGAAAGCCAAGTGATATTTCAGTAGCCGGACGTGAAACATGCACTTGCTATTCAAAAGCTCCATGCCACGATATAGGGTCTTTAAATGGTGAACGTTAACCAGTTCTGTTTTAGAAACGACCGGAACCATAAGTGCAAGTGAAGTCGCTCACTGCAAATATGACTGACCCCTGCTGAGCGCAGCTAAAAGAATTTCGACGATTTCATATTAGAATGCATTTCTGCGTACATTATGCGATTTTATTTTTTTCTTTTATCCAAAGAAGAGGTTTTTTATTCACGGTCGATTCTTCTCATCTGTCGAACCTTTCGATATCCGTGAAATAGTCAAAACTTCGCGGATAAGAATTTATTATTAACGCGATAATTACCGAAGTGTTAAATCATTATTGGACAATATTTCTCAAGTACTTGTACCCACTTAAAGTTGAGGTAAAATCGATACTATATCCAAAGCCAGGCATCAGCGTAGTTTCAAAACTTGTGAGTCTAGTGTATGCATAGGTAGTGTATGTGCTTGCGTTATACCCAGGCCTATATATCTTCCCCTTGAGTTTAGAGCAAAGTAAATAATCGTAATTAAGCGGGGATTTGTTTTCACTTGAAGAAACTTAGCTGAAATGAGACAGGAGTTTCGGAGTAACGCAACAATAAGCATTTCTCTGCTATTCTCAGCTACCCCCAGCTATGGCCTCGGGTTTCTCTACTGTATGTTTACAATGCGTAATGTAAGACTTCAACAAGCGTGCGGTTGTGCCTTTATGTTTCTATAAAAAGAATTCCTCAGGTTCTTCTTCTTTACTGTAATGTATATAGGTATATATTCTCGTTACTATAACGCTTCTTGAAGAATTTCAGATCATCGAAACTGTAGAAGCTGCTTTGACGCTTTTCAGTCTATTGTTATCTGTCATCATGCACCCCCGTGAGAGTTATTATGCTTTTCAATTTTCTTCGCGAATATATCCTCATTAGTCATTATAAAAGAAGTACCAGGTAAGCACCAATTATTATTGTGCTCCTGAACAAAGTCCTCGATCTCTAAGGCACAATGAAATGAGATATAATCTATATCCACAAATTCATCTATAGAAGAAAAAGAAAAGAAAAAAAAAAAAAGGTTTTCCGATACAGTTCAAATCGTGGCTGTAGATCTTATGATTTACTTGCAATATTCGCAAAGCAAATTTTCGGCGACGGGGTGGTCGCATAATTTTGCGGTAAACTGATATCGAGTGGCAATTCAACAGTCGGCAATAATACCTCGAACAACAAGGAGAGTATAAGGTCCTATGGAACCGAGAATGAAGCTTAGTTACTTATCCCCTGTCAGCCGGGTTAGCTGCGACTGGATACAACCCTAAACCCCAAACCTAAAACTCGGTGAAACTGCGGAGCTGGAGGCTCTTCGATGAATTGGTACGGAGAAGTAAGAACAGAGAATCGGTGGGGTATCAGTTAGATAAAGATAAATCGACGATGTAGGTAAATACGAGCCTCAGCCTCGACCCCCTAACCTGAATTGCGTTGGGTAAAATCTTTATTAGAAGTTTATTACCTCCGAATGAATATAATTGTACTTAGATTCATGTTAGACGAATAAATATGGAAGTATATCGACGTCGAAGAATATGTAGGTATAAATAACAATAGTGAGTTGTAGTACCAAATTGAGGAGCGTTGCAAAGTTTTATAAATTATACGATAGCCAGATAGAGAGTCAGCCTTCTCGGGAGTCTGAGGTAATCGCTTTTCAACGGGGTCTTTCAACGGAATCGCTCTTTTCACGGCACTTAATCCGAAGAGCGCGGAACGACGCTGAGAGAAGAAAAGAGCTAGCGAGGGAGTAGGGAGGAAGAAAGAGGAATAATATATAGTGAAGGAGAGCGTGAGAGAGGAGGAAGAGGCCGCAGGTATATATACGAGGTTAAATAATTCAAGGGCAAAGAAATTAAAACACCGTTAATTTCCCATTTTCGTACCTAATATCCCCTGGTATAAACGACGCCCTTAATTATTGATCGTAAAGTTTTGTATCACACACGGCTATGAGGGTTTCAGGCAGAAAATATACATCAGTTGGCCCATACATATCTCTTTAGAACAGAACTATATAGGAGTGAGCCCGGCATTGTTCGGTCGTAAACTTTACGGAAGTTGCCTGGGCAATATCCGAATGGCTCTGGCGAAATTGCGATACGGGGATATTGGGGTGTCTGTGGCTGGATTGCCCAGCATCCGCGCATAGCCAGAGTAGAACCGCCTTGGTATCCACGCCGCGAGTCCCGGAGGCGAAGCAATACCGTAGAAATCTACAAAAATCTTCTTTTTATTGACTTCGTAGTTCGACGGCGTAGAGTATCGCAGTACAGACGTATAAACGTCGTTGCATCTAACGATATAGTCTGCGTGTGTCATGGGCTATCAAATAGTAGGTAATTGTCGCCGGTCACTTCCTTGTACGCGATAAAGGTCATAAAAGAGAATATATGTATATATACATGCAATGGACTAAAGTTCTACGACTATTATGCCAAAGTAGCGAAAGGAGAGTCCAACGCTACCCAATGATTTAACGATAGATCGATAGAGTTGTGAGATATCGTAGACGACACTTGACTACGTACCGAGCACTTTTACTTCCTCGACAATTTTTCCATAGGATAAAAACCGGCGATTTTAATTTTGTCAAGTAGCTATGCGCCCGTTTTTGATCGGTAGAGAGGATGCTGTATGGATTTCTAGTGGTCTTGAATTTGGCGGAAATTTTCCATGCGATTTTATGAACACTTTTAGCGTTTTAGAACTTCTTTTCTAACCAGTCGATGCGGGACTACTACGCGCACAGCGTCGACTATTTCCATTGCAAAATTATGGTAATAATAGGGTGTCGAGCGAGTATGAGAAACGACGTAAACTCACGATGATTAAGACGTGAGGCGAGCTCTCTGCGGTGAATTTTCTTAGCAAATATGTATTTTTCGCAAGACTATTCCTCTCTTGTTATAACGGTACGGATGCGTCGAGGAGTCTAGTGCGTTCGTGCGTGATCAAGAGGGTGCAGACACGATACCGTTACACACCCACAACTAGTATGAGAGTAAATTTTCTCCGCCGAAGGTATTAATGGCATTAAGCCGAGACACAAAGTAGCTACAGAGATACACAGAGCTTAGTACATAAGATCTTAAGAGAAGATGATGAGAGCGGTGATAACCGAGCTTCGGAACTTTCCACGCTTGAGTCATTTGCAAAACGAAAAAAAGCGCACGATCATAGGGGAAAACGGTTTTATTTTCAACCCCGAGTGGCTGGCAATCGATAAGACTCCCTATTCCAACGTACCTTATCCTTAGGTACCTGCCTTTACAAGATAGGAGAGAAACCTACGAATACAGCTCAACTCGACTCGCCTCCGCCCTCGCCCGTCGAATCTGAAAACGACTTTTCAGGGTTCCTGATGGGTTTGCGCCCGTGTCCGGTCTACATCTTTCGGCCACCTTTCCCTATTACTTTATTCCCGTATCCCGGTCAGGAAGCTCTTTTCGGGCATTCATCATCCTCCAGGAGAGTCTGACTAAGCTTATTGTGGGCTGTAGAGAATACGGCCCGTAATCTGGCAGTGCATCAATCTTCTTTCTGACGCAAATCGGAGGCAACAAGTGTATAGAATTTCCCGAAGGTAGTAAGTAGCTACCTATACGACTTCGATTCGCCGAATTTTCGATGCCCAATATATTTCTGTCGTTATCTAATATCTCCTCATTTTTCATCCCGCCCTTCTCCTCGCTCGAATATATAAGAAACGGATAACACCTCTAATTGGTATACACGGTAAATTTTGTCTACAAAAAAAATTCCAGTGCGAGTATATAACCACTTCTGTCTTTGTATAAACAATCTTGGATCTCCAGTCCAGTTACCCACTTTGAAATAATTCTAGTTGTGCCGGACGGCCCTGGCGGCTGTAGGATAGCCTCGGATGCAGACTCACGTCTTGTAATTGAAAAGTGAAACTTGTCGGCGTTTAGGTTATACGCGGAGTAAGTAAGACGAAGACGAAACCTGCCCTACATGAAGAAAGTGAGCAAAGTGGTCGGTTTCGTTTCGGTAATTTTCTACGGCACAACTTCCGCCATTCTCTTATCTCTTTATTTCCGCGAATTTTTTTTCATCACGCGAATTAATGGTGTCAAAGGATCACTGACACCCGGTAAAGCGAGGCGATCATTTCTAGTTGCAGATCGTACCTATACGAGGTGAAAAATACTTCCAGATCTACGGCTCGATGAGGTTAACGCCATTGCAGTTTCAGTTAGAGAGAAGGAACGAGGTGTATGACTATCGGGCGCAAAGGATGCAGCGGGATGAAAAGAGAGGCCGGCAACGAGACTGTCAGAGCAAGAAGTAGAGCAGGGTAAAAGAAGTCTCGGTGAGTCATCAAAAACAGAAAACTCCGGAAGAGTTTATTTCCAATATCCAGACAGCCCAGTGGGAGCAGGACGTATAGATATATATCCTAGCTGTGGAGAGAGAAAGAGAGAGAGAAATGGAGTCGGAAGAGTGTAAGAGTATGAGAAATTGCCAGAAGTTGTCGAGGTGGAAAGGGAGCTGGAGAAGCTGGATATAATCAAGACTTTTTAAAGCGATGAATTCTTAAGGAAATCGTAGCGCATTAATAATAATTAATTGATTAGAAAGCAAGGGATTGAGGGAATGGGTTGAGGGTGGACGATACCTCGCAGAGCCTTGGGTAATTGAGCAACGTATAATTCGCACGAGAGCCAATAAATCAGCCCGAAACTGACAGCGTTCATCTTTCCGTCCCCTGCCAGTATCCCAATCTGTTCATCCACCACGTCGCGTCGTAGCCATTGAGCGTAACTCTATTACTTTCGCCAATCCACAAATACCGGAGAGACAGAAGCAGAAGAGTGTGTATTTCGTTGAGAGTAGCTATTCCTACCTAGGTTTCCGAGCGAAACTAATCAGACCTCAGGTCACAAGTTCTGGATAGTATCGGATCGTAATTTGCAACCAATTTATAGAGCGCAAAAGAAGCCAAATACCTCGGAATACGAGGTACATACCGAACTTCTTTCATTGCGGTTAGCCTACAAGAATTCGACAAGAAATACCGTCTGTCTCGTTCGGGTTCTGATCGGATATGAAAAGAATCGACCGCGATGTATTGTACTATGCGAATACATACGTATAAGTGAAGCTGTGGAACTGTGGAACAGCTTTTCGCGAGACGGTCCATGCAGCGGACGCTAGATTAAGCAATTTCATTAAACGAGTGGAGAAAGAATCCGCAAAGTTGGCCAATAAAAGTTTTCCAGATCGTGACGCGTGTAGAGCAAGCCATGAATTTCTCAGACCCATAAAGATGGTGCAAATAGATTACCCGCGAGCCTATGCGATACGGAACAGTCTAGCAAGCAGGAAATTTATCTGGATTCGATTAAAGATGAAGATGAAGTCAAGAGACGAGGAATAAAAATATGAAACGTCGCTGTTATTTGCATATGCTGAAAGATGGGTGGATAATACACAGAACAAGGCGACAACCGCAAAGTTAACATTTCTCTAGCGTAAATCTCTCTTCAATTTATCGAACCGAATAACATCAATGGAATATAACGTTTCCTCTATATTCCATAAAGCAACGTCGTTGTCACGATTCACCCGAAACTACTGAAGTACAGAGGTATTTGGGTCACATACCAAATGTAACGCTCCGAACAAATATAATTATACTGAAATACTCGTGTTGCCTATACTCTAACGGTGTAGGTATACGGATCTCCAGAATTTCCGTACACAACTATCATTCACTCGAAGTTACTCATGCTTACAGTCAGGGTTTAGTATATGCCATCGAGTAATCGTTATGATTCAAATGTGATAATTGTCGTTCAATTTCACGAAGTTCGCCGTTCGTTGCGGAAATATTTCAACCCTGTTATAAAATATCTTTGAATCTACCGAAGCGGAAACATTTTTCAACCTGCGGCTTCGTGTCCGTCATTCCTATCCATCTGGCAATACAGATATGAAAAAAAAAAGTGGATTGAATTGAATGTACAGAAAATATCTGTTCCTTGTTTCGTTCCCTATTGTGACCTCCACTCCCGGCTCACTATTTCTGCGGACGCATATATTGCCGGTGTTAATCGAAATCCACTTTCGCGTCCCAATAATATAAACTGGAATATGAAACCATCATTCCTTCATATTGTGAATCCTTCATATAAGATTATTATTTATACGATTGTTCTTCTTCATTTTTTTTTTTTTCATTATACATTATTCTTTTTTTTTTATATAAAAGCTAAGTACCGCCGGTATGCCTTCACCTATGTAGCTTCAACACTATTGCTCTTGCGCTAGACAGAGCTCTCGGCGCAACGTCCGAAGGGATTTAATTACTTGGCGCGGAACTGCAGGCGGAAAGATTAACTACCACCGTATTACTACTCTATAAACAGTACACAGTGCTGTCGGGCTTACTGCATCTTCCCAAGACGCTAAATGGCTAAACTAAATTATGGGATGGTTATACTTACCGATTATCCATTCTCTGCTAGTTTAGCTAGATACAATCGGTGGTGTAAAGAAGACACTTCACTCACCTGTGACAGAAAATAAAAAACGAATGTGAAAATTAATTGATTATTTATTATTAGACACATTGGATATGTGAACATTTTTTAATCGTATTCCCTGGTTCATTAGAATAGTGTATATTTCCCTCGGGTGACCCCGTGGCAAGTTTGCTTGATTACCAGCTGTATAATTGTACGATGTCAGAGCGTTGGAATTCAGTCCCAAATGGCGGATATATGACAAAGGTAGATTGATTACCAGCAGTGCGAGTACTCAGAATGCGCGATATTTGGTTTTATAGAAATGGGTGAGTTCGTTTGTTAATTTGATTCGAATTGAATCGAGAATCCCGAAGCAGCGTCAGTCAATTGCACAAAAATTAAAAACAGTTTCATATTTTCCAAGTCATATGGTTTCGTCGCAAAACCACTGTACTTCGATCTCTATATATTGCAAATATCATCGATATAAATATTGCAATGAAATAGAGAGCTACGTCAAAGTAGGAACATAGCTTTATAATCTCGATTGAATTTTGTGAATCGAATCGAAAAATGATAAAGTAAAATAGACAAATGTTACAAAAATGAATCGATGATAATTCAACGGAGTAGAACTGGTGGAAATTACCGCGTAATACTTTTCCCTGCAGCGTAACGGGGACGTTAGTTGTGTTCACAGTCTAATTCCTATTTCGCAACGTAGTTTTTTTTTTTCTTCTTCTTTTCTTAGACGTGTAAGTAGGCAGGTAAGTCTATCTCTGTAGAGTGGAATGGCATGCTCTTGGGACCGTAAGAGTTTCGGGGCACCGAGTGAGGTCCGGAGTCTGCAGAGTCGGAGAAGAGAAATAAAAACGACGAAAGACTGCGAGACATTAGGAAGAACTCGAGAGTTAATTAGCAAGGACAATGCACCGAATAAATTAAGCAACGCCTGCGGGTCCCGGGTGAATATTTGAACAAACAAAAAAAACAAAAAGAAAACGAAAAAACAAAAAGAAAAAGAAAAAAGAAAAGGAAAAGGGAAAGGAAACCAACAGAGCACTTCGGGCGACCTCTGAAGCTACGCGAAATTCCTCTCAGATAAGAAAACTGGCGAGGAATTCGAGATGGATAAAAAAAAAAATCACAATGCGGATGGTGCTGCGCATTGGGTAGGTTATATAACTATATATACGCGTACGTGGACGGTTTTCGGTATGTAATCCGGGTGCAACCTTGCCGATGTGATCAGACATGCGTATTACACTTACATTTATCTTAGCCACATGTATGTTTGTTCGTCGTAGTAAAAAATTTGCAGATAATTTTTGCAGCAGAATGTGAGTCGAAGACTTTCAGACTTATTTTCTAAGCAAAAGGAGGGAATAAAAGCGGGAGAAAAATTCACGATCCTCGAGGGGGTTTAGGAAAATGAAGAAGTGCTAACCCCGCGGCGGAGACCCCCGTCCAAAGAACACTTGGCAAAAGTTTTGAATTTTTTCGGGAGCACGTTTTCAACCTTATTACGACCCCAAAGGATTACCTAGTCGCCTCGATAGCGTCATAATTAAATGGCAAAAGTGAAAAGTACCTGCCCGGGGAAAAAGATGGGGTCGCTATACCACCGCCGCCTGGTAAGCCACGTTTTTTTAATATTTTACAGAAATATTTCATGGCTGTACCTACCTAAGCTAAAGTAACGAAGAATTTATAATCTCGATAATTTGTGCCAGCGGTAAAACCGCGGCCGCAACTTTCTGCTCTTCTTTTCCTGAGTTACAAAGATTTTCTTGATCGTTCGCATGTCGCATTGTTCCGGAAAGTTCAACGCTGCGAGGAGATTCTTCCCACATCATTTCAAAGTCTGAATTTTCATTTTACGGATGGTGAAAAATTCCGTCATCAATCCGGCAATTTGTTTCTCCTCGAAAATCGGCAACAGTTTTCTTCAGCATTCAACGATCGATCCTCACCTCGATTGAGAAAACTAAATGGAAATATCTGATAGGATAGATGGAAGAGGGGAGAAAAGGGATACAGGGATAAGGCGAAGTGGCTGTATGACCGAGTTATTTATGTCCTACGAGATATGCAAGAATGAAGAAAGGACCGAGGCGCGTGTTCGGTTTGCGAATACCGGAATGTTTCGTACGTATCCTTGAATAAGGATGGGCAATATACACGCGGCGCAATGCCAAGTTCTGTCACCGCTCGTACTGACCCTTAGAAAATCAGCAATTTGCTAGTAGTCTGGTATCGATTCTCTACGCTTACCTACGCTGTTCAACTCTTCACTCTTAGCTATTCTCTACACAGCGAAGAATTTCCTCTCGAGCTTCCTTCAATTTTATTATCTCCCCGGGCGGAATATAACCTCGTTATAAGAATTACTTGCCCGTAACCTTCTGCCTCGTCGTATAACGTTGGCTTTATTTTTATAAAAGTATTTTATTAACCTGAAGCTTGTTAAGAAAAAGGAAATAAGAGAGAAGAAAAATAAAACGAAAAAGGTATAAAAAATGAAGGGCGAAACTCAATTTTAAAACAAGTGAATCAGTAGACAAACAAGACGATTTTTCCTTCCATCTATCTAATCTGATAATATGACATTTTCATTTTCATCGCTCTAAAGTAGCAACTCTACCAGTAAAAAGCATCCCATCTTATTCTCATTCTGCGAAACTTATTTCCAAACGATTTCTTTCCAAAGGTCAATACCGAACTTTGAAGAAGGATCGGAAACTCGCAGACCACCATTGCATGTCTTACCCTAGATGCAAAAGCACTGATAGATAGAGCGCGCCGCCCATCTTCAGTCTCAAACTTTATGGATGGGTAAATACTTCCACATTAATCTAATTACCCTCAAAGCTTTCAAGCTTAAAATATTACGAACACAGGATTTTCTACCGTTGACGTGAATGAAACATCGCATAGCTGGGTACGCGTATAATAACGAGGCAGAAACCATCCTTCCTGAAATGAATATTTTATGGGATGTGGATACTGCGCTAATCATCTCTTCGCCAAATAGACGTACGGCCGCGGTAACCACGAGTCGGGAAGATAGCTCAATCACATTAATTACACGAACAGAAACTCGACATTGAACGAATTGGTGCCTGAATGCACGCTTCGATTAGTTGCATCCATCGTCATCGGGAAAAATATAATTCTTCTTCAACGACTAGGATAGGTACTAAACCTGAATCCCTATTTGCAAACTAAAGCCCTGTCACATCAAACTGCTAGATAGTCCAGGGCAGAAACATAGCTTAGGAAATAGCCAGGGCATTAATAGTAACGGAAAAGTTCATCGGCACTGATCTTAAAAGCCCATTAGTCTTCCTTCCTAAAATTTACTACCACTTATTCTAAGATATCCTGCTCCTATCCTAGCTATATAGAACAGCATCCTTTTTGCTCGGTGAAGAGTTCACTTTACAAATAACGATCGGCTAAATCACTTCGCTATATTGTCTGAAAGAGAACGCTTCTCGTCGAATTGTATTCAGCTATAGGTTTCAAAGTTTGATGTTAATTATCTAAACGAGATCTTGCTAGCATTACCAAAGTGCAATTGCGGAGATGTGCTTCTCACATTTTGCTCTAATCTATTATATGCCTTTGACTAAAGTCGACCGACTCAGTGCGAAGTCTTGACGACGCGATGCCATCCTTCTCTCACATGCGTTATCTGCTTCGCAGACCCCTGGGCAGAATCCCATAGTAAGATCTGAGACCCCACGATCCCGAGGAACCTCGGTCCCCGACTTATCTCGGTCATCGAAATTCAGGAGCGACTCCCTTCCTTTACCTATCTCTACTCGCTTCAGGAGATTCCCATCGACTACAGGCGTCTTTTGAATTCGGCCATTCCCGCTAGACCTAACTAACGCTGATTGCATTCCACGCTACTTACTCAAGCCCCAGCTAAGGCGCCTACTGTAGATCGAAGAAATGACACGTATGAACCGAAAAGGAGAGAACAAGACCATTACAGACATGGGCAGCACGGAATACGCGAATGGTCAATAGAACCGCGGTACCTGACAAGGCGAAGAGCTGTGAAAAACGGACTGCTGTAATGATGAGGGGTTAATTGAGATATTGCAAAAGAAGACTAAGAGCTAAATCCTGGAACGGATCTGTCGAATGCAGCCTGAAAGAAAGCATGCTGAAATAGCGAAGCAGAAATGTAGAGAGAGCCTTATTTATATCGGTTCTATTTGAAAGAATTGGTCAGTGCAAATTTCAGGACTGATCCCTCTTCGGCTACTAATTTAGCCAATATTCTGTTCTGAAGAGAAACATAGGCAGCGCCGACTACCTTTTGTTGGCCAGTCTTGTGTTACTTCAAAGATGAAACGGGGCTGACTATACAATGAGCGCTGGTGCTTTCTTATCCGGATTTGAAGAAACGTTCAGAGTAGACATGCACACCTTTTGCCTACCCTTGGCTAGGACGAGTACCTGCCAGATAGGTCTCGTGTAAATTGCGTTCTACGAAACGCGAATGGCTCTTCAGCTACGAAGTGTGTTTCGCGGTAGCATTACTGTCTGTGCGACTACCCCAGGGTATGGGAAGTTCCAATTCAACCGAGTCAACGAGTGTCCTTGATCTCTTTTCAAGACAGAGGGATGAAGAGAGAGAAAGAATAGGTAGGAAGAGGGTCGAATCGTGACGTTCTCAAAGAGAACTGCTCCGCCAATCCCAAGGGTCTAACTATACCTTTTCTCTCGAGAACAATTTGGCATTTTTCACAATTCTTCGAACAAATAAATCAGAGGGATATATCCAACACTCGAATTTCTTAGTCAAAGTATCCTCCACATTCGGAAACCAGACGAGAAGTATCGTCACAAGTGACTCGAGCAGGTATGTGTCATTTTGAGTCGACTCGATCTACTTGATCTACTTTCCATCACATTTCACGTGTCTCATACCAAGTGGACGATTTATTTCCGATCTTTCTTCACGTATATTTCTCCCAGAGAAATGAGTCTTACGCGAAAATTATACGCCGTAACATTTTCAACCTTATAAGTTCATTATTTCCCAATGAAAATGAAAGCTTCGAGCTTTCTGTATCTATATTTGTCAATATGTACGTGAATAAACCATCATCCAAGGGCTTTATTAACCCCTATTTTACGGTCACGGTCAGTTTACAGCTCACGTTTTTGGGGTTCATAAAATCATTCGCCCTCTCGTCATCGGAGAGTTTTTGCATATTGACACTAACAAGGTTTCGAACGAATTAAAACGAGTATTGATATCTGAAAATTATACTCGGGTGATAGCCTCATCTGGTATAAATTTACCCTACTGTTTACACAAAAACATCGGTTGACGGCCCCGTCAGTCGAAGCTTGTACCTTGTCAACGGTTTTGATTCGCGATACTTCCGTCAAATATTTCATTATTGCTTACCTCGTAAAGTTGACGTTTTAATCATTGTTATTCTCGCCTTTGATTTGGTTGGAAACTAAAATTTGAATACATGCTACCACACCGAGCGTATAAATTTTCGTATTCGCTTAGTGAGGTTTTGATTGTTCCCGAGCTCCGAGACGTCTCTAGAACCGTGAAATACCATGCTGAGAATTTAAGTTTCGCCTTTACGCGTCTATCGGTTTAAGGGTGTCGATTCAAGACTCGATCCCCTTTACCCATGAATATCCCGCATCGAATGTCGTACAAATAGAAGATCACCATTTCTATACAAGCATGTGCACACGTACGATATACCACAGGAATGCTCACAAAGCAGCAGACCCATATCGCTGCAGCCGCCAGCAAATGCACTTTACGTATCTGTCGGATTGGTAGGTATACGTATATATAATATATACACAGGTATCGGTATCGATATAAATTATATTTATGCTGTAACTATATCGATATCTAGTCAGAATCTAGTTTCAATACGTGGAAAGTAAATCAATTCCAGACGCTCTATTTTTACACGTTGATCATTGAGGACAAAATGGTATTAAAAATGTGTAAAAATGCGGGAAAAGTTTTTTTTCTTTTGAGACCAAAAGGAAAAGAGGTCGAGGAAAAGGCTCACCGATGGTTTGTACGATCGATCGGTGAGAGATTGTGTTTGTGGTACAATATCGTCGGAGTATGAATATCCCAGGAAGCAGAATGTATATTTGGTTCTATGTAAGGTTTGGACTATTTACAATAATGCGACTATGTTTGCGTGTATCGATATATCTAAGGCGGTTTGTAAATCGCAAAATAAAAAAAAATCTAGTCTGAACTGTGAAATTTTTTGGCAACCGCAATGCTAACTTCAATTGAAATTCTTTCCAAAAGTATTTCTCTCCCGTATGTATTATATGCACGTTTAGAATCGGAGTCTAGGTATGCGAGTATCAATGTCACGTGCAGTGCCACGAGTAACAATAAATGCAAAGCCATCACGTACCCCCCTGAGTCTGTTGAATGACTATATGTATATAGGAGCGTGTATAACGAGGATCAAGCAGATTGGAAGCGAGTCGTAGCCCCAGTGAATCCATTGAAATCCTGGCGTCTATATTGCGGCGTTGATAAAACCTCGGAGAGCCATTTACACCGATGTCTACAAATCTAGAAATATTCGGAAAAGCGGTTGGATAAGGGAAGATGAGAGATGAAAATCGGAGAGACGAAAAACTCCCGCGATCTCTATCCCAAGTAACGGTTCCTGGGGATTGCCAAGCCGATCCTATATACCAACGCCTCGCCGTTCCGATATCTTTCAGCATATCCGGATTATTACCATATCGATACGAGAGAGAAGGAGAGAGAGGAAGGTGAGAGATAAGTGGTTAACGTAGACAGTCTCCAGGTCCTAGGATCTAAACGTTAGACGTCAGAGTTCAAATCGTTGTAACAACATATGTATACCTATATACAGCTGAACAAATAACAAACAAGCTGAACTCGGGGCGAGGTAATGTGATTAACGAACGAAACGTCGAGTTCATCGAATCCAGCTAAAAGTACCTATACCTATGCCTATACCGTGTCCACATATATTTGCATTCATTTACACAGAGATCAACTGTCAAACTGTAGATATCCTCATCCACCAGTGAACTAGAAATTACGAACAAGCCTGGCAAACAAAATTCGAACAATGGGCGAGATTCTAGTTTCAGTTTTATTAGAGCTGGTGGAAATACGATGGGAAAATTTCGATGACCATATAGCTGGTGGAAATTATTTGGCATGTTGATTTAAGGCTCGAGAGTGAAGAGCTACTAGTACCTATATACCATTGAAGTATTGACGATCCGGTAAATTTCAGAACCGAAACGAAACATCGAGGAATGAAAACGTTTCAAGTGACACGAACGAGCCATTTATCACCGTGCGATGAAGAACCATAAATTTGATAGTCACGGTTGAGTGTTAGCTTCTGACTTGCCTTTATAGAAAGCTACATGTGTTTGAATAAATATTTAGAGATGAGTTGCAGAAATATTTGTTAAACCGTCCGTTTAGTGCCAAAAAAGAATTAAATAGGCGCGTAGTACATATAACCTGGTGAAAAAATTCCTAAATAACATAGCGAGTATCCTTTATAGATATTCAGAAAAAGCCAATAACCAAGGATTCTTGAATCTGTCGTTAAACGACTCGATTTTCAAAATTTAACTGAACGACCGCGTATCTCATTCACTGGCGATAATCGCTGCGTTGTTTCCTGTCCTAATACTCTTTGTACCGTTTCCTGGCAGCATACAAAGGCTATGGAACGATCGATACCGTTTTAATTTTCACAGTTCGGAATCCGCTCGATAGTATGATATAAATTTAACTCGAACGACTTTTCTTCGCCGCAGCTATATAACTAGAACTCAATTTATTCGCGATTTAAGTAGAATTCTAGTGAAAGATAATAGGGGATTTACTCCACGTATATTTGGTATCCGATTCCTTCGGTAATCTCTATCCGTACCGAACATGAGTACACTTAACTGCTCGCGGAGAACAGCTGCTTTATAAAATAGGCCACAGGCAAAGTTTCACCGAATATGGATACGTTTATAGAAGTGGGAATTTCTAGAACTGTTTTAAAAAAAGTAATAGAAGAAGAACAAAAATAAAAAAGCGACTATCGATTTGGAAATGAATCAAGGCTGAAATTTGAAAGATAATTTTGCAGATATTTGTAAGGAAAAGTTTAGCCAGTTAATTCGCGTGATGTTAGAATATAAAAGTCGAGTTTATTCGGTGAAAATTTTTGGGAACTTGAATTGAGAATGGAGTGAAGTCACTTTTCTAGAACACAAGCATCGCACGAATAGAAAGACGTTCGGTAGGTAAAGGCAGGGCTGGAAGTATATATAAGCCAAGGCAGGGATCAGATATCAATTTGCATAATCCAAGTGGAACTCATCGCTTCGCGTTTGCCCGTAGAAACTGCATTATCCCATCATCCCCACGGTTACCCAGAGAAATATGAATCCTTAAAACTTGCTCGGTTCTCTAGACCACGACTTCTATATACACACAAAATCCCACAAGCGACAGAGCGAGTTTACGCGATTTCTTTTTCCTTTGATTAAACCTCATAGCTCGTTAGAGAATCTAAAATTGAAATGTCATCTGAGGGTAAAAGAGACCAAACCTCGTCAAAGTATAATTCTTCGTCTATACGATATCAACGTGTATCTAGAATGTGGCATTAACGTATTATTACGTAATACCTTCACGGGCCCGATTCCCGTGTAGGGAATAGCCTCCCTAACATTTCAGTCCCATCGAGTAAAGCTCCCGTCAGCAAAATTTTCCACCCTTATATCTCCGCCCCTTTTGGCTGCTCGGTTCGTCAGGGATCGGACCGGGCTTAAAGGCAGCCCGCGTTGTATTATGTAAGCGAAGAGGCTGTGCTTTTCGCTTATTCGAACAAGAAAATCTTCCGCATTCCCATTTGCTGTCAAGATTCACTATACTCGACTCATCCGAAGAATTTCAGTATCATGAGGTCAAACGAGGCGAATTCTCGTTTTCTTATTCCCCCCAAAAAAATGAGAATCGAGAATCATCTATCTCGTCGATGACTGAAGAGCGGATCAGAAAAGGAAGGGATACACGGTGGCTGTAGAAGCTGTGTGAAACTCTTGACACGGATAATCTATGCAGATAGAATTACTTTCTAATTCACGTCTGACTCTCATTCGAGTAGAATATTTATTGCCACCAAGTGATCCCCTCTCTTTACATCCGAATGAAAAGTGTGACCATTTTAACGGTAGTACGTTGCGCTCCATATATTAATTTATGGTCTCGACACCAAAGCGAGTAAACTTATCGCTTGGAACGGTAGGGGTATAAGAAAAAGCCAAGACGAGGGCCAATCTCGCGATATGAACGAATACTTGGACTGCAGCCATTGTAACACCGAATAACCAGGTCAAGTGCAAGTCGGGGATGATATTGAAGCCCTTATTTCACCCGGGGATAAAGAAAGAACTAAAACAATTAGGGTAGTACGCTGAATACCTAACCTATTCGCACAAATTAGTACACACAATCGATAGAGAAATTGCTATTGCCTCCCCGGAGGAGAATTAAGGCTATGGGTATCCTCGCGTGTACGTAGGTAGGTATATGATGCAAACTTTGCTAATGGATGTGAAGATAATCGGAGGATCGATCACAGGCGATTAGTGAGCCACGTTTGAGGTGAAATTGAATCGAGTCGTTTTTTTCTTTCTGAAATAAATGAAATGTTTTTTTTTTTTCGGATATGTTGAGTCTTGAATGATAAAGCTTTCGGTTTATGCCCTTATTCGACTGAGTAGTTGAATCGAGAGTTGAGAAAATTGTAATGGAAAGAACGTCTGAATAAATAACGCACAGCTGCGTGTTTCGAGTGCGTTGGGGGCCACAAATATTCGGTCGTCGAGAGCGGGTGGCAAATGATGCGAAATTCCAACGTGGAATGAATATGTTCGCTATGCGAGGAATACGTGTAATATCCTCGGCGGCAGAGTTCACGTGGGATTTGTGAGGCCGGGTTCGGTGCCAGGGCAACAAACTGTAGTATCCCCTGGTTTGCCATTACAACCTACGCCCTGCCATGGCTAGCTCTTAACGCTCCTATTCCCAGCACGGTGGTACGCTGGAAAACCCTGCCACAGGCGCATTGTTGAATAATACAGAAATCCCAGCATCTAAGCGCCATAATTTCATAGCTGGTTTAATTGGAGGACCAACCCGTGCTTGCAGATTCAGCGGCTTACAGAGACACGGCGTAAACCCTCGACGAAACGCTTCGTGGGCAAACTTGAGGGACACCGCGCTCAACCGCTGACATCAGCCTACCTCTAGGGGTATTGCTTAAGGGTTCAAGCCCGTCTTCGGTCCTCTTCGAGTCTTTCGAATCACCCGAAAGCTCAGAGCTTCTTATTCGCAATGAAAGGTTATCTGTATCTGCCACTCGGTGGACGTCGCTGTAACCCAGTCTGGGGGGTGTTTGAATTCCTTCACGATAAAAGTCTCTGTATCTCTTTTTCCAGTAAAAATACTCGACACTCCAGGATTAAGCATAATTATTCGTAAAGAACTATGAACCGGAGCATTCCGCGTCGTTTCTTCGTATTTTCAATATTAGTGAGGTTTTGTATTTCGTAGAGAAGTGGGGAGATAAACGTGTCGAGAATAACCGTATTCAAAAGTAATTAACGAAGAGGATTCAAGGAAGCAACGAGGTAGCGATGGCCGAGTACAATTCCCATAGCTTGGTGAAATTAAGTTCGTCTCGAATGGAATAATTAGCTCGGAGAGTTCGCGGAGGGTGAGTAGCGACAAACTGTAGCGGAAGATCGAGACGAGGGAGGGTCTTACTGTTGGAATAGCAATATTGTACGACTCGAGAACGAAAAGCTTGACTTCTCGGATGCCAGGATCAAGTTCCTTTGCCTTAATATTTCAGCTGCCAACGAGAAGTGGATACATTTAATTTTCTTGCGCCAGTTAAAACGGATTAATTGGGTCCTGGTTAGAGGGTAGATTCAAGTCTGAGAATTTGGTAGATGAAATTCGAACGTGAAACCAATCGGTGGACTAATTATCGTTAAATATTAATGGCCGTGCGGCTTAACAACGGACACTGTTGGTTACCTCGTTTTCTTAAGGGATTTTCTTGCCCTGAAACGAATAGGGAGCCGAGGGGAGACCAGCCAAAGTTTACGGAAGTTTAAACGCTCAAAGAGGAACTACCCACTTTGCTCATTACCGAGCGGCGTCTCCCTAAGTAAGTGAAAACTTTCGGAGATCATGTGGAAACTTTGCTTCCCTATAACTTTCACCCCCTTAAGGGGAGACAGAGGAACCAACAGCAGCCAGTCCTTTTATCCTTCGCGAGTCGTTCGACTACGTAGCTCACTATGTGAGTAGGTAGTACATGGCATGAGAAAGTATATAGAAGAAGGAGCGTAGACCTGGTTGTCGTTTTCAGACATTTTTTTCCCCCGCTATCTACCCTCAGAGATCCAAGCTACCCCAAGAGAGGAAAAGCTACATTTTTCGTCTCAGAAATTTCTTAATCTTCGAGTATCGCACATATCTGAACCAACTGCGTTGGGTAAACGTTCAAAATGCAAGAACTGCGCGCTTTTCTTTCTACATAGAAGAGGGAATAGACTTTCGATTTGTTTTTAGTTCCCGAAGCATGAATAAATTCAGTAAATCGAATACCCATCGAGGAATGAACGAAGAAGGTGGGGAAGGAATCATAGAAGTTATGTGACTGTTAGTTATTCCAGTTTATCGACAATCGTATAAGAGTCGAGATTTTTATATTCGATAAGCCAGGTCATTGACAATGAGATCAGTGTCTCATCGTTCCTTATTCTCTGCACAAGGAGGGTAGGTACGTGACGCGAAGTACAGAGTGCCCTTTATCCCCTTTGTGCCTTTAGTAATTTCATTCACGAGCAGAAGTTGTTTGCGTATTTTCTGATTGAAGCTGTCTCTTCACCTCTTATCCGCATTCTGCTTTATCCCCTCAGAGAATCAAGAATTTAAAAACCCGTAGCAGGATCACACGTACAGAAGAGGGAAAAGAAAAAGGAAAAAAAAAAAAAAGAAAAAATGGAAAGAGGAAAAAGGAGCTGAAATATATATTCATCACGGTTACTTTGAATCAAGATTACCCCGAAATATGATGCTGATACTCTACATCAAATGCTCTCATGTATATGCAGGAGTGAAATTAAAATAAATCTCTTTGGTCTGGGGAAGATGCAGTTCCAAATGCATAACAGAGTCATACTGCAGCATTTCATTTATGTGAGAAATGTGATCTCTGGTGGTTGAACGTAGACGCCAGGTTAACATTACGTGGTTTGGTTATTATTTCAGCAATTCAACGCACAGAGTTGCATTTCGTCCCTCGGTAACTGGATATGTAGTAAATTTTCTGCTCCTGGATGTGCGGGAGAAAAATGTGGCAAACGACAGGTGAACGACCTCGTTGAGATAAGAGCATGCTCGCAGCAGTCAGAAGCCCCTTTTTCTTTCCATTTTCATTTTTCTAATTTTTCTCATTTTATATACAACTCGGGTTAGCTCAATTGAAAATAAAAAAAAAAAGGATACCGGTAAAATACGTAACGCCAGAGCTCTCGAGTGTAGGAACGTTTTTTCGCTCCACAATGTCGGAGTAAAACGTAATATCGAGTATAATATAGCGGTACGACGCATGTATAGCGAGGTGATTCATCATCGTAATCTGATGATAAGATTCGAGTCATACACGAGAGCATCGACGAATAGGTTAATTCCGAAAGAGTCACGCTCAAGAAAGGAAGTGGTGACCGAGATAACTAAACGCACCTTTCTACGCTTGGTTATCGCAGTCTCATCTTTGTGAAAGTTAAGTGTACTACGAAAGTAACCTCGAGAGATGTAAGGTCTAGGTCTAAGAGGTCACGATCAAAACTTTTCCCGTATGATTCACTCGGTGTGTGAAGACAGGTTAATAAAAAGGAAAAAAAATCGCCTCAGGCTTAGAGGTTTAGGGTTTCGAAAGGAACATCCGGCGTCTTCATGGGCGATAAAAATTAGCTCCAAAAAGTGCCTGAGAAATGAAGAGGAAATTGAGCAAATTTACATACCAAATTTATTCCAGGATTCATTTCCCATTCGGGATATAATTAAAACGTAAAAATAAGAATAAAAATAATCTATTCTTATACAGTTTTTGGTTATTCCTATGCCGCAAGGGATCAGGCGACCAAAGAGCGAGGGCTATTTAATGAAACTTGACAGACAAAGATAGGAGGCTTTTCCCTTGATTGGACAACTTTTCGTAGCAATGGAACACGACGAGCCGATAAATTGAGATAAAGTGTCGAGGGGTGAGTGGACTCGACCGGGTGGTAAGGTACGAGTCAAAGGTAGCCGTACGGGACCTCAATTTTCCAAAATAACTTTCATTCGCACTTGAAGTCTCTCGGGTCAGCGGAAACAAGAAACTGTAGTTTTCGCACGGATATATTGGCTCTGTATATTCGAGGCACGCCAAGACCCACGAGTAACATACGATTTCGAAAGGGATATGCAGCCAGGGTTCCCGTGGCTGATGACTTCCTTTCAAAACCCAGGCGAAAAAGAAAATGACAAAAATACTTGAGCCAATTTCAAAAGCCCGTACAGATCTGCACTTGACGAAAAAATTAACGAATCAAGTGTGCAGTTGCCTGCGGAAAATTGTGGAGAACTTTGTAAATGCGGATGAGCGAGGAGCTAACCAATCGACTATCATGTTGTATGGAAAATGGGAATAGAAGTGATGATTATAAACTGGAAAGTGCAATTCCTGGTTTCCGGTACTCAGGAAATACGCCGTAGAAATAGCTGCAATTATAGTTCGGGTATTCGGATCCTCGTGCATTGGAACACTTCGAAAAGCATATAATTCCAAATAATCCCAAGTGCCCCAAGCGCCCGACGAACCGGCGGAAAATGAAGTGCAGATGAACATGAAGTTCATGAAATTGAAAGAGGAGAGTGCGATTTATAATTAATCTGGAAAAACATGGATTTGAGGACTCCTTGACCCACGAGTTCATAATATTTATTTATTCTTTTTTCTATTAAAATTCAACGTCCTATAGACATATTATATATGCAGGTGAAGTCCCAATCACTCGTTCGATTACTGAAGATATAAATTTCAACTTCAATTTCGTCTATAAGCTGGCGCTAGACGTCGCATTATATATAAACCCAACTAACCCACATAGAAGGAAGTAAGTCTTTGGTGCGAGAATATCACGGTCAGTGGGCCAATCATTGGAGAAAGTAGGTTCTTTGCTCCCCTCCGACCTCCCCCGCAATTCTCCTCCGCGTCTCTGTGCTCACGGAGAAGTCGCGTCCTCCTTTTATTGCCACGGAAGGAGTAAAGGCTTGGCAAGGGATCGAGGATTATCGGATCTTTAGCTTCAGCACGAATTTGTTCGATTGTTTATCGATAGTAGATTGGTAGAGCGCGGTTCAAATCCGTTTTATACGATTAACTTTTGCAATTAGTCGCAACCTTGCGATCTTTCGTTCCACCTGCGCAGTTTTTAAATCCGCGAAATAATCACCGTCCATGTGCATTGGTCAAGAGACTTGAAAAATCATTCGTCAAGGATTCTGTGTTATAAAAATCTTAGTTCTTCCTCGATTTGAATATCCAGAGTCACGACAATCATGCCTAATATCTGAAAATACGACTAATTGATTCCGCGAATCGTGGGCATTTTTAGATGCGAAAAGGCTACTGGGTCAAGCTCAACTCCCCTACGAAATATCGCATAAAATAGATGCTGTATTCATGACATTTCGGCATAGAGATGATTTTGTACAAACGACGTATTTCTGTTAGCAAATTACTACGAGCTGTTAAGAAATTGTTATTAGCAAAAAAAAAACCGCGGCAACAAAATGATGGGTATAATAATTCTAGAAATTATAATAATAGTAATAACGTCTGTGGTGAAAGACTATAGTTATAACATAGCCTTGTCTGCAAATCGGAGTAAACGCGACTGGCGAACCGAAAAGCGTTTTGAAATCGTATAATCGTTATAAACGTAGCGTTGAATAAAAAAAAAAAAATCGGATGAAATCTTGAGCTACTAATCCGGAAATGAGTTGGTAGACGGAAGAAGATCTGCAAGGAAGACCAGTAGTCGAGAAAATGATCGGCCCCAATCGGTGCGACGATCGAACGAAGATTACCGGAAGTAGAAGTAATGACTTATTCCATTATCAACTCGTTCAAGTCGCTGTCATACTCTACTGCACTTCGTTCCGCTATCCGCATGTCCGACAGGTATATATATATAAATGTCCCCATGAAATGAAACCAGGGAAATAAGATGTCGCGGTATAAAGGTACTGTAGGTATAAAGGTTCGTCGAGTTTCACAATGGGCTGAAAAATTCTCGTCTTTCAAGGATATGAAATTCAGGATCAAAGAGCTCTCGCTATACGAAACGAGTATCCTTTGTTCAAGCATGCTGAAAAGTTGTGGGGGGCCAACGAGCGACGGAATATCTATAGCTACGGCAAAGCGCCATGTGCAGGACTGCAGAGATTTGCCAATTTTCTCAATATTTGACCAATAAACGAATACGTCAAGTTTATACTGAACTCAGCAGCCTCGCCGTGATTAACTATTTCTCTGATACTGTTGCAAGTTCTGGAGGAGGATAGTAGCGATGAGGAGTTGGGAGGCAGATATTGACGACGAAAAACCTCATCAACGGTTTTCTGGTATAGGATAAAAGAGGGGAAAAAACAAGAAGAGAAAACAAAAAGAGAAGAAGAAGAAAAAAAAAGGCCAGGTGCCTATTGCCTCGGTCTAGTACTTCGGCTAGCATCTGCGAGCACGTCGCTACGAAATTAGAACCGCTATAGTGGCAGACTCTACTCGAAAGAGCAAACAGATGAATAATCAAATAACGAGTGGAGTTGACGGATACTAGCCGAGGCTGCGTACGGGAAAGAGAGATGGAAAATGGTTTATTACATGCCTGGGTACATGTATGCCGTATAGCAACAAGACAGAAAGAAAATGGCAAAATGATAAAAATGAAGTAAAAATTGGAAAACCAAAGACACGCTTGCCAAAGGTTGTATGAAATATAATATAATAGCTTCCAGCAAAGAGCGAGCAAACGAGTATAAGTATGTACGTACACACAGCCTCGCGAAAAATCGAACGATGTGCTTCTTGTACGTTTCACGTGAAAATATTTAACATATATAATCAGTATGGGAAGAATGTTGGGAATTTTTGGAAACCAATTTCTGTTTTACGTCCTTTGAACGGAATGAAATTTTGCTATCGCGTTGATGGAGCCGTGCCTATACATATACTTTATATTCTGCCTCACCGTTTGGACAATGTGGTGGATACACCGCCCAGGCACTTAGCCTAATCTACTTTTTTGGGTGTATCAAAGTGCGGTATCATCGTGAAAATCATTTTATTCGATAGAATCGGGTTTCTGACGGGAGTTAATCGTATTTATCACGGACGGCCCAGGGGAAGGACCCGACTACCCGGCCGTGGAAGCCCAAGCCGAGCATTGTCGCACGTGACGGATCAGCAGCCGGCAGCTAGGTATATATGTTCGGGATTTGCAGGGCGGACATCCATTAGGACAAGAACGTTTGTCGAACATGCGGCGTGGCCCGTTCCCGCAGGGAGAAATCCCGATAAAAACATCCCTACCGTAACGCCGGCCGCTGCACCTCGCCCTCATCTATTTAGGGCAATGTCGACCGGCCCGTTACGCCCTCTACTACTATCTGACATAGGTACACGTGTACGTTGTTGTTACATCACCGATATTGCCTACGACATATCCCCAACTATATAAAAACAAGGAGAAAAAAAGAAAAGGAAGAAAAAGTAAAAAAGTTGAAAAGAGGAGGGAAGATTTTTGCCATATTTATTATTAATTTGGACAATTTTATGCCTTCCGAAGGACGCTTTTCCGCTAGCGAGTTCCCGGGCAGATCGAAGGCGAGGCCTTTTCCCTTTTTCGTGATTTATCGCTTAGGAGGTGGAATAAAAAAGTCACTCGAAAGCTGCGTCGTGGACGACCCTCGATCGGTCACCAGGAGGGAGTTGGCGTATTGGTGACCTCGTACCAGCGAAGGTCGGATAGTACTTCGTATGGTTCGTGTATCGGTAAGACTCGATTAAACCTACCTGTGGTCCAGCTGAACAAAGTCCGTCGCGTCGTAGGTACGTATGGCAATGCAAGAATTCTCACATAAGGTGAGCAATAAAATGTTGAAGAGGTCAAGAAAACAAGCCATTGTCCATGCCTACACAAAAAACGGGCAACTTCCAGCCTCCTATTTGCATCGCCTTTAGGACTCTTGACATCATCGTATTCCATATAATGGTCCAGAGGTCGGCCGGCCTTATACCGCTGCTGTATTTATGATACATCGGCAAAAAACTGCCTGAGACAACGGAGTCGTTTATATCGATTTACTACGGTAGCCAAAAGCCGAACTTCTATCCTAAGATATTTCCTTTAGGTGCGTTCAGTCTACATAAAACTTGTCCTGATTTGAATCAGAATTTTTTACCCCCGAGCTAGATAGGATTGCGATTTTGTTGAATCTCGTTATTCGGGATCAATCTTGATGATAATGGGTGAAAGAATAAGTGGAAACGATCTGGTCTGTAGAAGAAACGAGGAAACGAGAAAAGGAGAGGCGAGGTTTGTTGCAAATGGTGACGTCGCTGTGTCCAGATGATTTATAAAGAGGCAAAGAGGAGGACGAGATGAAACGCGCAGGCAAATTGATCATCCAGACCGCCACAGACATCTCAGAGAGAAGCGGCTAATGGCAAGCGGATAGGGAGTGAATGGCGAGCGGATGGACCCGCTTTACGAGTGCGGTGATTGTTGTCGGTGATTTACAATAGTCATTAGGTCAAAGCCGCGAAGGCGACCTACCTCGCCCGCCGTTTGCCTACGAAATCACCTGGACTTGGTTTTGCAATTAATCGTAAGTAGATACGGCTACACGTAAGCGCGTATTCGTAGCATATCACGTATGGCTGCACATGGATTGGTATAGCTACGGCGTAGCTAGATAGCGAAGACAATCAGCGTACCTAGACGCGGAGGTCCAATTTAGTCCGGAATTAGAGCAGGGATTCGCACCGTATACTCGAGAAGTGTGCCTTAAGCAAGAAAAGTTACGGGCAAGAAGCCGCAAATAAGTTTGAAGAAGAAAAACGCGATTCAGAGTGCGACTTGCCCGTACGTCTCTACGAATTCACACCTTTCACCTCTCGCCTTTTGCCATTAACCAATTCGATCCAGGCCCTTGCTTTTATTACTTTGATTTTACGAGTGGAAATTATTTCTCATGATATATTCTGGGTCAAATACGAGTACCGATTCGTTGCGCAGATTAACTAAGTGGATCACACTTCGTTTCACTGCGAATGACAAGCTAAAGTAGCTCGCGTCGGATGCGAGAAGGGGGAAGATTACTTAGCGAGATTTTGCGGGAAAAATTTCGCGAAGATAAGAAGCTGCATCCAATTTAGAAAAGTCGTCCTAAAAGTGACACCGCCAAAGAAGGTAAGGAAATTTAATTACATGCTGGCAACCTTGGGCCTGGGCACCTTGAAATTCTGGTTTGTTCAACTCGGGCGATTAAAATACGACGTGGCCGTGCAGATAATTTGAAGATAACGAAACGGGTCTGGTTTCGGTATAAACTAACAATTCGTACCAAAACTGGTCATCAAACGAGTCCAGAAAAGTGAAAGACCAAATTCGAAGCCATTCTGCATAAAGCAGTTTCTTGGTTTCCTTTAATAATCACATTTGCCTGCACGTATGCATGAAACCCTGCAGTCTGGTATACATTGCGTAATATTTCGCCACGATCAACACAACTATATCATGAAATTCTGGAATTACAACCCGCTGCAGCTATCGGCAAAGGATGCACGCGAAGCTCTATTAGAAATAACATCGTATTACCACACTGGGGTAAATTCTCGAGTTACAATTCAGAGTATTTCGCAGAGTTTCCAGTTACTCCAAATTATCTGGCGATACCTGCACCTGATCGAAATGAGTTTCAAATATTTTCTCTACATTTATACGAGTTTTAATTCCGACTCTAATGATATCTCTGCGATTTAGGAACATATGTCTAATCATTTAGAGACAAATTTAGAAATGCTACGTACTGTTATAATTTTATAGTTAGTGCAGGTAATCTTATTTGCGGACGATCTTCGGACGTTTAATTAATATTTTCAATTATTTTTCTAATAGTCAATTAATTTGCGGAGAGAACGTTCACTTTCTTCTTCTTCATCGACTGTTTGTCTGATTTGGGGAATACCGATAATCCAGCACGGATAAATATCAGCGGAAAGTTTCTATTTTGTAGATCGACCTCGAAATATACTTTCAAAGAACAACCCCCACGGCTAAATAAGCTTGACCCTTGAACCGAGCAGGTTTCTAAAGTTCAACAGCATTTTTTACTTATTTATTTATTTTTTTAAACTAGAATTCAATCGCTTTTCAAGAGTCCGTGAGATCTCAATCACACTACTCATTAGCATCAGCGATGTTACGAAATGACACATGAATTTCAAATGGATTGCGGTTTAAGATACGTTAGGTATGTGTACGTACCCACCGCACGAGTTTCAGCAAACTTTGCAAACTACGAGTGACAAAGAGATCTTTTTCAAAACTTAAACAGCTCACCGAGATAATTACTTATAAAAGCTTTTCTGACACAAAGCAAAGGTAACCTGAATGAGCATTGAACACAACGACAATTGACATTACGAGAATTTCTTATAGAATCGCGACAAAGGAAGCGAGCTGCAAAAAAACATATTTAGAAGGTGAGAAGCACCGTGGTGGCTGTACACCTGCAGCGAGTGGTGAACGTAAATTAACACAAAGACCTCGGATGAATTGATCAGTGACGGTGCAGGGTGGGTGGAATATATTCATGAAGGTAAGGCAAAGCGAGGCAGAAGCCGAAAGCGACAAGACGTAAGACGTAAGACGTAAGACGAAAACAAATTTCTACCTAAGATCTCGAAGCATGCCTTACTCCTCGGAGAAGGTACGGTAACTATGGTAACTGTACTTTCCTTATTTGCGCAATGAAATTGAACAGCAACGAATTTCCGCTTCTTGTTTATTCAGCAAACTATATTCACAAACTACATCCCGGCATAGCTAAGCTAAGCTAGGTAAGTTGTATATCGTGGAACTTTTTGAGCAAGACGAAGTCCGCAATTGCAAAGTTCAGCAAACCTAATTGAACGGAACGAGTGACCCAAATTGACAGGTATTGTAACCGTAGTGTAGCTTCACAATGGTATTGTACCTATAGGTGCGGATTGGTACTTCGAAAACTGCATTTAAGTTCGCCGAATTGTCTTTCAAGCGAGTGCGCTGCAGGTATTTCAATCTGGAATCTGAACAACGATAGAAGCACGTGCTTGAATTGGTTCAGAAAATTAACTGGACGAAGGACGAATCGCGATAAAAGTTTCGTAACAACGAATCTTTCCACGATAATCAATATCTTAATTTCACGCCGCGATGGATCGAACCTTGGACAATGAGTGCGATCTGTCCTTGAAGCACTTCCGATCGACCTGCGCGATATTCGGTTCATTTCTCGCGCTCCGAAAGGTCGTGTAACGGATTTTCAAGACTTTTTTGTTCCTCTCGTAAAGCGAACAGAGCTGCAGCTGCCGGCGGGCGAAACTAATGAAATTCATTTCGGGAACAAAGGCCAAGAACGAACCATTTAGTTTATAGAAAATTCTTACAGCAGCAGGACGAAAGACCGCATCTGCACTGAAATTCAGGAGTGCGAATTACGTCTTTCGACTAATTTTATTCTCATTTCTTTGCAATCGTTTTTAAAAGAGATCTCACGGGGTCAGTGGGCCAGGGTTCACGGTCTCGAAGTTGCGGAGAGAGATGACAATTCTAGTGTCGGAAAGAGCGTGACGTCCGGTGAGAAAGGTACAATTTATGTTCACGATTGAAGTGCAGGCAAGAAAGACGAAAGGCAGAAGGCAGAAGGCAGAAGGCGAGGGCGTGCGTGTCGGTTGCTGATTTTTATCTCACATTCACGAAGAAGGAATATCGTGTTTCGAGGACACCGCGATAAAAATCGACCCACTACTTTCGTGTCCTCTTAATCACTGTACAATTACTTCGAGTAAGTGAGTAAGTAGCTAAATAAAATAAGCGAGAATAAGGATACGGGTGCGAATTCGAAAGTATATATTTAAATACTCGAACCGAAAGAGTTTCGAATGTTTCGATTTCTCAGAATCACCGTCATGATCTAAATGATCGATTCTTCCGTTATTTCACGACGATCCTCTTCGCGAGGACGAAAAAATTTGACAAAACTGAAATTTCTTCTGTACCCATCTATTTGGTGAAAAATGATCAATTCTCTGACTTTGCATTCCGCCTTTAATGCGGTCAGCGCGTTCGTTTGGTTATATCTAAGGTTAGAAAGACACAGTTTAGTGGTCACGAAGTTAGGCCGTTTTCGGCCCACCTCCGAAAACTATAAACACGCGGTTGACTAAGCGAAGCGCTTCTATAGGCCGCGCACTAATAAGCAGACTGACAATGGGGAATCCGGGCAAACTGCAGAAAGTCTTTCCGCGCCATTAATCCAACCATCGCGTCGGTCGTTGCGGAGGCTACAAAGCATAGCCCAAAATTGGGGCCACATCTGGGCCAAACCCGGTCGAGATGAAACGACTCGATTATAGGGCCAGGCGTAAGGATTACGGTCACTCGTGCCAGCTGAATTCAGCTTCCGTTTCTGCTAGTGCCGAGTACCAACGAATACACCTACGTCTCGCTCGAGCTATGGAGTAGGTATACATATACCTAGACGATCGAAAAGAGTCGTTCTTCCTTCCTAAAATGAACACTCCATCGAACACACTCACGCCTGCATTTCGTCCGGATATAGGTACATGCCCGCTATGTCGTCGTATGTTTGTACCCCATATCACGAAACCCTTCGGGGCTTGGGAGCCGGGGTTGAATTGAGAAGAGAAAAAAAAGGAAGAAAAAGAAAGGGTAGAAAAATAGAAGAAGCAGAAAAAGTAAGAGATGAAGAAGAGAGCGAGGGAGAGAATGATGCCGGCTCTACGAGCTAATGAATTCGTTACACCAGGCTGAGAGTAGCGGTTTGGAAAAAGGAGCGATTGATTCCACGGAGGGTTCCTTTCGAAGGACTTCTTACTCACTGTAATCCCGAGGGTGCGGATATATTGAGGTATGGCTACATGGCTACACGGCCACTTCTATCTATCTAACGTGCGGTATATAACGTGCACAGGATATTCAGCTCGGAACGGTAAGGCGGAAAGATGGGAATCCTCCTCGGAGCAGTATCAATCACTTAACGTTTACTGCAGGGGTCTTAAAATTTTTAGAAATCACTGACGTACTACAGAGACACGTTACATTTTCAAAGAAACAAGTCCTGATGAGACCCTGAGCTTTTGATTTTCTAAAGTGCTACAATACGGCAATCCAAAAAGTTATAATTTTGCGAGACAAATATATGAAAAAAAATCTCGTATGTGATAAACGATGGGCCATACGCGAAGCATTCGGTCATTTCTTTCACCCTTTAACGTAGTGTAGCTGCGAGTGCGAATTGGTGTACCGATCGTATATGTTCAGGTCGGTAAACAGAAAGCGCAAACAAGCGGTTCAATAGTCACGTAAAACTTTGAAAGAGGGCGAGAGAAGGAAAGAAAACGAGATAGAGATAGAGATAGAGAAAGAGACTGAAAATGACCAGTCCCACGTGTGTCAGGTGATTTGGTAACTCGGTCAATCAGGACGTGATTCACGTATCTGTAATTAACCAGGAATGACTGGGAGTGATCAGGTAATAGGAGAATGAAACCTGCTCGCGTCTGCCCTGAATGAAAGTATCTTAGGTTAGTCAGAAATCGAGGATAAGCGACAGTCGTCGAGGTTACTTTAACCGTAGTAGAGTAGAAAGTGAGGCGTACGCGAAGGAGGACTTAATACTCGTGGGTCAGGTCACCACGTCGTGGCACACCTATTCACGAAGAAAGGAGAGAGAAGAGGGAAGAAGAAGAAGAAGAAGAAGAAGAAGAAGAAAGTTGAATGTCGTATTAAACTATTTGCCCAGTGTACACTCGGGGATTAAGTCCACCAAGAACAATACGATGTTACACTTTCAGTGCACTTATCTTTACTGCAAAGTTATGCATGTAATGGGTGGTGTTCTAGAGTCTAGCCTGCACGGGTTAAGAACGAGGCTCTCTATTCACGAGTCTAAACACTATGCCTTCCTACATAAACCAACATTGTACTAGAATCAACTCGTGTTCAAGGATAATGGACCTTGTACCACGTGCTATGTTGATGAACAATGTTAATGAAGAGGTGCGTTAGATGCATGTTAACATCGATAAATATTCCAATAACCTGCAGAATGACTAACGAAAATCATACTAAAAATTCGATACTAAAGTCGTGATCAAAAAAATGGACACATTAATTACTCAACAGTTTTTCAAAGTCGATAAAATTTCATCAAATAAAGAGAAACTGCACTTATTCACGAATGTCCGGAGAGATCGTAGAATAGCTGCATATGGGATGATTTTTATCTGAAATCGTAACTCGAAGGACTGATATGCGGCTGACGTATTGACCTCGGAGCATCCTGATGAAACTTTCTCTTACTACGTCCGCTGCATCCGTTTCTCGATTGAATCGTATCCGAAAGGTGGTACAAAGTGGATCAGGCTGGTTATTTTTAGACGGAAAATAATAATATTTCGACGCCCGCGCGGCTACGTTTACCGGTTTACCGGCTTACCAGTTTGTCGTTTGTTTTCTTTGGCTCAATACCCATGCCACCGCTTTCTCCTCGGCCTCATGTCGGTCGGTGATCGGGGTCACGTCCGGTCTGACCTAGATCTACCTGTCACGCCGGCCAACGCACTCCCGCCTTTCCGGGTCGTGGACCTCTCCCCACTTCCTACTTCCCGTTTCCCATTTCCCGTTTTCCGTTTCCCGTTTCCCGTTTTCCGCATTTCACCTTATTCCAATTTCATCGGTCAGATGTCTAAACGCGAGACTCTGCCCACCCAGGCGTCGATCGGTTGGCTCTGCTACCAGACTGAGTGGACAGTTTCATTGAAATCGACAGTTAGTCGTTTAGCTGAAACTGGTCGAGGTAGGCTTCGCTATGCCCGTAGTACACAAACGCTTCAAGGTATGTAGCTGAACCCGAATAGTGTATCAAGATTCCCTTTCTTCGCGATGTACTCGCTCGAAGTTTCTTTACATCATATGCACTGCATTTCTGAAGATATACGAACGCTGGTTGATTGCGAAATTACCGTCGATCAAACTCAGGACGCATTTACGATTTACGACTTGTATTACGATACAGTATCTTATCGCAAAGCAATAAGATCGTTTTGCCTCGATACGCGGTACTGTGTTGAAGATTTTAATGTACAGGTTCATGCGATCGAAATCGAATAGATTTTCGCAGGTGTAAAACACCTGGAAGGTACTTGATCTTCGGTTGATGAAATAAGAGTCGGAAAATCGGGTGTAGGTAATCTAAAATTTATTGAAATAATTCCGAAACGTCTTCCTCGAAGATCAACGAAATGATGAATAAATATAAAACGATGATAAACACCTCGACGGTTTGTATACCGATCCTTTTTCCCCGTTGGCAATCTTCACTGAGTTTGTCTCGGCGTAAAGTGGATTCATTTGCATTAATTTTCGTACTCGAGAAAGCCGGGGGTATATGAGCCAACGAGTTTTCGAGGTCGTACCGAGACCCGACTTCTTCAATGTCTTCATTTCTGACTCGAAAGAGAATGAATATGTTCTAATTTTTCAGAAATTTCAAAAACACGACCTCTTCTTCATACCTATAATATGCTCTCAGGATTTTCTTCAGTCCTATACTGAGTTTTTTTCTCTTCTCCTTTTTTATCTAAGTTTTGAACTCTTGAGCTCAAGAACTCGTGTACGAAAAGAATTAAGAAGATGTGACGTATACGTCGACTCTCCGGGTTCACCCTCCCTAAGTATGACTTCTTTTCACAGTTCAAACGGACGCTTTTACTACAATTTTTCCTTTCTTTTACCGAGGTGTGAAAAACTGACAAAGCTTTGAGTTGATAGCGCTAAGTTAATCCACGATATTCTTTGCGGTTTCTGAATGTCAGAGGTAGTAGCTCTCTCAGCTCAGAAGTGTTGAGAATAGTTCAACAACAAACTTGGAGCATGTAAAGTGCGGGTTGAAGTTGAGATTGAAACGCGAATTGCACATTAGCAAAAAAGTAAAAGAAAAAAAAAGATAAAAGATAAAAGAAATAATGAATGAAAGTTCAACGAATCTATAAATTAGGTAAATTTTGTCTGATTTTGAATGAAAATTAGGCAGATATATTCAGGATTATGATATCAGCGAGATCGTATGAAGTTACGACCCGGGAATTATGCGGCTCGTTGAAAATCTCTGATTTTTGATTTACGAGCCTGTTATATTCAAACCGTATCACTGTGATATATCCGGTTAAATTTAACGAAGAAGAATACCAAGGGCATGCAAATTCAGGGGCACGGATAAGCTGAAAACTATAACGCGATATTCGTGCCGCGTACGCGAGATGAAGAACAAAACCCTCGTCAACCAAGTTCAACCCTTTAACAAGACTACGGTGGTGTAGGTAGACGCCTGACGTAAAGACGGAGTGAAACCGAGAGGAAAATCCAAGCTTTTGGAATCCTACCGAGCTTCGATATCATTTGGGTCTCGAAGAAGTAGGCCTATATTCTTAACTTATTGTTAACGAAAATGACAAAATTTATTGACTTTATGATAAAATAAGGACATTTTCTCGTATACCTACCCTTTCTATTTTCAACATATTACATCCAGCCTTACGAACGACTAGAATCCCCTTCAACGAAAGAAAAGGAACCGGTGGGATTAGCAGAATAGATTTTCTCTTCGATTGAGGTTCAAATGATTTGTTCTTCGATGATTTGTTCAAATGAAAATGGAGAGAAAATCGAATCGGTTCTATATACCTATATATAACGGTTTACATGATACAATGTTATTCAGATGCGCTAACCGTATGAGTTATTGACTGTCGAAGTGAAGGAACGTTTTCGCGGATCGCGACCCTTCGATCTCCTACTCCAGAAGGCAATAACTCGCGATTGATTCAATACCAGAAAAGAAGGAGTGTATTGGAGAGTTCTTTCGACTCGATATCGCCCATACAAACCTATATACCACACACGGATGAAAATAACGAATTACTGGCCCATCGCTAAGAGAGTTGCTGACATACCGAGAACAATGATATTCTGCTGAAGCAGGAAGAATTTAAGAAACGCGGCACGATTGGCTTGATGACATAACAGGCCTGCAATTAACATATTCTCGCTTTCTCTGCATTGGCAAATCTTCCATTCATTCAGCTCGCACTTTTCTTGCCATTAATATGGTTCGAGCGTTGAAATCAGCGCATTTGCAATCAATTTCTTTAGGTGATAATCTCTCTAGATTTTACTAGATTTTAAAGCGCTTTAAAATGAAAAATTCATATCTGAGCATTTGTTAATAATTTTCAAAAAAATTTCCACGGGGATTTGAAGGGAAGTATAAATAGTTTACGAGTAAATAAATGTGACGAATATTCAATGAGAAATCATTACCGAAAGAAATCAATTACACATGCGCTGATTTCAACGCTCGAACCATCTCAAGTGACCAGAGTCGATCGGTTTCCGAGATATCTACTGCTTCAAGAAAATACAATACCACACCTATGCGCGGACCATGGTTTCACGGTAAAAATGATTATCCCGCGCCTTTTATACCGAGTAACTTCATGCATACTTATTACCGTGCCAAGTGAGCCTTGAATGAGATTTGAGGATATTATAAATTGCATAAGAGAGCAGAGGATGAGAAACATGAGAAACCGTCCGAAGCTGTGTTATCATAGATGACGGACGCCCACGGTGATTTCTAATAGTAAAAGTCAGTTAACAATGGATATAGGCGGGGTTGAGTCGAGTTGAGTGATGCAGGCGGGTTATCTTTGTACGGACATTCGAAGAAGGTACCAGGACTCGTACCTACTATCCTTGTATAAAACGGAGGGGTGAAAAAATGGAGAGAGCTGTAGAGAGGTAAGGGAAATGCTGGCAATCGGGTAACGGGTATAAAAATCGAGAAACACAATGGATAGGAGTTGGGATGGATCGGCTCCCTGTGCCTACACCCACCCAAAGAGCTGTTGTGTCTGCGATCGGTACGGCGCACCCATTCGACCCCGATGCGATGTAAAAGAGATGAAATTATGCATGGACAAATTTGCTCGAGGGTAAAACCGCGAAGGACCGTGCGTTTGGTATTTAAGTTCAGTTTTTTCAAGCCGGATTAAAATCCGGAAATTTAATTATGCAATACCCGAAGATCTACCGACAAAAATATCGGCGCTATCTTGTCTCGTCGAGTTTATACATCGATTTGAATTTCATTACGCGACGAGGGGATGAAAGGTGAGTAAAGGCCTCGTATTTAAAGGTCTGTGAGGTATGGCCATTGGGCTTTTAAATTCAAAGGCTGCACATTGAAATAACGAACAGGTCTGAATGGACGAGAATCGAGGTTGGACGCGTCTGATTATACTTTTAAAAATTATCCTCCGATTATTTTTCTAATATCTTCGTTATTAATCATTATTTTGTAATCCCAATTCGGGGAATCTGCAGCCTATTGTCTCACCTTTTCATATCAAACGAAAGAAGACTGATTTTTGTTCGCGAAAATATGAAAAAAGCCAGAAGATCGAAAGTAATTAGGAAAAGTATGAGACTAATTAGTAGATGTTATCATATCGTGCATTGGTACGAGGCACCCTAAATTCCGCGAGCCGGAGTACGTGGCGAATCTACGAGACTCACTTTGTCGGCAGAGTACATTGAAACACGTGTAACAAACCGAAGGCAAGGTCAAAACCTCAACCCAAAGATTATACGTGACTGAAAAACAAAACTTCTTTGAACCTATCCCGGAGATTTTATTTCCGAGAGTAGGGAGATACGAATTTTTGCAATTTTTTCAACCAAGGCGACAGAGATTTCAAGCATTGCTCGAATATTTACCTTTGAGTGATTATTACACGTAAAAAGTTGAATGCCAAAATCGTAATTGGCGTTCTAATTTACCCTCGCGACCGAACAGATTCAATTTCGATTCCAATTTCAGGATATATTGAATTTGCCAGATCCTATTGAGTTCTTTCATGTTTTTTTTTTCAAAGTGTATGATAAAAGCGAGAAATTTTTGACAACATTTTCACGGTAATTTTCACATCGCCTTAGAAACCCGTGCATGATTACCGAAAATACTGTTCAGTACGTGGAAGAAATAGATCGTCAGTAAAAAACTGCAAAGTCTATTTCGTTTCTCTCACAGAAACAGGCAAGATATGGTAATTTTTTCTTGCCCATAATATGAGTGCAAAAACCTATAAATTTTGGAGATTTTTTATCAGTCCATTGCTGAGAAAATTAGTCGAGTTTTTCGGATACTAGAGGCTCGAGAACGAAAAGATTCGTTGGGATTGTGAAAAGTTGTTCTTCAAACAAAAGCATTGACTGTATAAATCACAAATTCTATATCAAAAAAACACAATTGGAATGCGGTCATTAAACCTAGACTAATGGCAATCTCAAACCTGTATACAGAGAGCAATTATTTATTCTACAAAGCATTTGTTCAAGGCATTACGGTTCTGTTTATCACTTAAATTGTTGACTTAGAATACAAACGAAGTTCTTGAGTTAATTAAATGATAGAGTAAAAATTGTACAGAAGAATTCTAACTGCTTTCAGCAATTCTTGACTCATAGGAGATCCAAAGTTTCCATAATATTTCTATATTCGTTTGAAATTCCCTAAATATTCCTGCTATCGGCAGTTTCAACGGCAAGTGGCCTTCAATTTTGAATTCCAATTCCATTTATGGGAGAAAATACATTGATCATGAAAAAGCATAGGGCTTGTTCACGTAAAAATGGATAAATTACCTTGTAAGTTGTCGAGCATGTAAGACAGCAGCTTGTGAGTCCCCGATGGTTCCCCGTACAACGCGAGCACCTCCTTGTTCAGCGGATTTCCATGAAGACCGAGCACTTGTAACTGGAACAACTTGCCAAGTTCGTATGGTAACACGCGAAGGTAGTTTTGGTTCAATAACAACTCTCTGTAACAGTTTATGAAAAGTTTGACAAAATTAGACGACGATAAAATATGATCTTGGATAAAGTTTTCCAGCAGCAAGGATAGCGAATAAATTAAAGCTGATCATGAATTAGTAAAACTTTAAACGATTTTTATCCCATTGTGAAATATTTCAAGCTTAGATTTGCTCTGATAAATTTAGCAGAATTAATACAACTCGTCATTTTCAATAAAAAAGTTTAGCAAACTGGCTTGTAGAATAATTCAATATACTAGATTCAAATCTTCAGCCTCTAAAAAGTAGTAGAAACTAATGCTAAGCGCTAAATTACTCCATAAAGACTATTTAATCTCTTGCTGAGATTTCCTTGACTTTATCTCATTTACTCGAGTCTTTCTTCGGTATTTTTGAAGCTGAGTAAGAAAATGTGTTGAAAACATCTGAAAAACATTCTCTCCTTATAGTTATACCTGAGATAGATGAGGTCCCCTAGCTCAGCCGGTAAACTGCGTAGTTTGTTACTGCTTAGATCTAATAATCTAAGGCTAGCCAATCGGCCGATTTCAGGCGGTATCCTCTGCAGACTATTGTCGTTTAGATACAAAGCAGTAAGATGTGTCAGCTGCCATACATTTGGACTAAGATTTCTGATACTGCCTGTTATCTCCAACTCCGGCCAATAAGATTTCTTCCCGGAGTTTGCGTCCTCCGTGGACATGATGGTGTGCGTACGGCGCGGGTTAGCATTCTCATACTTATCCTTGTGGTTGCGAGACATCTTATATCCTGTTAGATAAACAGTAAAATTATTTAAGAAATTTAAATCACTTATTATTTCATACCCCTATTTAAAAATAATGAATAAACAATTGCTTTCAGAGAAAGAATTCGCAAAGAATTTCATTCAATGTACTGCGCTTGGAAGCATTAAGAAATTGATGACGTAGCGCAAAGGCATAAAACTGCTGGCTATTCAATTGTTGAAAAGAATTTAGCACAGCTTTGTAAAACTTTGTTAACAATTTAGAAAATTCTTGAATGAAAAAATTATGCAATTCTTTGCGTTAGCCGATAGATAAATTTGCCGTATCTAATAAAAGGGAGTAAAGATTGTGATCTAATATCGCGCGAAACTAACCTAGTCTGTAGATCGGGGCGTTATACATGGGACAGGAAACACATAGGAGTAGTTTGTTATTTGAGGTTATTTTGAAGCAATATATCGAGTCGTCTCTTTGATCGAGGCACTCGAAGGAGGCCAACAACATCTGAGGATAATAATGTGAAAAGAAAAACAATAAGGCATTAGGATTTTTGCCAAGGAATCTTGGTGCCGGTTTATTATCAAGGATTGTGGGCAGATTTATTCGAGGTTGTACTTGTTTGGGATAAAAATTGGATAAAGGTATGTGTATACATAGAATCCATAACCTATCAAGTAGTAGATTGAGTAGGGGTTAACCTGTTCGTCGTACATTTACTTCGCGTGTAGTATTCGTCGGGTAATAAATATTCTTTCGATTAAAATAAGGGGGATAATAAATGCTTGATATTTACGATTTATATTGCGGAAGATTCTCATTTTTTTTCAGACAGAATTATTATTGTGTTTCTGTTTAAGGTAAAGTAAGGTATCGTCCACCCTCGACGACAGCCGACCGCGTTATGCCGATATTTGGTGGTTTTTTAAGCCCTGTAAGCACGCAGAGCTGTTTTTTAGATTTTTAGAAACTGTTACCCACCTTCATCTACCTCTTAACGCACACTAAATACACGGTAAGTTTATTCCGAGTGAAATATATCGCGTAAACAAAACTACCTTGACAAACACAAATCCTCCATTTATCAACTGCACTGATCGGGCATTTTCTTATACTATGATTGGCTCGCGGGGAAACGAACTTACGCGAAGCAGCCGAATTTCACACGAACATTTACGAATTGATTTTTAACAAGATGGCCGCCGCTAACGGAGGTAAGATCATTCCTCCACATCGCAATTTTATCATACAAATACTCAATCTCACGTCTCTAATATACACTCTAATTCACCTTCGATTTATGCGACTCATTATTATCCTCTGTCGCCAAAACCCGATCATTATATCCCCTGAAACTCGCCTTTCCGACTTCCTAACCTCTAAATCTATAGGTTAGCTTATCCCAAAGGTTCTAAACATCGATGTATTTCGTTCGTATCTTTAATTTTTGATGACACAACGCTTCAAACGATCTCATTATACTTTCAGGGCGATTATTCAGCGTTTGTTCAGCGTATATAAGAAGTGTGGGATGTGCGCCGCAGCCAGGACTGATCCAGGTGCGTGGTTACGCAGCGAGAAAAGGTACGAGAGAAAAGGCTCGCAAGTCCAAGGTGAAGGTTGAGGTGAAAAAAGTCGGTTTCATACCTCACAATCAACGAGATAAGTATAAGTAAGGATAATTTGATGATATGAACATTTCTCTATGGGTTTCTTATCGTGGTACACTTATTTACGTAATCTGTTATTCAGGCAAGCCGGAGCGCTGGTCAGTAAGCGGCTGAGCGATTCTAACAAACCTGTATCACCAGATAATGTTTGGGTCGCTAAATACTACAAATGGAGGATATATTCATTCGCCGAAGCTGTACAATGCCACAGAGAGAGCCATCATCCTACCGTTTATGATCAACCTGATGCACCTCTGATCGCATATGTTGAACTTGATATGCAGGTCACAGAGTTTTATCTACTGTAATTAAAGATTTAACGTTCTTGAGTCAGGCATGCTGATAAAGGACCTGGGAATCAATATCTAGTTCTTTGTTTCTATGTTGAAAAATGAGATTCAGATTCAGAAATAATAGAAATAATTTATTAACAAAGAGAAAACGACGAATTATTCTGAATCGGTTCAAGATTTTAAGAGTTTTTTGCTCTTAGATACTCTGAACTTGAATTTATTAAATAATGTAGAAAAGTAGTAGGTGTTTATTGTTTTTTTTTTTTCTTTCATATTACAGGGTGCAAAGAAGACTAAATTTTTGGACAAGTTTACTCGCATGGCTCCCATACCGCATGCTTTTAGACAAGATCACGAAAGAAGTATACTTGCTTTCTGCAAAGGGGCAGACATGCAAGAAATAGCTAGAAAAGCTGGAGCTTCCCTTGTTGGCGGTCCTGAAACTGTAAAAGAAGTCATGGTGAGGGATATCTGCGAAGCTACTTTCTCGATCTATAAAAAATCATAAAGACTCATTGGAAACACAGAATTCACGGTTTTCATCACAGAGCGTTTTTCATTACGTCATGAATTGCGAATATATGTTTTAATATCGTACTGAATACAATTAGACTCTTATTTCTCATGAAATAAGAGTAATAATGACCATTATGAAAATAACGACCATTTTCTTTTTTAAGGCAGGGGCTTTGTCGTTAAACGATTTTACCGTAATCGTTGCTCATCCAAATATTCTTCCCGAACTTGTGACTCTTAAAGGTCTGATGAGAAAGAGGTTCCCGACTCTAAAAGATGGTGCGTTACGTTGGAAATAAGTTATAAAATACATAATTCTTTGATCTTCAAAACAAACAGGGCGAATCAATTTCTGTCTTCATTTCAACAGGCAACTTAGGTCCAGACATAGAAGCTGTTGTAAAGAAGTATGCAGACGGTATTGAATACCATGCAATCAGGGACGACAGAGAATTAGACTTTGGAACGATCCAAACTCCTATCGGAAGAGTAAGCCACCGTTGCTTTTCTTTTTTACTTAACTTTTAAGATCAACCAATCGCCGAATAATTTTTGCTATTATTCAATTTTCAGTTGGATATGGAGCCGAAACATCTGGAAGAAAACTTCGCCGCCCTACTGCAAGACATCCAGCTTAAAAAGCCGAGGCGAGACGCACCCTTTATCACAAGGTAAACGAAGGATGATTTCCTTCTCCAGGAAACTTGGTCATTCTCAAGCATTGAAATATCACCAAAATATACTTATTTCGTGCGAGAAAATATTCAGATAAATTTCAACTTCTGTTTATTTGCGAATACTTGCACGAAGAGGATCTCTAATGCCTTGATTCATTTATTACAGAACGTTACTACTCAGTCCGCCATCGGTAGAAAGACTAAAGATAAACTTTGAACAATACATCTCTACGTCAACTGATGAAAAAGACGACGCAGATACCGATGAAGAAGATGAACCGCAAACCGCTGCTTCGTCGAATTAGTAGTTCTTTAAACAGATGAATTTCCATTTGTAGATAGAGGGAGAGCAATTCTTGAGCGGGGCAACTTATTTGTAGTAATTCGATGATTATTGTCATATTAAAGTCGAACTCGAACCCGATAAAAGAACAATATTTACGATGTAGATATGCGTGCGTAATTTTAATAAACATGTAACCAAACTGAGGCGGAAATTGGTTTCATTAAAACGCGAGGATCGGGTAACGAGGTAATGCAAACCTCGAAGACAGAAAGTGTCCTTTCTGCCAGTATATTTATATCAAAATGTATAGAATATATTACAGACTTTAAAGACTCGTGTTGTTTTAACATTATCCCGTTTTGCGCTCAGAACCTGTTCAACTTCGAGAACCTTCGCTCGTCTCGTTCGCAAGTAAGGAAAAAAAAAACATCTTCTAACAATATTTTGTTAAATTTAAATTAAACATCGGGAAATTTTCAATACTTGAGTATTTTGTTACAGTTTACTTAATAACACAAATTAAAAAGAAAAAACACTTCGAAAAAGAACGGGGTTCTGGGTCGTGAACATTATATAATCAAAACGGCTCGATTGAAGAATAAAATTCAAATACTAAACTGATTGGGATAGATGTGCCTTTCGAGCAAACTACCGATGCGAAGATACGTACATGTATTACATATATTATGGGTAAATATATTTACAGTCCGATGACTAAAACGTGGCGTAAGCTGGAGTGTGAGACGTATATCTATTCAAAGTCGTGCCGAAGCGAGTTACTGTACAGGGTCAACGTTTAATTGTGTAAAAACTTATAAAGATGACTAATTACTAATTACCTCGCTCTCCTACGACAATTGGTACTAATGACGCCGAGAGCACCGCACACGATCGTACATCGCTACAGCCATACAAGTGTCGACATTTTTCGGTCTATATGATAAATTCAGGTGATTGACTTGACTGATTTGAAAAGAAATTTGAAGTTATATCAAGGTGACTGCAAGTCATCGCGAACTTATTCGAGCGAAATCAACTGATTTTACGCTCGATTTACATCGATTTTGTGTATAACATCGTACGATTTCTTGTTTGAGTGATTTTAATCAACAATCACAAGGCAAGGGTGTAAAATAAAGTACATAGAATTTTTAAATTCGTGCAATTCGTGTCATCAAACGACGAAGTATAATAAATCGATATTCTGCTCCCGTAAAATCTGAAAAATTAACATTTCTGGTACCGTTTTGAAAAGTGCATAAAACCACCCCTCGCCGGGGCCTTTTTTTACACCTGTACCCGATCTCGGGGTGGAAAAAGGTCAAAGATCGGAAGTACCCGGTGATTTCTATTTCGAAGTATGAAATCCGTCCGATAACCGAAATAAATTGAAAAAAGTATGATTAAAAAATGCGGAAAAATAATTTCCGCGTAAAGTCGTGCGGCGGGTATACTACGAGCGTAAAAGAGTCGGGAAATAAGAGTAGAGATCGCTGGGGCCCGGCTTGGGTCGGCCTGGCGAAGAAAAAAGCTTTTACAAGAGAAGCGAAGGAAGGGAAAGGAATGGAAAGGAAGGGAAGGGGACTGCTCAGGCCGTGGCTACGGCACCTCGGGGTCTACCTGTGCGCTAAGCGCTCAGTCGGAGTCCGCCAGGTTTAAAATCCATCACGCGTATAGATCGCGTTGCGGCGCGGACGACCTGTTGATCGCTGTCAAAACACTTGTGTCAACAAGCGTGAGGAACTCAAATTGGATATATTTAACGCGTGTAAATTCTTCCCCAAGTTTTATTCGAGAAAAGGAATAGTGTACCGTATATCTCGAAGTTATTTATAATCCATATTAACAACAATTACAATCGCAACTCGTGATTTGAAGTGAGTCTGATTGTGTGAGACGGTGTGCTCGCGCGTGTGTATATCCTTTCGGATATATCTACCGCGTGTATGTATGCGTGTAAGTTGAGGATTTATTAATATCTTGATCGGAAAAAGTAAAGCTTCGCTTGATCCCCAGTTGGTGTTCTAAGCCAGTAGATCAGAGGCTGCGGAGGTCTCGTATCCCGTGTCTTGTGCTCCTTTTTTATTTGTGAAGGTGACTGTGTGATCCTGTGATCCTGTGAACCGTGCGGATCAAAGATGCTGACCCATTGACTTCCCCGATTGTTTTTTATTTCATCCCTCGTTGATGACATGCAGATACTTTGCTGCTGGAATAGATACTGATTATCGCCGATCATGGTAAGTCCCATTATGTCTATCATACAACTTTTGCCGATCTTATTTCTGTCGTTTCCAAATCCAAAACCCGAGAAACCTCGATTGAGTTCATTCTCCAACCATATCAACCCTGAAGACTTCGACTTACGTTTAACGCATTCTTTCGCGGTCTTACTTTGCGGGAGAAGAAGATTTTGCAAGGTGCTTCTTCTCTCTACGACCTGATGTAACCGGAAACGTAGTGTACATAGATCGAGGAGTATGCGGAGTAGACGTTTGCTCTCCAGCATCCTGTTTATCTATGCCTTAGGTCCCCGGGTTGAGCAACGAGTTGGGAACTGGTCGTGAGTTAGAATAGACTGACGATGAGAGATCGTAAGAGTTGAAGGAGCAAAGAAACCGGCTCTGCGTCTGCACGCACGTTCTCTAGCCTCTTTAGTAGTCTTTTTAGTTTTCTTCTTCTTTTTTATTCTTTATACCGGGAACGCCATCTTCGATAGAAACCTGACCGTAGTCTGTCTCTGTACAACACCGGCATACACCGCGTTTCAGAATACCTATGTATTTAACCGTCGCGTGCAAGAAGTACGTCCTACAATAAACGCATCTAAACCCTCTTCAAGCGGATGTCCGAGAATGAAAGCCAGAGCCGGCTTTGCTTATACCGGTCTCCGCAAGATCGGAAAGATTAAGACAACTCTGCGGGATCCCAGCGTTTCTTAAAACGTCACCAGTTCTCCATGTCTTTAATATGCACTATGCTTGATACACCCAGGGGCTGCTTATTATTACGTCGGCGTTATTCGATCGGAGGAAAAAACATATCCTCACATGATAGTCTTGCCTATTTCGCATTTCGCTGCACATTCACATTCCATCCCTTAATTAGATACGACTTAGAAATTCTGATAGTTCAAGCGTCACGAATACTTCGCCAGATTCCTCGAGAGTTACCGCAAATTTCCTTAATGCTGGGTAATTTGAAGTTTGGCAATCGACTAATGACAGTTATCATACAGTCCAGTTGACATTTATCCATCTACGATCTACAAAGCTCTTTCACTCTCTCTCTCTAGAATTAGTGAGACAAATTACTAATTCAAAGCCATGTTTATATTCATGTATCCACGTATACGCGGCGGTGATCATCTTCTAGGAATTCAACCAAAGATCACTCGGCTAGCATAGAACGCTTTGCCCACGCACGGATAATCGACCGATTACATTATATCGTGCATTGTAGCTATAGTAAGCGAGATAGAATACGATCTATTTTTTACATACCCAATGCGTAGGTATGTACTTTGGTATACTCTCATTTTTATTCCGGGATCGTCGGTCCGGGTAAAATATTGTGAGGAAATCCCTCGATCCTAAACATGTTTATTCCCCTTACTATGCTACGCCAGTATGCAGACATACGCGGTACATTTCTATATAGAAACCGATCGACGACCTGTTACATGCCTCCAGCGAGCTCTCGGGCTGAACAGGTGGCTCTAAAGGAGAGCCGATCTAATCTTATATATCCCATCGTTTCGCTGCCTCAGACCCGGTGCACCATCGGCAAAATGCTTCTGCGTCTTTATTATATGTTTATTTCGACCGATTAGAGCGTTTCGTATGGTTCCCAGTAGTCAATCAGGTACAGGCCAATTATTGTCGATCGATCTCTGGAGGTTAGACGAAATATTGAGAATTAATTCGCTGATCAAGACCTTCGGTTCGGTTCGGAAACACACACGATGAAGAAATTAAGTATAGCTGCTACCCGACACTTTCTTACGGTTCAGAAATCGGTATACTCATTTTTCCGGAAATTGTGAAGAAAAATAAAAATTAATCTCGCATTAAGCAACTACTACGAAATCTGTTGTGGACTTTCCCAATTTTGCTCATTAGCACGTCGTGTGAAGAAGAGTTCCTCGTCGATCCTGTGCCCAATTTCTTGCCGTATTGCGAGGTGTACAGTGTCTCAACGGTTCTATTGAAAATCGTCAATTTTCTGGCCAAACATTTTACGATACGTTGATATCGACTCAGCGGATTCCAAGACTGTAAGTACAGTTAGAATCGCGGTTAAGAGAGGCACGCCGCGACGCCGAAAGGAGGCCATCGACGACCTGGACGTCAGCACCATGCTCTCACCGTTATGTTGGCGCCCACGGCGAGCAGAGGTACGTTCTTAAGATACGCACGCACACCGCGTGCCGCGTCAACCTCATACGTATAATTACCTTTCCAAAAGACTTTACGGATTCGTATGGGTTTTGTAAACGTTTTTCAAATCGAATATCAGAAGGAGAAGAAGAGGTGGAGAACATTGATGTGCTTTTGAGGTATCATTAAGCACTGCCGCATACCTTAGTCACTAAAATGATTATTTTTGATAATTAGATCGCCGCAGTACCGCGGGAATCAATTTGGAAGCTCCTTTTTGGAATGAGTGAGGGTAGAGCGGCTAACGTGACCATAACGAGTGTGGAAATAATTCCTATAATGGACCGCCTAAGATCCTCAATAAACCCCGTATTTAAGGTGAAAACCAATTTTACTATAAGATAGACGGTGCACGTGGGGGGAATAATTCTCATGCAGATTACGATACTGAGAAACGTACGTAGCCTGGCATCAATTTTCCCTGAGCGACTTAAGGAGACACTGGGCAACGTGATCCTGCAAGAAATTTAGAAAATTATACCCAAGTCCGAAAGGCCGGTGTGGAACTCTCGGCTTGATTCTTGTGTCACGGTAATCCCTTGACGGTGAAATTCACTCGGTATTTAGATATTACGAGCAGGTACCCGCCGTCATCCCTATACAGGTGACTATACGTTACCTGGAAATGTCTCGTAGAACCGGTGCAGCGCTGACGTCAAAGGTGCAGGCGATCCCGAGTCAAATACAAAAAACGTGCGTTGCGTGGAATTATTTGTTGCACGAAGGGTACCGTGAGGTATAAGGGCTCCATTATGTCCTCTTCACAACTTACCTGCGTGGCGCTTGTTAACAAGGAGCTGGAATCCTCTCGATGAATCCACAGAAATTGCATTGCTTTGTATATTCGCCATTGTGCTGCGTTCTATCTTCTCGATGTGCCATTCATACTCACTTCTACTCTGTACATGAATTTGCAAGCATGTGCCTCTCCGACGGTCTGTCTTCGCGTTAATTCCTACATTCCGTACTTATTTTCGGCGTGACGATGAAGTAGCTCTGATTGATACGAACTATGAGTTTGTTCGAAATGCAAATAATCCTGTAATTGGCTACTGTACTCAGCCCTGCCTATACATCCGAATACACTAGCCAGTTTTCAGGTCGATTTACAGTTACGTATCCGCAAGTACGCCTCTGTGTTTGAATTCGAACGTTCATCCGCGAGCATATCAACAGAAGACTGTGAGATTTACCGGTGTTACGTGAAACACTCCGTCTTCTTCATTATTGTCGAGAATCTCAATCGAACCTGTTGTCTCTGTAGGACATTTGCGATCTATATCAGCGATATCTCTCGGGTTTACACATCTGATGCAGCAACGATGGATGGCTGTTAATCAGAAGTGAAAATTAAGCTGAAATATACTTTTGGAACGATTCGCTCTTCGCATCTATTCAGAGATCGTCAAGAGCAGAGAATACGAACGAGACTCAGGTAGCCAGGTGCGGAGCGGGATCGAGAAAGTAAGAGAGGCTGTAGACTGGAAAGGGGAAGACGACGACTTGGCGTCGGTACATGTGCAATCGACTATACCTGTATTCGAGATCTGCGAACGCAAAGAGAGAGAAAGAGAGAAAGAGAGAAGAAAATGGTCAGATAGAGAATGCGAGAAGAAGAGAGAGAAATAACGCTTTGATGTAGCGGATCACGCGTTCCGTAGTATTGATAGCGTGGGCGCGTGACATCTGCAACAGGTTGCTGACTTCCCTTTGCTAAACGGAGCCAAACATTTGTGTCCTGAACCTGTGAACAATAGGATTAATAATTTATGCAGCTGGAATATATTTTTTATTATCCACGAGATTATCCTCCGTGAACTTCTCCGACTCGTTGTTAAAGTTTAAATTCGACAACGTATATACCTACACCTACAGCATAGATGTAGCGCTGAATAATTCAGTTTCGTTGATTTTGACGCGCCAAAAATTCATCCGTGATGGAATCTTGGGTACTCTCCAAGATACGTGTCTCGCACATAGCTTATACAACACACGTTATACATGCGGGGATACATAATCAATGGCTAGTTGGTTCGAAAAGAAAAAATAAACGAGACATAGATCACGAATTTGCGAGTAATATCATAGAGGAGAAACCCGCGGATTAAACGATTGAATTAGAGTCCTGGGGAGCCTAGGACAAGCGTAACTGTTCCTGACGCAATAAACAACCGGTTAATGACACCGTCACGTACACCTGTACTCCTTAATCGCATGAGATGACCAACAGCTGGTGAGTGCCCGTGGCTAATGTCTTCGGGGTCGTGTCCGAGGCGTGGTACATCATCGACTTGTGTTATAGGCATACATCGTTAGAATATTAAACGGTATTTAAGAAGGACATCCGTACAGGATAGAGAAATCCACTATCTGTATTCCAGCAAGTCGGAAGATGTCATTTACACATTTAGATACGAGCAAGATCCTTTCAGATCCCTCGGGTATTTAGACAACCGACTTACCTCAGTATCGAAAAAGGCGATTAAAAAAATCTTGATTTACGAAGTACTCATTATCCCTGACACCTGGCTAAGGAAACATGTTCACATTTGATTGTATCCATGGCACACGAGTGGCTCTTAGCATTGGATTTTAAGTAGAATATCGATATCATTGAAAGTGTTGAGAAAGAAAAAATAACATAAAATTCATACGAAACCGAGTAGGTTGCGCAGTGCATTAATTATGTACCGATTACATTATCTTACTCTTATGTCACACGAGGCAGAGCTTCTGTCTGTGGCGAACACTTTCGCAGGCAGACTTTCTTGGGAGAGATTTCCCATTTATGAACAAATATTTACACGCGTGTGTTGTATACGTATAGAAATCCCCGGAAGACTTTGTCGAATAATAGAAGAGAGAATAATTTTCGCCCAACGTACTACATGCACACTATATTTGCGTAAGTCTCGACATAACCGAACAACGGTTCAGCGTTCGCGTTTCGCATGGATAAAAACCGCGGTTCATAATTCACGTAACCAAGACGAGGAAAATACCTCGGAAGTAAATCGCCGTGTCGCAATACTAAGGCTTGCCAAACGCGACTCAACCCTGGGCCTATCTATCGGATTGAACTTCTGATAGCTTTTATACCTTTACTGCATTGTGTGCACTTTCTTGTGTCACTGGTACAAATTGATGTCTGATACCGAACCCCTGTCGCTAATTCGCATCTGTGCTTACTTTTCCGTTTGAAATCCCACATTGTAACCGTATATCAACATCCGTTCAAGTCTTCTCGGTCTGGAAACCGTTGCAGAAATAATTCTAGCCAACTAGGCAGCTGATACATCAGATTTTATATCGACGACGCTAATTCTCAAACTCATTGAGCCACTTTCTTTAAATTTAATATCGATTTCTCAAAAAATTCTCTCATAACTAATTTTGAGAGGACTTCAGAATTGACCATGACCCTTGAACGACTCGCAATTAATTCCTGATGGTCTACCGCTAGGTAATTCAGTTCCATGTATTCAATTCTACTCCTTTTCATGACACCACAAACTCATGCAATTGCCGGAAATACTATTAACTATGCGAAGAACGTAGGTACGTTGATATTGAAAATTGATGGCCTAATTTCTTTCTCGTGTAACTAAACTTTCCAATTAAATGAGATGTGGCGATTTTTCGCTGCCGTTATTTTAATATAAAATCCTGTGACTTTCGGATCTACTCATCTTGTCATTAATAATATTTTTGGGCGAGTTTGTCGAGCAGATCAATAATCAGACTGAGATTTGTCGAGAAACCTGTTCTTAGGATGCTGGAGGATTGAAAACGTGAAGATTCGTTGAAACTGGGAAAAGTCATTCGAGATAGAAACAAATATCTCTCTCAATACACCAAGGTGACGAAAAGTAAAAGACTGAGATTCGTGTAGCAGTACTTTTGTATTCAGCTATTGTCGTAGAGACTCGCGGAACCTGTGACCAGGAAATCAAGATCCTAGTTTACATATGTGGTGTTTCTGCATGCAAGTTGCCTCGCGGTTTCCGAATAGAGTCATTTTCGCGGCTAGTGTTATACATATATATTTAGAATTCACATGCGGAGTATATACCCCGCGGGAACATTGAATGTACACCTCAACTCTCAAGATACGTAATTACTATTCCCAAACTCAATTATATGTTAGTTTGAAAGGCTGTCCAACTTCACGGACTCCGCATAAGGTGGACCGGCTTTCAGAGTTTCGTGGGTGAGCGGGAACAGGTCAACCTTGAAGCCGCGAGACTATCACGTGTTGCTTTTCAAATGTCATATCTGCAAAAAGGAAATAAATCAGGATCTTTTGGGCCCTGGGTATAATTCAATTCTGTTCATCGTTCATCGCCCCTTCGTCGAACCTCACATTTTTCCTATTTTTTTTTTTGGAGAACATTTCCGGCTGCTTTCATTCTAAAAAACGATTCTTCTCGCCTTATAAAGACAGTGACGAATGGAGTTCTTCTTCGTGAACCCTGATCCCGATGTGTAGAAATAACAGCTCATGGTGAGAACCGTATAGCCAGGAAGTTATTATTCTGCAACTGCTGCAAAATATTCGCATAGTGCAACATCGGCTGTGGCATGATCACTGTTTGTGTATGTGTGCTCAAGTTACACCTGATATCAATGTGTGTGGAAATGTGTGCCATTCAAAGGCGAACCTGCAATGTTTGAATGCACCTAAGTATGCATTCAGAGATCTTTTACAATGCCTAGAAAAATCTTGAAAAGAAAGTACCTACCTGCAATTTTCTTTCTACCGCTGAAAGGGATCTAGAAGCCTCCGCAAAATTCTAAAAAGCATTCTTCGAATGAGACTGCAGATTGCACTCTCTGAAATTTGGTTCCATTTTTTCACCCTGAAGCCAAAGATTTAAGTCCTGTAAACGTACAAATCATATTAAGGCTTCCAGTGAAACCGTAATACATCCAGACAGTCGCCATCACTGGCAAATGATTTCATACATGGGTATACTTGTGTCGTGCTGATGGAGGTAGGGAAAATTGAATATGTAAAGAAGACTCTGCGGTAAACGTACAAATTGTATACTGTCAAGGTACAGTGGTTTCCGTTTCTTATTTTTTATTCTATTGGGATTCAGATTCGAGACAGTCACGTTGATTGTCCATAGCAGCCATGCTATACTCGCGATTCGGTACTTGCCTTCTTTGTTGGAGATCTGGATCTGACTCATAAGATCGCCCGAGGTAAAAACGTACCTAAGTCGCGTTTAGCTATGATATTATAGTCGAGGACTCTTCGCCGCGAAAGGAAGTCGCTGGCCTTAAGTAGTACAAGTTCAAATCTTAATTGTTTCAGACTCGTATTTCTCCTGGTTCCAATTCTCAGTATCGGTTCGAGGTCACTCGACTAGCTCAATCTGCGATCACCGCAATGAGCCTTCTCATAATTCGGAAGATATTTTCAAAAAATCAACGCCAAAATGTAAAGAAATCGTTATGAGTGGGACACAAATAAAAATGTGCAGCAATAATCGTTGGAGATTTGTCTGCGGATGATAGATGCGACACATTAATCGGCAACGTGGGCTGATAACTGAATGAAATATTCACAGCATCCCACATCCATTCTTCTCGAGTCAGAGAGTAACAATTAAGTCTTGAAAGTTGTCGGAATATTTGATATCCTAATGGACCGTTACCGAGCCGATATCTAATATCTGCAATCTGCTACCGTATCTAATTGGACATGTGTGCAAATCGAACGATAGGCCGCTATGGAACGCCCGAAGTGATTTCTACGTATGATATTATTTGAGCGTGAAAATAGCTGTCTCAATTCCTGCTTTCAAAGACTTAAGCATAGCATGCGTGTAGATCCAGGGGGCTTCATTCTACAGACAATTCACAATTAGTCGCAGAACGGAAGTGTCTTATGCAGGATTAGCAAAAATGACTGAAATATTGGTCGTGAAGGAAGGTCTGGTGATTTCTCTGCTAGGTATTCGTTATTCAAAGTGCATTGAGTCAACTTTAGCGTGCACACTATACTATGAAGTATAGAGTAATTACCTGCGATATTAAATATACCAAATCCAGATGTGCTTCGTTAGCTAATTGTGAGAGCTTTTCGTCTAGGAATCATATTACGCAATTCTGAAAGCTTACTCCTGGCAAATCAGGTGCAGTAGATGAGAGGAGTAACAGCTACACGTGCAAGGAGTGTCACGATGTCGTAGTTAGTTATTTAACTACAAACGGATAGAATTAACTGAACAGGATAGGATCTCGCGAAGACTTGTTATCCACCTTTGGGATAAGGTGTCTTCTCAGTCCTCTCCACGCGTTTCTGTGCATAATTTGATTAGAATATCTTTCTGCACACGCGTATAAGATCTTTAAATATTTCGGTACATTCGCTACGTGGAAAGGTCTATAAATCTTTGAGGTAGCGTGACATCAGTTGCAATAGAACGCGGATGTCGCAGCGTTATTTGCATTCTGCAGTGACAGAATCAATGGAGCGTAAACGCGTCGGTCTGATCGTCCGTCTGCCAATTACTAACAAACGTCGATCGTAAACTTCGCGCTTTATCATCCGCAAAAACAATTTATTATCCCCATCGCGCGATTTCCTCGATTCAAACTACCATCCTGCAAAAATGATCGTCGCGAAATTCGATTTCAAGCGAAGCGATGCCCCATCAGCTTCTCATCCTTCGACAGAGAAATGGCAAGTGTCATCGATGCAGACGGAGGCTTAATGCCATCGATTAGATTCCTCCAGCCGGTTCCAAGGATCGTGAGTAATTCCGATTTCCTAAAACTACAGGAATACCGAGGAGAACGAAAGGCTGCTCATGCTCAAAGCACGGATTTAATGGAGGGTACATATCAGGGAAGGAGATACAGAATCTTTGTACTTATAAGGACGTGGATAAGGAAGATACAGAATGGAAGAAGCCCGGAGAAGATTCAGGTTAATTGCATAAAAGAGGAGGCTGCGAACACGAAACAATTACCTCTATTTCTTTACCTTTATACCAATGTTACAACACGTTTAGTTTTACAATGAGTATTGAGAAACCAGAAACATTCGTCTCTCAGAATCAGCAGCACGCTTCGTTCCAACAACGAATATAGGTATAAGGTGTACACGAGGACTGCATGGTGACAGGCGAGGCCAACACTCTTGGTAATAAGGACCGTATAAGGTCACCCATTGTCTGAGGTTCAACGTTTGGCCCTTCCATTCAACGCGTCTTTATTGAGTCTGTTAATTACTGAACAGACTGACGCACGGTGCAGTTATTGTTAGTCGAAATACGACGAGGAGCAAATCGACAGTGTCGTTGATAGGAAATGTCAGAAGTTTGTTAAGAATAGAGGATTTTCACAGGCAGATATAGAAATGGGGAAAAATAGAGGCAAAAGGAACGAAGATGGCGAAAGTTCTCGTCGCGATCCTGCGAGGAAGTGAAAGCAATTCCTGATTGAATTTTCGGATTTTTATATTCCTCTAGGAGATGTGGATAGGAGTGATGCCTGACAATTGCAAATACGAATTGCTGCTTGGGATATAGCTTAATGCATTTGCACTTTGCTGCATACCTGCATTATATTACCTACTATACCCGGGGTACTTGTGCCATTTGCCAATTTGCACAAATTAAATGACCCGTGTACACATATACTTATTTATGTGCGATTCCTGTAATCAATTTCACATTGACGAGAAAGCTCAGTCGATTATCTCGAAAGATATGTACAATATCTGGTAATCTAACAGCCGTTAACCTGCATAACTATCCTCGTGTCCATTTCAACAAAATTGTATATTATTATACGTTGATATAAATTGCGGATAACCTAATGCCTGTCTAGTTGTTTGATTGAAAATATCAACAAATTACTACTCGGCAAATAGTTTCCTCGGATACCCAGTGATTCACCATTTCATCTATCCAATCAAAATTCCACCAATGATTATGCCTCTCTTATTTAGAATTCAAACATTTTTAAATTATCGGAGAAACGTGATAATATTTTCAAACATCCATTCGCGATAAAATTATTGTTACGGAGATGAAGTCATAATTATTCACCTTACTGCGATGGTTAATTTATACGCCTATACACCAATACTTGACCGATGTAGGCAGGTACCGTTACTTCGACACATCCACGCAGCGTCCAGGCTGCTATTACGGGATAATGTTAATGCGTTTAAAGGTGTGCGTTTTTTTATTCAATTCCACCGTATCTTCCCGGGTGGCTAACGATAAGGTGCGATTTACCGGATTATCATTAAATGTACATCAAGAGAGGCGATCTTACTTCGAATAAAGAACGTCGCCCTTCGACATTCAGGTCACAGAGTTAGTTCACGTTTAACGTTTCCTCGAGTCTGTATCGTGCATTTATATCTCGCGGAGGGATTCCTAGCTGCTGCTTTCTAGAAGTATGTTCCAACTTTGAACATCACATATAAAATGATTCACGGCGGTATAGAACCGGACCATCTATCTGGCTGATTCATGTTTGCTGAGCGGTGGGCTGCAGATAGACTTTCGTCTGCGATTAAGTAGAGCAATTAAATAATTTATTTTCTTATCTAATTCAATTTTATTCTTCTATTTCTTAAAGCTCCTCGCAAGCCTCCGGCAAAGCGTTGCGGAACACGAACGGCTATAAAACGCCTACGGTTGTTAATTATCTACCACGTCACTATTTTCGTAATTAAATGAAATTTCTGGTCTCGATTTTAGTACCCACATAAATCAATCATCGAACCCTTCGTTCAGTCTTAGACTCGCTGCTTGTCACCAATACCGTGAGATACGCTTAACTCCTTCGCCTACTTGCCACACTTATCCTTTCCCACTCTCTGGACACTGGGCAGCTGTAAAACGTCGGCTAGGTTCTCGTCCTGTCCAACGTGGGCGACCTGCTTCTCCGCGACGACTCACCTTATCCATAAATAATTAACACGAATAGTTATGCATCGCAGCTGGCCACGTGCGCCCATAAATACTCTAGTTGAATGTCAATCCTGAAAGCTTAGGATTTTATCGACACTGAACGATCTAGTGGAACGTTCAACTAGTCTTATGAAATACCTCGACTAATTAATCCACTTAGGTCAACGGCATTGCGCGTAGGTATAACGCACCCGTATTCGTGCAAGTGCAGATATGATATAATCCAAGGTATAAATCGGACAGAATTCTTTATTTGCAACAGATTATACAGGAGAAGGAATTAATCCTGACGCGCGAGTTTGTATGACTATGTCGGTTAATATCGCGAGCCTTTGTCCTCCGGCAATAAGAAATGTATGGTCACGTTGCCACTAGGAGTTTCCACGATTTCCTGATGACGAATTAACTGCGTAGCCGTCAGTCCGTAAATTAAAGTTGGGATTCCTGAAATCATAAAATTTCGTAGGTATAATGATCAAAGCCGAAGCCATTTCCGGTTATAAATTGAATATCGGGATACTTCTGTGTCTTCGTTACCAAGATTGATGATCTTGATGACCATGAAGAGGGTGTTGTCGACGCTGAGATCCTCCTTGGCTCTTTTTGTACAGTGATATTTGAGGTAAGGGTAGCAACCAGTTCTGAGTATGTGGTAATTACTCTTTCCGACTGGCCAGTTGAAATGAGACATACCTCGCTGGTCGTTGACGACGTCCGCGTATCTCACAAAGTACGAGGTCCAGGGCGGCTCATTTGTCTGCAGTAAATAGCTGGTGAGTACCTATGTCGTGGGGAAAATCGTGGGAAACGGAATAGAGTTGAGCCCCGCGAGTCGTGAAAAGGAGAAGCGAAAACGTACCTCGGATGCCAAGGGTTTCTTACTCGCGAGGGCCTTCTGCGTCAGGGAACGGATCCAGCTGCCTCCCGGCGCCATTTAGTAACCGGATGTTGATCCTTCTCGGTAAATCCCCGTAGATGCAGACCGTTCAGCCAAAGTTCCGTGACCGGACATCAAAAGTTTCTACGAGAATAGAAGTCTGCAGGTATTCTGACTCGCGTCTGTGCCAAGAATTTCACCACGACGATTCTGCACGCCAAATGTTAGTGTTAACTAGGTATTTGAAATTTAGATACACGCTTCGTTCAAACGAAAAGTCTGCTCTATTTTTACAACCCAAAAATCACCAGGAAGAAATATGTAATATATTACGCACCTAGGGAGCGAAACTAGGCTTTTTTAAACTGCATGTCAGATTGACAGATGGCTGCGTGCAAAAACGCAGTTTGGGATGGCCTTTTCCACTCCCTTATGACGTACACTATTTTTTGCTACCCCCTGCATCGGAAGGTCCGAAAACCGAAAGGCAATGACATCGGCAAACGTGAAAATCTATAGTATCTGACGATCCAAAAGAGCTTCCCGAACTTTACTTATGCTTCTGAGTTATTCCCTGCACGAGGTTGGAGGCTGGTAGAATAAAGAACGCGAATTGAAACAGCGATATTTTCGCTTTACTCGCTAAGAGCTGTTTCAACGTATCGAATGCACCTATTGTCTATGGCCTCGTTTGACAAAATGAAAGTTGATTTGTTTCCATTGATAAACTTCCTGCACAGTGGGTCAAATCAGATCAGTAGATAGGTACCGCGATTAAATGACGCGTCGTTGGAATATATCAAAATATTATCGACTCTATTCTCCAGCCCACAAAACCGACTTTTTAACAGTTTTAAAACGAAGCAAATCGGTTCCCATTTAACTATGAGATAAAACGTATTAAAAAAGTCAACGCACAGACGGCGTCGCACCATATACTCCCGTTATTCAAATGAGTATACGTTAAACGGAGGAACTGTTCTAAATGAACACCATATAGGTATAGGTATCCTAGCTAGTGGGGTCAATAGCCTACGAAATTGATCGGCTCTAAGAACCGGTTGAAACGATTTTCAGAACTAACCAACGACAGGAAAGTTTCCATTTATAGGAATGGTTTCACACCGTAGGATCTCCACCTACGCAGCTTATAATCAGATGTCAATACCTACGGTCTTGAAGCACTGTGGTGTGATAACTAAGAGAAGGACCTGTAGCTATATCGCAGACACTTATAGGCACGTAAGATATAGAATAGAATTCTGTTAACGCTCCCATTCACTATCGTGGCAAACCATGCGGCCGCAAAGCCTTAGGGGAAATCGATTAGTACCTACCTGAACGTGATACTAACATTCACGCTCACGTGGCTATGGGTACTGCAGGGAAAGGAAAGGAGAGACGAGCCAGCACAACGCCAATCGCGTAATGACCGGCGATCGACACTACGTGAGTTACGATCTGACCGTAAGATCCATAATTCCGTAGTCAGAGAACCGCGGTAATTACATCGCTGGATATACGAGACCCTGAAGAGTTAAGGCGAAGCGGACACCACGGTCGTGGCTCGTGGTTCCAAAGAGCAAAGGGTATACAGGGCAAGAGCTTAATTGCTCGTGGTTTCCCTGCGGGGTACCGATTTTTGTTAGTTTATCGTCTTAGCTATGCTTCGGTTTGGATTTCATTTCAAGTCCTCCGTCTCAGAGCCGAAGGTCCTGGACCATCATGGGACTGAAAATTGACTCTTGAACTATATCTAATAGCTTTTCTTTTGCGGAATGACCGCTCGAAGATCAATTCTTGAGAAGATATTTATCATCGAGTTCGGGATGGTATTTACCGCGTGAGAGTTTAACAACCGCTTGGCACGTTGACCGAATGACTTTTAGCGAAGGTCAACGGATACGTATGGTATCCCACTACCCGCGAGTCAAGATACTAGTCTATAGAAGCTGGTCCATGGATGCTGGAAGCAGTCTTCGGTTTACCTCTTGGCATCAAACTGCCTCGTTTCTAATCGTCTCTATTCTAAGATTTCACCGTTCCGCGGTGTTCAATCTCGACCATATCACGCGTGGCATATAGGTATTTGCACAAAAAGCGCACGTAGCTATTTGGTATGGGTATTTGCTACAGCAAATCGCAAAAACGAGTAGATCAACCTGTTCTAGATAAATTTCTGATCTTTTGTTACAGAGATGTCTTAATTTGAGAGTATGTAATCGACGCGTCGTAGACACATAAAAATTTATACATATATATACAACACGTTACGTAGGTAAACTCGCGTCTGCGCATTGCGCGGATCGCGGGCTACTATCATCTGACAACATCATCGCTCTGGTAAAGTTGCTCACCGTTTTGCTCCGGGTTTCGAATCACTGGTAGTAATATTTGAATATGTATAATTATGCGACTGTATCTGTGTACCTAGGTCCACACAGACACTCATATATGAAATCACATGGTCACGTTGAAACGAAACTATAATGCTATACCTCGACGCCGGTCGTCGGGCTGGTTCTGTGGAACTGGAAATGCCAAGCAGGGAAACAGATATGGCAGCGAACGAGAGAGAGAGAGAGAAAGAGACAGAAAGATAGAGAGAGAAGCGAAATATATATATAGGTATATACTCTGCGTTGACGGAATCGACGACACAATACAGAGGTGTGCGTGGGTGTGCACGTGCGCAAGCGCACTTCAGGTATATCTATGTATCTCTAATACACGAGTATATGAGTTTGAAAAAAAGCGCGATATGAAAAGTCGTCCGCACACGCTTTCGCCGTAACATATACCCATATACCCGTTTTGATACGTGAGCTGTTTAGGACAGGGCAGCGGTTCGAGTTTAGGATATGTATCATACTACGTATTGTCATTCGTTGCGGATCTAGAACGGACCTTGTCTGATCGGAGGTACCAAATTTAGACCGAAACGATCCGTCGAAGGAATTAGAAGCGCCAAGATACGTGCCATTTATGCATTTGTAAATTCTAACAGATGGGTACCCGTTTTTGATCGAAGATCGAAATTTTGTTGGAAATATTTCCAAGAACTTGATCATTTTTTGCTAACACGGTAAAAATGTGAAAAAACTGTCGAAAAAGTATTTTTTTATTTTTTTCTTAGTAATTGTTTCAAGATCGAATTCTGCAGTCGTTCATCGAAGTTGTTGTTCAATGATTGATTTAGATCTTGATGCTAACGAAGTAAAATTTACTTCATGCCATTGAAGTCATTTCGTGATTTCACTGCACGTGGTTTTTGTGCGATTTCACCTGATTTCAAGTGAAGTTAGAAATCGATATCAAAGTGAAGTGTCTCACGTCTGACTGCAGAATTCATTGGTTAACAGGCCTCCCGCCGGGCTAATTCAGAATCAGCGGCAGCAGCATGACCATGGAAATGATAACTGGTATTTCTGAATCGAATGACTCTTAGAAACGATCATCCGCGATTTTTAATTCCACAATCTCGTATCCGACCTTGATATCTGCAGCTATTCTGAATTGAGAATAGCTAAATTGAAAACTATTATCCAAATCAAATGAATCGCAGAAATCTTCATCAGTCAGCTTGAGTCTGACATTTAGAAATTGACAATTCTGAGGCATGATTCATGGAAAATATCCAGAAACTCGTAATTGCTGTTGATTTTACGGAGAATTCGTGTCGTCGATATGTTCAATTTCACCCATACGCGTTCATAATTACAGTAAATAGTAAAATATCGATAACAGATATGAATCACACGATTCCCCTAATCATGATTCACGTTCAATAATTGAGAGTCACGAAGATCCGTCTGCAGTTGAGAAATTCATTCCGACATCGTGAATCGATAAAAGTGAAATTTCCACCTGATTGTGAGTAAAACCCAGATCCGTCGTGATCTCAAATCCATATATACAACCCACCGGCAAATTACTGGATGCCAACGTTGACCGTGGTCAGGTTTGAACTTCGACCTCGAAAAATCTACTCCCATTGCAGATTTTCCCGCGTGATAAATTACTCGATCCTCGCCAAAGCCTGTGGACCTAGAACGCAGAGCTTGGTCCTGCAGAGCACCTGTCTGCCATTGATACATCCTCTAATTCTCACGGCTTACAAACCGAGCTGGAAAGGTGTATCCTTCCGATAACGCACCGTGACCGATGCAATAGCTTGTCGTTGGCCCAAGGCCAGGTATTCGGTGAACCGATTAGAACTGCGAAGCTTGTGGTCAACAGGGGATCAGGGAATCCCAATTAGCTATTTGTGACGCGCTACCGCTCGCGCAGAAATGATTTACAACTGCTCTGGTCTTGCGAATGTATTCGCCTATCACCTCCGGCCGCAGCGTTGTACGACATGAGATCATGAACGACGTTTATCTGGCGTTTGTCAGCGATTAAGTCAGGCATATTTGGCCATTCCCATAGATTCCCTGGGGTACGAATTTCGGGTATAGGTTGTTGCCCAAAGCTTTCAGTGACAATACAGCCGACATATCGCGAAACACCGCATCCAATGGTCGTGCAAAATTCACCTCCACCACCGTCAGAGTTACTTCATTCCAGAATAAATTTGGGGATAGTGGATTGCACGGCTTCTTAGTTTTCAGAAATCTGGTATATCTGAAGTCGAACGAAAATTATTGAAGCGTGATGTCGTTCGCAGATTGAACTATAATGCCTCGCTGATCGTGAGTAATAGGTATGCGTGTGTATCACTTAGATAATTCTATATCGTTCTAAGTGGACTCGAACTTATAAACGATCATGTCATATATTTAGACACGTAACTCTCGCCTGCAGTTTATGCTGCAACGATCTACAGGACTTTATAATCTGTGGAAAAAAGAGGAAGACAAAAAGAAAAAAATGAGCAAATATGTACGCCATCGAGAGACGCATAGGTACGGATCGATTTATGAAGCTAATGAAGTCGATGACACGATCGTGAGAATTTTTGAAAGAATTTTTTCAATCTAATAAATTTCGCACGATCTCACGCTGTACTTGAAATTGTCTGGATTTCTTGAACTGCAAATTATCCGCACAGGAAACTGAAGAATTTCAAATAGAAACGAGTAACAATGCAGTTATGTACACAGTACGTACGAGGAGTGTAATACGTACTTTTCAAACAGACGCTTTTGTCTTGCCATCCAAGTCGAGATATCATACTGCTCCGGGTATATCCGTGGTCCATTCACACATACGTGATACAATATAGCTTTGTGTTAGCGAAGGTCACACGCGACGTTTTATTAGACGTAAGACGACTTCGCGAGTTGACTTTGCTCTCGCGGATTTCCGTGTGCATAGCCTGACTTAATCTCACAGTAACTATATACATTTAATTAATAATTTTTATTTCTTTGTTCCTTCATTCTTTCCAATCATTTTTATGATTAAAAATGATTTCAAACAGAAGATTTCACTCTGTGATACACACCTATGTCTACCTTCACAGTTTATTACGTCTTTGGCCGCTTAATTGGGCAAATCTTCAAAGGAGTGGAGCTTGTTAATCCTACTCTTCTTGTGATGGTGCAGGTGGTTTGAAAAGAAATTTATCAGCAGATATATGGTCGACTAGTTAATTCCTAAAGAGCTTAGGTATACTTAGTATAATTGTAAGCCGGAACGTACTGACTAATCATAAAATGGTCTCAGAAACGCTAATGAGTATATTTATACTGTCTTGCAATGGGCGAAAAGTGCTTTGATCATTGCCGGATTTACTTCACGTAACTGTAAGATATATGCATGCAATCTCTACGAAGCACTCGATTCGGATGATATCATCGATGTATAAATGTAGCCTCAGACCTGCTTCTTGCTTAGGAATGAGAATCACAAAGTAGATACGTAAATTGTAGCTAAATATTTCTGGAAATATGATAAGTCTAATTGGTTGAGTCGTAGTCGTTTCTCTTAATCGAATCCGAGCCTGCAAGCCTGCTAATTATCACAAGGATAAGGTTCGTGCTGTAAGGTTAATATCTTTGAATTCGGATGCAAGATTTACGTCAATTTATTCCTACCATATGACCATATGAGTTTAAGAACTCAAGAACGAGAGTAAAATCTCTGCTCGTTTTAAAGCGAGCTTTCACTAAATTACAAAACTTTATTTCATGTTTCAGGTAAGTCCGCTGAAATCAGGTATACGGCTTCGAAATATTCTCGCGGGAAGCTGGTCCCAAATACGACCAAAGGCGATTTGGTAGATAAACAGAGAGCTATTATAGGTGAGAAAAGAAAAATTGATCCGTGCGGAAATCGGTAATAAACAAGTCTCACCAGCGCGTATTAAGCGCGTCGATGAAGTCCGCGAATATATATACCGATAATACTAAGTGTACGTTGGCTGTTGAGATTTTCTGAATAACGATACCCAAGGAGTAAATATCGATTGATAAATACATATCGATACCTTGGGAATATCGAAACCTCCTCGCATATCCTGCCTCGATATCGCGCTCGAGGCTCGCGGTACTGCGAAGAGCTTGCAGATCCGGTGATAGCTGATACGCGGCCGCGATGTAGTATACCAGCTGTAATAAGCTGTATATAGGACTGGATAGTTCTCGCTTAGGTATATTTTTGATAACCGGCTACGATTTGCGAAGATAAATGACGTAACTGTGCTCGTTGGCACGAACCTGCTCCTTCATTATGCATAATTTACAGTCCTGCCGGCCGTTCAGAATTTTTTCAGAAAACCCACCGCGTCCACCATAACCACGGCAGATCCGGAGGGAAGATCGGGCAGGTAACGGTACGCGACTTATGTTGTCGATCTTTTGCCAGACATACTCACTTTCCGAGTTCCTTTCAACTTTGCGTTTGTTTTGCTGTCGTGAACGAGGCCTGCAACTACCCGTCTAACTCTAATTAGTTTTTACTTTTTCTCTAACTGATGTTTGCGGCCAAGCAATTATGGAAACGGTAACTCCAGAAATTGCTACTTATCATTCCGCAGCGAATCTTAATCTGCTTCATACTTCAAGAATTTTCTTATCACGCTTAGCTGAACAGAGCTGATATATACTGTACTGTCTTTCGTCCTGCACCTGTGACTATATACGTTCGCGAGTAATCATTTCCGGAAATGAAAGCGATAGTTTCATTTTCACGTGAATCGGGATAAAAAAAATTCTCCAGAATCTCGTCGGTTATAGACGATGAGGTGAAGAGAGAAAATTAATAGTTGGCATCTGGCAGTTTCACTGCATCGCGTAATTCAATAGCGGTTGATCGTGGGCAAAAAATATCCCATATAAAAAAAGAAATAAATAAAAAACTTAATCTTTTTACCCGAGCTGTTTCGCGATGCGGTTAGCTACGTGCGGTCTCGACTCTCCCTGCGGTCCTCTACCTCATGGACAATTTTAAGTACAGCAGACAGCTCGTAAGCTTATTATCCAGTATCTCGATTCGATATTTCCGTGGATTATGAAAACTAATAAATTAGAACGAAAATTTGAAAACACAATCCTCCAGCAGAATCATTCGATTCTGTTTATTAAGATGAATTATAAGTCGCCTCGATCTTTGCGCAAAAGAAATTTGTTATCTCGAAAGAAACTGCAGAAATTTCTCCTCGTTTATTGGATTTTTTTTCAAGAGTAGTTCTTCTGTGGAACTTAATACAACGGTAATAAGAGACATGTTCATTGTTCTATGTGCACGGATGGCGCTTAAATTTCGTTTTCCAGTAATCACTGCATATATAGACATTTTTGGCCGATCATGTTTCCGCGAATTCCCCTTAACTTTCGCGATTCAAATTCTGAGATAATAAAGCAGTGATTAAAGGGTCGGTCATTCAATTCCATATCTGACACTCGGCATGTGTGTAAAGAAGGGCCAAGTTCGCACGGCGCGGCTGTTCGTATCTCGAATATCGTGTCTGTCGGCCGTACCCCATACAAGGGGTAAGTGATAGCACAATTAATTCCTTCTTTCTATATTCGTTCAAGTCACGCCAATGAATACTGCGGGTCCTGAGCTCGATCGTTCGCTGATAAAATTTCCCTCGCCCCATAGTCCGCATGTGTATTGGCTTACCTTACATGGCGTCGTATGTATGTGTGACTTACTCATACGTGCAGTACCTGTTTTGTCTTTTCAGAAACAGTGATACACCCCTGAACAGGTTCGGGTGCGGAAATCCTGGAACTGTGTAATAAAACAGAAATAATAACCGTCTCACTTAAATTTGAAATCCGATTGAGTGACGAAAAGATGTTCTTTGAAACACACGACGAAGTTGATATAGCAGTGGAATTAGGAATTAATGATATAGACGAAGAAATAAGGTAAAAATTGATGATAGCTACTAACGAGCTTGAGTCAAGGCTAATTAGTTCTAATCACCTGGAGATTAAACTGTGTATCAAATTCGTGAATTATAGCGTGTCTTTACTGAAGTCAGGGTGAATTGAGTGAAAGGCAATGCTTCGATGAATAGCAACTTGTAGGTAATCCATTTTGGTGGTACTTATCCCGTTAGCAACGCTCGTGATAATACCTAGCCATTCTTTCTTAATTTTATTGTAGCAATATTTTCTCTCTTCTCTCACCGTATACTGCTACCAGTTACGATTATGGCTCGTAATTGAGCTTAATTTGAAATGATCCGGCCTGGCGAGGTGCTTTGTAATATTTATTATCGACCAAAAGCGAACGATTCTATAGCTCAGCTCGTAAAGTACGGTTTCATATCTACTCATGGATTCGGATTTCAATTAATCATGGAAATTATAACACACAATATAAATACGTTCGGGTTTACTTTGATGCGAATGAAATTTCGTTTTTTTTTTTTATAAACGCGGATCTCTGAATCGTATTTTGCAACGGTGAAAAAATGGTGATTTATCCTGCCGCATCTAATAATGGTGAGACAATCTTGTTCTCCGGAAGAAGCTCGGGTTAATATGTTGACCGTAGGACAGTAAATCATAATTTTATTCGCGCTTTTTCCTCGCGAATGCATCGGGAGATTTTCTGTTCGGTAATACACGGTAACGGATTAGCCTAGCTTGATGAGCGGAGCGAATTTCCCGCTTGCAAAAAGTTTTCTCAAGTATGTCCAATGGCTGTGAATTTTATGTGGTCATTTTTTGAACCTGAACCGGTAGTAACAAATGGTCCAGACTCCTATATACCTGCGCATTAATCAATTCTAAACTATACAAAAATAAGAATAAGGAAAATTGGTCTGCTATAGATTATTGAAACGGAAGGGCCACGTCGAATAAAGAACGCGGAAGATGATTCGATTTCGTCACGTAATTATTTTCTTATCGAAGCAAGAACTTCGCCTTCTGCGGTAACAAATATATAATCGAAATTCTACGAGCCGTTCAATCGCGGCCATGCCATGCATGCGTACCTAATGATCATAGTTTTACTCGGCAGAAGGAATAGTAATGAAAACGCGAAGGTAGATGGATAAGTATTTACGAGGGAACAACAGGTGCGTTGCACACTGCTGTAAACTTTTTTATATTTTTTTCACCTTCTTACAATTTATCGGGAGAATTATATACAAGTCTCGAAGATCGAGCTCCCGTTGTAAAATCCTTGTTCTATCTCCATTGAAGTTTGTTTGAAAGTTTCAAGGAATCGTGTATTTTCTATCGCCTCGAGCTTGCAGAACTCACGTCAGGCAAAACTATCTTCCAGCCTCGGTATAAATAATTGTGTGAATTATGTCACGAAGTGTAAGCGTATGCATTTACCATCGCCTTTCACATCACATATCCCACTCTCAGCAGTTGATCTTCGTTTAGCACGGATATTTCTACAAGGCCTCAGAGTCTTAAAGTGTAAAAACTTTATCACCGTAGGTTCAATCCTCGAAGGTAATTTATTGCAAAAAAAAAAGAAAATAGATTCTAACCAATCACGTCTAATTCAACTTTCTATGAGAGTACACGTGAAGTGCGAGTTAGATAATAAATCGATCGGTCTTTCGCTCGTTCGCGTTTGATCAGCGTTGCTAAGCTCCTTCACATGGGTTTGTGCAAGTCAGCGAGAGTTGAAGTAGCTGCGGGAATATCGTCAAATCATGCATTCGAATGGTTGTCTTTTGTCTGAAAAAGTTTTTCCTGTTATTCGCGGCTCTTCTGCCCCAAGCAATTTGTCTCCTTGTATTAAATTGCGGAAGTTCTCTACCATAACACATTTTCCATAACAAATTAAACGCTATATATATAGAAGTCCGCCCGGAGCACGTAGGAAATGAAGTATGGATTTAAGAGCATTTCGTTAAAACTAGGTCAAGGATCATAACTTTAAGGGAATCTTTCCTAATTATACGCGGTGTTTACAAATGACCATATTTCTAGCCGTAAAAACGCGCGAATGAGGAACATTTAACGCGCGGTACGAAAAATTTCTATACGCGAAAGAGTCTCTAATTTTTTCGACTGCCTATATCAGCGTAATAAAGTAATACTTACAGACGTGGTAATTCGATAGCAAATAAAAACAGGTGTCTATTGACTCATAAAATTCTTTCTATCCTCATTGTTCGCCTCTTACGGTTTGAGCACACACCGCACAAGGTGTACTAATACGACGCAAAACGAAATGGATAGAGTGTCGTCGAGGAAAGGTAACATAATCCTTGGATTAAAGAATGGACAAGGTGGTGGCTGTGTCCCACCTTTAAACGGGTAAAGGCTATTAATAAAAATGACGTGGGCTATTTCTGGACGATTATTAACCGTAGGTATGCCAACGAAGGTGATGCGTGCTTCGAATAAAAATATTTCATTGATTACTACCTAAAAAATTTAAATTAAGGATACAAACGCACCTCGGTAATTATCCTTCGAGCGCACAGGAGCCAATTCTATAATCGGGGAGATTTTATCGTTAAAAATTTACTCCGATGTTGTCGTTTACGAATCGTTTTACAAATAAAAATTAAATATTATGCAAACAGTCGACTCGAGGCGTTTTTTTTTTTTTTCTCAATTTTCTTTTTCCTTTTTACTTCTTTAATCAGCATAAGCAGACCAAATTAACTCGTTACGTATGTGTCTACGTTTCGATTACGCAACAAACCTGATCTCATTGCCAGCATATAACGCACAACTTTTAAGATCAGTCGAACTGGCCATGGCGATCGAAAGTATATCGAGGACATACAACCATGCATCAGAGATTTGAAAAAGCATTGTTCTAGATAGCGTATTCGCGCGGTTTCGATGTAGTTTTCGTTAAAATCGTGTTCAATTGATTTACAGGGATGAGAAGATTTGTGTATCATTTATTTGAGCAAAAAGATACGCGAATTGATAATATGTTTAGATTTTTCATGTCAAGCTGTTGCGAAATGTATAAACTCCGGAAAATTCCGTGTCAAATAAATTTGTAAAACATTCTCTCTGGCTATATTTCATTTGGTTAATTGCGCCAGGTGCAGAGCGTAAACTGAATTGTGTCAAGTCGTGTTTTAATCATACTTTTGCGGCACAGTCAGCAAGAATGCATCACACGAAATGCACTTGACTTATTCTCGGTGAAAACCGCCGAGTTATACGAGCCGTATTCCTCATAGAAAACGTCAAACTAAACTATTAACATCGATATTCAGCACTCCTCTTTCACGATCTGTAAAAAAAAGAAATAGAATGAAAAAATAAAAAATTACTCACGGTATTTTATCACTCGATCGTAACCTGCAGCTTTCTTAATCAGTCGCGAATTTATGACACACGAATTCACACTTACAATTAGCTCAAATGTTCACATGTCTTCGTATCTGGGTATACCTACATTAATTTAGTCTAAAAATATTCCCAGTTGTCACACTGACTCATCGATTTCAATGGAAATTATTTGCCACTTCTACCTCGCATCGAAGCTTCAAAGTCTTCTGTAATTTTTATCTTCACAGATTAGTTGAATTCGACTTGGAAAGACTGACTAGGTATACGCATGCTTCATTGTTCTCTTGGAGTTAGACTTGTCTGTTTTGATTAAAATATTAATGGAATTGACTCTGAGTATATGGTAGAGGAGGAATATGCTTGGTAGGTATATATTAAGGCAGGAACTTGGAGGGTAATTGAAATTGAATTTCTTTCATTGCAACTGGCCTGATTGCATCAAGAGATTTACTTGACAACCGATAATTCCTCGCAACTATAATTTCCACGAAATTAAATCCGGCCCGCATTTGAGAATCACATTGACGTACGGCAATGTTGAAACGGCGCAGCGTTGCGTAAGAAACAAGAACTCTGGCGGTTCGTGGGACGCGGGGATTTGGGTCAAGATAAGCGTTGTCGACTACTGCACTTTACCTAATTCAAATTTTCAACCGGAATTACGCTCTTTCAATTCGCGATTTTTCGCTAGCAAAATATCCCTCAATGCAGATCAAACACCGCGATCTCCCAATTTCGGTTTGGTCGATGGTCGTAATAGTTTTCAGTGTATAATTCAAATTTCCATCTCATTATCAGAAGAGTCTTTTCATTCGTCGTGAATAGCATCATCGGACGATATTTTAAACGAAAACCGACTGATATGCGAGAGTACATCATGTTCGTATTCTTCTGATGATTCAACCGGTTCAGAGGAAAAGCTGCTTGTCCAGATGAAGGGGTATAGAGAAAGAGAGCCGTAAGCCAAGCTCATGACCATTCGTGTGACCACAGAGACGGTAAAATTGGCGCTATCGTAAAAGACCTGAAAAGATTTCTTACGTCCACTACCGCAAGAGTCTGCAGCCATTTGATGGTTCTAAAATACGGCTTGAAAATCTTCCCATTAAATCGATTCACCTACTCGTTTACTTACTAGTCGTAAGATCGGAGAGGCTCGGTCGAGGTTCGCTAACTTCTGCCATGCCATGTAATTTTAGTAGCAAGCTTGGAAGGGCCGGGTTAACGGCTAATTGAGAAATTTAAGCGAAAGTAACTGCACTGCACTTTCTCGAAAATGAAGTTATTCAAACAGTAGTGTGAAGAAGGTCAGACATTAGGCGCAATCTTCGCTAGTATATCTGGACTTGGAATTGACTCGCTTTGGCATATCTTAGCATAGGAAATGTGAAGGATCACTTCTCAACGCAAAATCGATCAGAATATCTGCGTATGTTCATTCCGAAGACATGGCTTACGGGGTTCTTGTAACGAAGTATGCGAGACTATCGATGCGTATCCTTGAAAATATATGGTTATGGTATTCGCGAACTTTTTCTAGATTCATGAAACGATTTCGCTACCGCACCTACCCGAGGATTGCCGCTGTTCTATACCTCCGTAAATTACACTTCAGTAGCTAGTAATCCAATTAAAATTGTATCGATAGATAGTGTCATTTCGGCTCGAGGCTAGCCTAGGAATTCTTCGCGGCCCCACAATATGAGGAAAGTTTCATTCTCAGCACACTTTTCAAGTTCCATAAAGTTGCCGGTGTGACCAAGCCTAGGAGCCGTGTATTCCGGGGTTAGAATACAAACGAGGGTAGAATATTATGATCGTAGAAATGCGCCAAGATGTAGAACGAAAATTGTTACAGTGCTTCTAGAGAGTTTCTAAAACACCGTTCAATTTGTCTTGCATAGTCTGACGATACTCGGGTCTCTGGACGCGACTGTTCAGAGAAATCGCAAATCCTTTCACGATTCGTCTACAGATTTGCATCTACGAATTTGGAGATGATGATAAATCTATGATTAACGTTAGCAATTAATTATTCAATCAGGCCATCTGACATTCTTATTGCAATTCGGTCCCTGACTTTTACTTCGACAATATTTCTCGTACACTTTCTTTTCGCCGATGAACCGAGGTGAAATCGCAATACAGCCTTGATGTAACGATTGATATGACAGTCGAGTTCGAGAATGTCAGAAAAATGTATAAACCATGCGAAAAGATTCATCATGTCATGTTAATCGCAATTGGTTGATCGTTGAGTGATTGAATAAGTGGCATGTGATTCCGGCGATCTTTTAAGCTCTCCAATTTGAAAATGAAAAATAAACGGTGAGTTAGGATGAATTAGAAATGCGGTTGGCTAGTTAGGATGGAAGCTGGATAATCAATTGGCGTTATTCGAGTGTCTGCAGGTGAAATTTATCTCTGACGATGAGATTTTTTCTCCTATACTCGCGTACCCTGTAATTTCTACGATATAGAATTACACGGAATCACTTGCCGCATCAAGGCTTCCTAAGCCTCTGGATGTAAATCCTTGAAAGGTGATTGATAGCCTTAATTTTTTATCTCAATCGTCGAGTTGTCCGATTCAACAACCGCGTCAAGCACTGAGTGAGATTTATTATAAACTCTGTATATCTTTGAAATAAAAAGTGGAAAAATTTAACCCGCTACAGTAACAACCGCGATCATTCGAACAGGTAACGCTCATACTTTCATTTAACAATTTATACATCATTCCGCAATACCTAGTATATTTCTCATCAATATTATTGAAAATGATGAGCAAATTGTTTCCGCAATTCGAGATAATCTCATCATTATGCACACCGTCAACGTATATAATTACTCACACCATTTATAACGCAGAATAATATTTATTTGAATTTTTCTTTCACTTAATTTCGTACATTTCTTAACAATAACTTCATTCCACTTTATATATCAGACAGCGCCAGTGCAGGTACATACTATTTCTTGCTCCTCTGATCCACGTGGCTCTCTCCAACGCTGCATAAATGTTGAAAATGTTTTTTGCAGAGGAATCATTAGTTGGAGCAAAGCCCACAGATTGGATTAGATCAGGCTAAGGTGTGCTCGTGTATCATCGATATGCTTGGCTGCTGGTACGTCATTAGGAGTACGGGCATCGCTGATGTCCGGTGTGTAACGATTCGCGCGATCCATAAATCGATCTCTTAATTGCTCTCTTCGGCCAGCAGGAGGGCGATGTAGATTATCGATTGCAGAATTTGCCACAGGCTCCGTTTACGGTCAATCTCTGTCATTCATTGTCACAATTTATACACACCCGACTATATACCTATCATTTCATACAACCGTATACGGATGAATGAACGAACGAACGCAAATATCGCTGCGATCATTTTTGCCAAATTGAAACCCGCGAAAAATTTCACCTTCAATTATTTCCATAGTTTATTTACTTATAGTGCTTTTCGATTAAGTTTTGAGGTGAAAAATCCTCACTTACGTTCTCAGAGAGAAATCTGCAGGGAGTCGAAATGTTTTTTGAATAATTCATCGGCTTCCATTAGGCTCCATATTGAGAGGTGCCCTGGGTGCTTTCTTGAATTCACTCATCCCTCTCAATTGTTTAATTTATTTCTATGCCAATTTACACATTAATGTCGGCAAGTGAAGTTAAGGGGCGCTATTCCCGATTCTCAAAGCCATATCTGCTAACGGATGGGAAAAATTCAAAGCAGCCGTAAGTATCTTTGGAAATGATCAATAATGAGGGAACAGTTACTGCCGGCTAGGAGTCATTAATTGTAACGAGTCCTGGATGCCATGGTCCGGTACCTTACCTGTGCAATAAGTACATAACATCTTTCATCGCTGGTCTGGGTGTGGGCTTGTGTTTGCTGTGGTCTGCTGCAGGAGAGGCAGAAGCTACTACAGCGGAGGGAACTCGTTGACAAGAAAAAGCTAAAAACTAGTTCTTCCTTGATGCCGCTTACCGTAATGAATACTGGGCATGACCAGCATACGTCGGTTGATCTCGAGGTTCGTTAAAGTCGATGGTGAAAATACTTTTACGGTGTCTGGACGCCTGGAGCAAACAAGTGGAAGTACAGATACGCGTTTACTCCGCACCTCAAGAGCCATGGGGTTCGACGGGGGTCTAGGAAGACGATTCTCTTCTTCCTTCACTCTTTGCTTCGGCTTTTTTCCCCTCGTTTATTTCAAGACGGTAAAAAGTTCGCTCCTACCTACGACAACGATCTGCACATTTTCGGACCACGCGACGCCACGCCACGTTTAAAACGTGCGTGTCGAACGTCGGGTTACGTGCGTGAATGACAATGCCTTAAGGTATTATTTATTCATATCATTCGTGTATGCTAGTCGTAGGACTTCCCACGTAGCTGATTACCGAGTGTTTTTATTCGACCATTTTTTTGTTCAATCAAAACGAAAAAGTCTCGGCTATCCTTATTCATTTTTTTCTCATTAGAAATGAGTGAAAGCGATTCTTCTACATGGGAGATCTCTATGCCAGCAATAAGGGCAACCGAACCATAGATCGTCATGAAATTCTCAGGTCCTTGGGTAAAAAGTATAGCATTTATTTCTCGAAATTTATTCCCAGGCATAAATTGTCATCACCCACATATACAAGCCGAGTATAAAATCAAATTACTTTTAACTTCAACTAAAGGCACTAGAGGGAGGATGCAATGCAGTTTATCGCCGATAAAGAGCTTTAGGAGACGATTTCTGGTTGCTTACGTATGCAAGTACGTATAACTTACATTAGAGTAGGTACAGACGTACTTTATTCTCCCTAGACGCCGAAATGGCGAATACCTACTTCACGGATATTTTCCGCAACGTTTGTCAAACTTTTGGAGCCACGGCTACACGAGAAAGCAAAAAAACTTTTCTAAAAAGTGCAATGCGATTACTCCAGTGTTGAAATTTCAACATTTATTTTTTCCACCAAATTACTCAACTCCACCACGATTTCCGGAAACTTGAAAAAAAAAGAGACTGCCATTCAGTTCGGATTAGCTCATGGATTTGGCTCAGATCCCACGATGTGATTGTTTTTCACATTCTCAACAGTACCTACTGATGTTAGAAGGAATTAGAAGATAAGTTCTATTCTCACTGCGATCTGCAGTTCTTTGAGTTATCCTTAGGCCACGATATCCGGTGATTACCTCCGCTGTCTATTCAATTATTTAACCCTGCTTTGAACATTCGCAGGAATAATTATTTGCAATAGAATCGTAGAGAAGTCCACGAAGAAGTGTAAACGCAGCAGTGTAAAAAGTTTGTGTATTTGAACGGTGCGCAAAGTCAACCCTAAGTGTAGAGTGAAGACGCGTTAACTCGCTTCCCACGACTTGATACACTTGTTCTTAACCATCACCTTTGCAATGCTCGGAAGAACCGGCCCACATACAGGAAGTATATTACCAGCAGAATCCCTTGGAGGTCAGTGAAAAGGGTAAACTTTGTACTTGTACAATGTACCTACCTACCTATTTGATGCTCAAGTTCCCGGGAACTTCTACATAACGTGTTTGTCGGCTCAAAAGCTTGCATCATTGCAGTGGTTAGAACCTACTGTAACTTCATAAGTAGAGGCAGGGTTTTCTCATGGATGAGCAAATATTTGCTGATACCTCATCTGTCGCTTCTAACTACGGCTTAACTTCTCATAAGTTGCTGTACTACTTACCTAACACTGGCTAACACCCACATAATAAATGCCATGTAATTACCGCCGCGATTATTCGTCGAATTATACCAATGTCATTGCGGGTCTTTGAGCGAACTTTAACTTGAATATAATTAATCTAATTTCTGGATAATTAGGAGTCTGCGATTTCGTGTGGTCGTGCCCAGCGGGAATACAGCAGTGGTACTTGGGGTAGCTAAAATAAACCGGAGTATCAGTACATATCTCATACTCTACGGAAATACAAAACTTATGGCTAGCGAAAACTTCGGCATATCTCTGATTTGCTCTGGTGATTTGGAGGACAAATAAATTCAACGTCCAGCTGTTTTCTGAGACCTTACCTTCGTCTTGAAACGTTCCGTTCCATCTCTCAGTATGATTTTTTGATGGGCGACTGCCTATTCATATAAGGATACGAAATTACGAGGCCAAATATCTGCAGGATGACCATAGCTGATGGTTTCCTGGTTATTAATCAATCAGCATGCATAATTTATGTGTTAGGTATATCATTCAACCACTTCTTGGTTACTCTATGAGTTTTAGTTCGCGGACCTAGGCAAGTCTGTGGTATGTCTACGGAATGTGTGATTGATAGATCCGATTAAAACACGCCTACGCAGCTACACGTTCGGATATGAAGATTCAAAAGCAAAGCCTGTCTGCTATCCGGTTTTTTCGGTAATTGTTTACAATCTTTACTCAACGTGGATTTGAAATGCGAGATTGCTTTTCTTCCAGCCCACGTGCTGTGTGAACAACAACTCACCTAACATCGACTGCTACTATTCGACGTATAACAGTAATTTTAAACTTGGATATTATGAGAGAAAATTTCGTATACTTGAAACTACGAAAAAACTTCAAGCAACCAAAATGGAGAGAAACCTCCTCCGCAACTGCCTTCATTTCTCAATACTGGTTACACTCCCGAGTTTAATCCAATAATGAGACCGCCAATTCGAGTTATCAAGGATTAAGTCATTACGCCGCGAAAATTTAAATGCTGCATAAATTTTCGAACCATTTTTGCCGCAATGGAGGAGGCTGTGTATTCACTCGAAGTTGTTTGGAACTTGGATGCGCCAGGGTTTCTCGTCTCTGCGGTCAATTTTTTTCCCTGCAGTAATTTCTTCATTTTTTTTTTTTTTCACTCGAAGGAAATGGGCAAATAAAATGCATCAACTTTTATTGCAAAGAGCGATATTTGCACTTCGGGAACGACTAAGGAATCGAAAGGGAGGGGCACGTGCATGTAGAGCCTGTATGGAGGTGGTGTCCGCTTCCAAGGTTAACCACCTTCTATTTGCATTGTATTTTAGAAAACCCTTTGTGCAGCTGCTGCTGTTACTTCTGGCCACTATACCTCACCCGATGTAAACGCATAAACGCAGCTACTATTCGTATGTGCTAATTTCCACCGCTGACTTTATACGGTCTCTGAACGAGGTGTGTGATATTTTTTTTTACCTGTATCTTATCCGATACAAGGAACATAATTTTCGTTCACTTTATGCCCCGGCAATACCCCTTTACGTTCAACTTACCTCCAGCCTCGGGCCTTTTTATTATACTTATATTATCGAGCCTGCGATAAATGCTTGTTGTATTTTTTGGGACATCGGAGGATAGTTAAAAGACAAGCTTAAATTCAAGCCCTTTCAAGCTCCAAGGCCCACTCGAAGTTGTCCAATTAAGGTCTGCGTTATAAACTCATCTTTGATAAAGTGAAAGAAATCCACGCCTTACTATAAGGACGTCGAGAATTAAACGGGCCGAGAGTCAGATAAAATTGAAAGAACTTAAGAGGCGAACCGACGCGTATCATACTTCATCTCTGCGGCTTTACGTCCGTTGAGTTATCCTCTAGCCACTGATTAGCATACGAGTCACGAATTTCCACGTCTCGACATCCGATTGTCGCAAATAAAACTCTGCACGAAAGGAAGTCGGCTTTCCGCAATGCAATGAAATTCTTGCGGTAAAAATACGAACCTTAAATTATTACCTTTGGTATATAGGTGGTTTCCTTTTTATCGCATTACCTTGTCAATTCCTCGACGAGACTCCATTCCGAAAGCCATTGAATAAAATCTAACCTTTCTCAACGCGCCGGTATAACAAGTTCATCCACCACGTATCATTATACCTCTGCTGTATGCCATCCGATCTACCAGCTAAAGTCAGTTTTATAATTCATCGTATATCTACTCTCACTCTTGCTCGCACCGTCGTAAGCCCTATCCTGTATCCTTATTTCCTGCCAGTTTAATTCGAGGCTTTGCAGTTGATCGGAAGCTTCATTTTCTCATTAACGTCTCGCCTTACAAGGGGCTGGGGGGCTTTATTCGTTTGCGTTTAGCATACATCAATGGCCACGTGTCTGCGTGGTCCTTGAGACGGTAAGGCCTCGTCTATCTTTTGGTGAAGCTACCTTCCGGTCCTGACGAAGATCGTGGGTCTTGTCGAGCTTCCTGTGAAACGGTCCATCGGCGAAAGCGAACATCTTGACTTCCGTCTAGCGTCTATTATGCACTTGGCGGCGACAGGTGCTGCAGGATGTGACAAGGACCTGTACTTGCACGTACAAATGCAACGCCAGTACTTGGAAATACTGCACATCAAGTTGCGGGTAGTAAACTGGCGCGTTTACGATCCTGGCCGAGTCGACGATGGTCGAAAGTCTCGGGAAAAAAGGACCGAGGTTATGGGCCGAGGGAAGGAAGCAGACGAGCGAGCAAAGAAGCGGAAAGCTTGCGGCGAGGAATTATCATAGAACTGAATAGTGCCGAACAATTCTAGGCATGAACTCGCGGCGCCAGACTCCGGATGCTGCAATGTTATACGGGACAAAATAGGCGAAATTCCTAGCAACGCCGTTCCCTTATTCCCTCATCTCGCGTAATGAGATATAATTATATTAGTGTGCATTGCACAGTCCTTTGAAAGAGACTGAGAATGATATCATGAGTTGGGAAAATATCAAGAAAGACCTTTAGGAAAGAGCAATTAAAAAAATCTTAGCACATGTCTTATTCTGGTAAATTTATGTATAATATATATAGAGAGAGAGAGAGAAAAGAAAACAAAGACGGAGTTGAAGTGAGTTCCCACACAAATTAGCTGTGATTTTTCAACATATCTTTGGAAATAATGGTCGTCTTCCCGCGCCCACATCGCCCACCTGATGCCATAATTTTAAATAAGCAATTCCAGGCGGGAACAGATCTGCAATTATTACAGGTGCAAAATTCGACTTTAAAATGGTGAGAGTTAATTTCCGCGGGAACAAAAGCAACCCCTTTTCATATTTTATCCTTTTTTTTCCTATCTCGCTCTCTCTCTCTCTCTTTTGGACAAAGGCTTGTGTTCAATTGTTGAAACGACTCTGCGTTTTTCAATTTGAGTATTATCTGCTTTCTGATCGCAAGATCTTTCTGGGTAAATTATTACTGTCTACAAGCCCACTTTCGGGGAATTTACATATCTTAAATTCCATTTCCTGACCATCTGTCTTACGGCGTTTCCTTAGACCGTGAAGGTGCAGCGTTGAGACACGCCTGCCTATACCAGTTGAACTCACACTCAAATATCTAGTAGTCAGCTATTATCCGTGCAAAATTATATCGAAATGTTCAAACCCGATCAGATCATCGTCTCGTCGATAATCAAGAAGCGAAAATATCTTCAGGCCATCATTCATGCGGTTAGGAAAAAGGAAGCGTAATGAGTTGCGATGATTTTTAAAGTAAACTTGACAGATTGACAGTAATTAACTGCACCGCTGCTTCGCTTTATTGGAACCTGATTTCCAACTTACAAAAAAAAAAAGAAAAAATGAATATTTTACCATCAATCTAACCATACCAATGGCCACTCGGGATTAGCTGCGGAAACTTGACTGTAAATCAAACTGTTCAGCTTATCGAGAAATATCACGGTGTCTGGGCTAATCTGATATGTCGTCAAACAGGCCAGATCAACGCCTACACTACGATTATTAAATCCCCATTAGACATAGGCAATCAAAGACATGGAATAGACGTAGAATATGAAGTATATTTCGGTGTAGAGCAGCCTGAGAATCCTTTTCTACCCAAAATTCGTTTCCTTCTCACACCAGATCCACGATATCGGTGCCGATCGATGCAGGGATATTTGCTGCCTCGATTTCCTGTCAAATTCTAAATGTTGCATAGTATAACGTACGTGAATGTAGGCGTAAAGGTTTCTCAATAACTTTGGTGACAGGTGTGTCGCTCTACGGTTGTCACGGTGGTTGGACCACGGATCAAGTACCTGCGTCCCATCGGCCTACGCATCAAATATTAACATTGCGTGGGTCTCGAAGTGTTTTCGATGTTTTACTTGACTCTGAATCAATGCTGTAGCAGTCCTCGGGGAAAAGGAGCGGTTCACTTCCATACTCTATTCGTATCTAGATACATCGTGAGACTAAAGTATGGCACGAACACAATTTCAAAGGTTTTAAACCAGGCGAAGAGTTCCGCTGTGGCACAATGCTTCTGACTAATTTATTATCACTCTTGTTATCGCCGTTATAGGTGTCAATTGTCTAGCACTCGCTAGATGTTAGCGTCGTAGTTGCAACGTAGTACGTGCTTTACGTACCGTTACTTTGTTCATTTCTTCGTCTATTGATTTTCATTTCCATAGTCATTATCCTCCTTTTTGTCCGACTGTTTGCGCTGCAAGCCGGCATTTAACCAAGCCACACCTTTACCCGTGATCCGGGTAATAAAGATGATTATTGTTACGGCACTGTGTGTTTTTTCCCTTTTTTTACCATTTTTTTAACAATTTTATTTTTTTAGTTTTATTATTGTTTCTTTTTGCCTCGGTTATATTCGTACTTTCTCTCGCCATTCTACTTTTACTGTATAATATATGGACATATAGTCTCTTTGACCATTTCGGGCATAGTTAGCTTTGTGCGAAATTATTCTACCTTACAACGATCGCATACGTTGTATTTTATTCAGTGGGATCTAAAGCCTGTAAAAATTATTTCACTGACGTGGAAGGGAAACGGAAAATAGACATTTTTCAGGCTTGTTGGTCGTAACACTCCCACGGGTTCGGTCGACTCATATATGTGAGATTGGAGTAAACCCAAACTGATCGAAACGGTAGTTTACACACCGATTCCAAGAAATACCACAAGCTCTGATTCGCACAAAATCGTTTTCACGGAAGTGGCTAAGAATATGATATAATATTTGATGGAAGAAGAATGCATGAGTATCTGGGAAAGTTTTACGATCCTGAATTCTCTTGGTCATTCTTTAAAGACGCTGGAATATATCCTGTTACGTTCGACCATCCAGTAAAAGTCTAGAGTCTAAAGTCCATAGAACCTAGACAGCAATGCGCTGCTCTACCATAGATAAATATATTCAAATAATTTACAGCCATTGGAAGTAACGGTAACGGGTGATACTTCGTCAGAATTGCCTCTCTTATATACGGAGTTACGCCAAAGTATTTCATTTTTCACGAATATCTATAATAATAGCTATGGGTATAGAGCTAATGCCAAATCGATGACGTTAAAACCGTTCATACTAGTTTTCTCACGAACATATAATACCACCTTTGCCCGGATATGTAATATCTCCTATATTTCCAGCTCAAACTGCACCACTTTCACGCGCAGCGTAAAACCAAACGAAAGTCGATCTAACTATCATTTACAAGCTTATGGCATTTGGTTCGACGTATACGAGTGGCAGGGATCGAAATGCACCCGCAATTGAAAAGACTAAACTTGACAACATTTCTAGACAAAAGTTTGAATTTTTAACAAGACTTGTTCGCTTGCGCTATTCGCAAATTTATGCACATACATTTGCGTATTTACCTATCTCGTGTACACCAGTGCTAGGTATCCAAACAACGGTTGAAAATGGAGGGAGGTAATTGGCATTAGACTGTTTACCAGCCAGAGGGATGAAGGTAGGCTTTGCAGGCACGTGTGTTCAATTATTACCAGTGTTGTGACTTGTTCAATTCCCTAGTACCTAATATCAACACATCACGGTGTAATAGGTCCCACGATGAAAACCGCGCAGTGAAAGACCGAGAGTCTTCGAGGATTCGCCAATGCACGTACGATCCCATTCGCTGATGTCATTTTCTAGGCATAGTTTATTACCTGGCTATTAATTCCTCGTAGACATTCGCACACACGTCTAGATAAACGAATACGCAAAGTGTATCTACAATCGTATGATAGAGCAAAGGTGTGGCGCAGAGTTTACTGCGGATCGTGATAGAATATTAAGTATTATAAAATAGGATCTCTGCAGGTGTCCACGTCGTATTGAAACGGGCATTATCGGTTTTCAAAAATGAAATAGTGTCTTCAATGCACCAGAACTCTTGAAATTCACATTGGCAACATGTGCAAGGTCCATCTAACGTGGGGACCCGGAGGTCTGAATGAAACTACTTCTCTCTGCATTCGTACCTAGTACATATACCTACGTAGAAATCTGTGGGGAAACTTTCCGCGGAAAACCTGTTCGCTATGATCCGACACTCGTTCAATGAACGATTCACACTGATCCATGTAGTCGAAGTTGTGTCTGTTTTTGTAGGCATGGTACTGCATCTGGCGCTGCTTGATTTCATACAAAATTTCCATGATCCTGATGCAAATTCTGGGTAGGTATAAGGCGATCGTTTTTTTCTAAACCCACGTAACGCACTCCAACCAGGAACACGCACTGCATACACTTTTGCACAATGCATGGACAGCATAAGTGTACAGCGTGCACAGTGGGCTTAGTGGAGCAGGTTTTCTGATCGTGAATTGTACTCGAGTGCAGATATATTTCATACACACTTGGGTACGTAGGTGTATGAAGCAGCCTGTCCAAGTATGCCGTCCTTTTATCTCGCAACAATTCTCTCCCAAGATATAGCTACGTTTTAAATCCGAGCAGAACGTTGCCTGGAAAAGGGGATAAATTCTCAGCAAGATATTCGACCGCTTTGTCATTCTCCAGAATATATCAGACCGACGACTGGACATTCATTCTGCAACGTAGTCAACTTTGATAAAGAGATCGACTGAAATATGGCATGGGCTGAGAATTTGGATCCAGTATATTCTATACTATTCCACTTGTTGATTTAACCTACATTTGTCCACTTCCAAATCTGTAATTATCCCTTTTTTTTCCTTCTTGTTTGTTTGATGCTACGAGGATATCGAACTCGGGGAAATGACTCGAAAAGAAATACGGCACAATGGATCATTATCTGCCAAAGGGTGATCAGCACTTAACGTTTTATCAGACAAAGTGCGTTTGGAAGTTTCGAAAGTGTGACATCTTCATACCCCCTCCCATACTTTTGACTTTTTGAATCGATGCTTTCACTTGAAGAATTACTTTTCACGTTTCATTTCGGTTATTTATTGCGTACTTAGGATAATTGGCAAAATGTAAATATTAGATAACATGTATGCCTATACGAATCGTATAAGTTGGAGCACAACCGAATTGCCTTACGTAAAACTGGACGATAGCAAATTGCAAACTTCCCAAGAAAGTTGAAGTTGAAGTTGATATATATGAATATATATGTATGTATGCGTGAAATATATGCCATTCAAGCACATATACCTATATATTATAGAAACACACAGATCCTGCAACTACACTGCACTGGATCGCGGCAGGATGCTGACCTTTGTTTAGAAATGACGTTTCCACGCGCAAACCCACTCTCATATAAGTACTTTCTAACAGGTAATTTTTGCAAAAGAGTTACTTACAACGTGCCTTATACCCGTGCCCACACTGTCATTTACGCATATATTAATCTGCAACAAATTACATCTGCCTAACACTTCCAGGGCTTGGTAATTCAGAATGCTGTAGGGAAATTAGTACAGCAATTGATCCAGCTTTAAATAATAAAATTCTGCATCAGCCCACTACATGCATCTATAATTATGTGCGTATCAAATGCCACTATTATTTTATACCTTTGAGTATATAGTTATCCCCGGATATGTATTACGTACGTCTACGTATGTATGAAAATTTTTCTTACATTCTCGGAGCTTCTTCAGGTACGCAATTAGTGACTAGTATCGCGTGACTGAGATCATTTCACGGGCTGGAAGTTAGTCCGTAAATAATGCAATATATTCGAGAGTCTCTTCAGTTAGGAAATGTTCAAATAATGATCACATTTTTGATTTTTCGATGGTTTTTTTCTTTTGATTCCAGGTACGTATAGCGGTTCACCCTTCATACAACTTGAATATTGATGTAAGTTTACGAGGCTGAGAATTGACCAGGAAATTAGATATTCACTTTGTTGATAATCGGCAATAAATTACGCTTTTAACTAACGCCTGATTGGATATTATAACGCACTCGACATCGGGAATAAGGTAAACGAGAATCAGGTATAGGTATGGTAAAGTAAAATAAATCGTACGAAATTATACCTCAAAGAAACTCATTTAGTTATAACGCGCCGGAAATAATAAAGAGGAATCAGTAAAGGATGGCTAACTCTAACGATGAGTAACTTCTTCGTGGTCATCCATACCTAAACGCATTTACAGGTGTATCCAAACAACGAATACCAAATTGAGTAATGATTAATGAGCCGTGGACCAGAATTGGATTAGATCTAGATTAGTTTCGTATTCAATTAATACCACTCCTGTTTTTCTATCATTTCATACTTGTCTGAAGTTCAGTTTCGCCTGCATAGGTACACGCCGATGTATGAAATGATCGAACACTGCATCGGCAACTCTCTTCCTTTATTTATTCCTCTTTCAACCACTTGCGGCATCCGCAATCTCTGCGTGGGGCGCATCTTCTTATTATTATTCATCCATACGTTGAATGCATGCATACGTAGTATACGTACACGCGTATGCGCTGAGCTCGACGATGCAGGGGCCACCTGAACGTTATTTACAACCAAACTCACGTAAATTTCAATTTTACGACCTGCCCAAGCCGCGGCTTCGGGAATCCCGGTACGATTTTATTAGTACAATTCTGTCTACCAAACCGGAGGATATCAGACTCTGTCTTCAATTTTATTGCGGCTGTGCCAAGCGTGGATGCGCCCGCTTATTTCCCGTCTTAAATTTATTCGAGACCCCCCTAAGGCGTCGCAATATCTAGCCACCAGTAAGTAGTAGCGATACTAAATATTTCTGGACGAAATTTACAAGAGATTCATCTGTTGCATATACCTAATATCTTTATTGAGAAAGAGGCAATCCATTCTTCAACTTTATTTCCTACTCATATACGTCTCTGAACTCCAGAATGGTGAAGAAATTTATGTCCTGAGCGTTGGCTCATCTTGTCTTTGGATCTAAAGTCAGGAAGTCCGGACGGACTCCTTCATATTGTAACCCGAATCCCTGGGCGGAGTTCAGATGTGGTTTCATTCGAAATTTTTACGTGTTCTTCACGGGTCTTGGCCGTAGTTTGATCAGATCATCGATTTTAAACTATTGAAAAGGTATCACTTACAGCCGCAGGCTTCACGGTAAAATACGCTCAGTTTCACGCTTGGTTAATATTTCGGAACATTTCTTCCGAACCCTGAGGCCTAGGGTTACCCTGGTTTAACGTCCAGCGTTTATTTAGCCGTTAAATTAATGTCGTTAGAAGAAGAAAAAAAGCGAAAAATTTTTCACGGTGTCAGCATCACAGAATACAATCTTGAACCGAAGCCGGATAGAACGCGTGTATCTTGCATCTACTCCTATTCAAAAGTAATACCCGAGACGAGATAATGGCAACTTACGGCACAGCCTGATAACCATAATTACAAAGTAGAAGCCTGAAATAATCTCGTTCGTTGGACTATCGTCTCTCTTCGCTACCACACTTTACATACGATGATTGGCACAACGATGACGCAGTTCGCAGCGCGTTTAATCCGCGAAACATTCCGTCTTAAGAAAAACAAGACCCGTAATACTTCACTTTCTACGCAAAGTGCATCCTCATGACGATGAATATTCATCAGCTATTTTCTCGTGTCACAAGTTGTCGCTTTTCTAACTCAATAGCGATTCGAAATGTGAGAAACGAGTGATAGAGGGAATCGCGCACTGAAAAGGATTTCAAAGTTTCGAAAATCTTATCAGCATATCGTGGCAGCAAATGAATGACGATTTTTCACCTCGTGCATTTTGACGCTCTTTCCCTAGCGTTGATATAATCTATGGCGTTAATAAATAACAAAAGCTGTTGGCTACCTAATTATTTTTCGCTCTCTGGACTTCGCGGTATAGAATTATTCCATCTGCGTGTGAATACGATTTATGGATGAAAGGTCAAGGTTTTCGGTAGTACAATAACGCCATGGCCTTGTTACTGGCAATGTGTGGCTATACAGTACCTGCTGCAGGCGGATGGTCAGGAAAATTCAATAGCGTTCGTTCGAGGGGATGACGAGCCATGTAGCGAGCTCGAATGCACACATGTGACGTAGACCGATGCATGATTGCACCAAAGCCCGCATATCTACTGCTTCGTAACTTTGTTCAGCGTGAGAGCAGCTGGCTTGTTAAATTATTAGTAACATAATAGGTATGCGGTGATATCACCACCGAATAATATTCAATCGTTAGCCACTGAATTTGGCGTATTGATTAATTCTTTTTTTTTTCGGTATTCAAGTTTCGAGAGAAACTTTTTTCGAACCAATTGTATTGGTTCACTTCGAGCATGAACAACTTTTAGCTGGAGTTAAACAGGCAATATTTTATTCTATGATAAAACGTGAAGTGTATACAGATCACTCGATCAGACTGAGGAAATTTGAGAAAACTACGAGAACGTTGAAATAAGACTTGAGAAGTTTCAATGGAGCCAATAAATCGAATAAACTTTTTTACAGAGGTTAAAAAGGCTGGGATTTCATCACCGTCAAAATATGTATTGTCATTCAGACAACGGACTCACGAAGACAGAACAAGTTAAAAAACACTTGGATTATACAGCCTCATTGTAAAATTTTACGGTTCGTTTTTAACAAAATTCCAGTCGTTTGCCCCTGACAACGACTGGTGAATTTCCGGAATTTAAGCTAACCAATATTACTTTTGTTCGTCGTTCGAAGTATAGAGAATCACTTACGTTCCACGAGAAACCCTCTTTTTGTTTTCCTCGACTTTTATACTCAAAAAGCTGCAGTCTGTAGTCTGACAAATAGTTGCGTCGATACTCTCCAAGATTTTCAAAAATATACACGGATTATATTTTCTCTTTTGACTCAATTTTTCATTCTGAAATTTGTCTATTCGACTTATCGTCGTTCCATATTCTGAAAATACATGTATTATTTGTAATAAGGAACTGCGTATCTCATCCGTGAATTCTGAATCATTTACCCTCGGGCCGGCAGATGATCCGTCGAAACCTCGTCACGGGGAGTTACGTCTTTGAAAATGCGATCTGAAGGGGTTGAGTAACTCAAACGATGCAATCGCTTCGGTAAACTTAATTAACACAAGACTTCCTTTTCCCGGGAGACTCAGTGCCGATCTGCACTACTGAATTAAGCACGTAATTTCCTACTAGTGATTCTGAAACGCTGCAGAAGACCTCAGCGTCACGATTCTCACCGGTGAACAATCTTTAGTCCGGATATCGATGACACGCGGTGATCGCTTCAGTATTGGAAATTGCAAATTGCAAATTGCAAATTGCAAATTGTAAATTGTGAATCTGAAATTGTGCACCGATTGATGAGGGTTACGGAGTCGAGGCGAGGTGGATGAACATCGCTAACTTCTTGGATAATAGGGTCAGCACTTAGAACGGCTGCGGTTTCTTGTATCAATGTCTGAATTTCGTAGATGATTTAGTTCGTGAAACATTAGGGGGAATACATAACCCTACAGAAAAAAGAAATCATACTCATATGTTTCTTAGTGAGTCGAGGTCATTCGAGCATGCATTGAAAATCGAAAGGGACGATGCAGTCCTGATATACCTAGTCAGGGTGTCGATTTTGCCCAATTTGACAAGTGCACACTAGGAAGATATCGCAAAAGCGAACGAAGCTAGAGATAGAAATCTCCGACGACACTGTTCCTCGTAAATTCGAAGAACCTCGAATTGCACTTTGTCGAGTAAGCATCCTACGGATAGTCCTAGAGACTTGAGAGCTTAGTAAAGCGTCAGGAAAAGGTGGGATAATCGATGACCGGGATCTCAGAACTTTTGAAATCGACGATTGAGCCTTTGCTTCGGATTAGTGGCTTTTGCACGAGGAATTAAATATCGGAGAGGATCTTTTTGCCATGTAGATGAACTTTTACAGTGGAAAGAAATCACTTGGCCTAATCTCTCGCCGGATGGTAAAGGCATCGCGTATACTTAAATACATACGGATGTGCGAGGTAGAAGAATCACTGGCGTAAAGATTTCGACTCATATTGCAATTCAGCAAGAAATTTTCCTCCGAAGTTATACGACTCATAGAAAATTTGCGCAAAGTTTAAATTCACTTCAAGCGTAACACCTTGCGTTCGTCTTCGGTAAGAAAAGCTTGACTTCGAGCTCCAGCCTCGTCTTCACTCTTCACAAGATTGCGGTAATTCAGAAAATTATTAATTATGGAACGGAACGGAAAATATAGAAGCGGCATGATGGATATGGATCGGGAATAGTTCGCTTTCCTAGAGTTCGTTTCACTAAATACGGTACGTATAATGGGGAACAATTCTATACGTAGTCATTTATTGTGCCGTTATTGGGTGTTCTTCTATATGAGAGCAGCACAGCGGAACATTTTGCTGAATTTTTTCCCACATTCACGAGACTTTACATAAGATCTATTTTTTCATGAAAATGAAATCTAATATCATACCCACCTACTACTACCTCGCGTATAAAGAGGGTCAAATTATTTTTGCATACCTAATCTTGAAGGCTACACGCGTCTGATCGAATCTATTTGATTAGTGTGTGAAGCAGGTTTACCTGCTGTAAGAATTCACGAAAAGGAACTAATATTTTTCACATTATCTTCAGGATTTCCAAGTCTACTCTCGTAGTCTTGGAATGCTTTAATTTGAGGTCAAACTTTTGAAACTATAAATTGAATTGAATTCTAAAAGAGATATCGCATGCATGTCGTGCTGCCAGATATACGTAGAAATACGTCTTTAAGGATTCTTGTCGGATGAGATTCGCTGAAAACTTACAGAACCCTATCCTTCTTCTGCGTATATACCAATCTGTCTATTCGTGTGTAAAAAGTTGAACCAATTATGTCCCATGTATAATCGAGTCTTTGGGTTTGTCGCAAAATATTCCACCGTCATTCTTTCCGCTTGTACTTGCCAACTATTTACCGTTTTAATTCAAGCCTCACAATAGCTTGTAGGAAACCTACGTAACGGAATTCCATGTCTTTTAATTACACGGAAAGACTCATGCGCCTTTACATACAGAAAGTTTCCGTGTCCGATGAAAACGGTTCTTCAGATAACGGAGCCGGAAGGTTTTGCAAGATTTCACCGCGACGCGTATCTCCGTATGCAGACCAGGTGCACGTTTACTTAACCTTTAAACTCCTCTTCATATACGTCGGTATCCAAGTGCCATAAGCATTTTCACTTATAAAGAGAACCAAAAAACAAAAAACTAAGAAATCTTTACCGTGACTTGTGTAAATCTGATACTTATACATTTATTGCGACAATAATTTGAGCAATTTTTTAATTCATAGAATTTTTATCGATGTGCTTTCACCTTTCATTATCTTCACGTTAGATCGATACATTTCTTGGCCACTCGACCGTTTTAATACACGTTAATATTGGTTGAGTAACGTATAACGTCGTAACATTTTTCTCGTTCGAAAATGTCGGTACAAAAGTGATTGTCCCTCTTTTTTCTTTTATTATGTCGCAAAATGTCAATCGAAACACGCTCCATGTAATTGCACACTCTCCTTTTGTCTTGCTGAAATTGCTTCCTGTGGTAATTTTTACTCCATACAAGTAAAAAAAGAAAGAAAAAAAACAATAAACAATAAAACTGTGCATTCAACTTTTTACAACAGTTTTCATCGGATCAGCTCGTGCCTTTCAACTCAGCGTTCTTTCGCGTATCTAAACGCTGACGGAATATAAACTCCACACGTAATACACCCTGAATTCAACAACAGACGATTCACCCAAATTATGCATAATCAGGTTCAAGTTTCGTCGTTTTTTCTTCTGGAATTTAACCAGACCTTTACCATCGGTTCGGGTTAAGGGATTGCGGAGGTGTTAGACTCGGATTGGCAAGAGAGCCTGACTCCGTGGATATTTTGCGGTTATACCGTGAGATCTCGCACCTTCAGCGTTGGCCTGGATCGGATTGCGTGCCGATACTAGATTCCACGATTGACCTGGTGCAGGTGTTATTTGCCCGACTTCTCGACGGGCTAAACGTAATGAGAGCTTGTGCGTGCTAAACTCGAGTTAAACTGCACTTATACCTTATTATTACGAATTCCCATTACGTAAGTAAGTTTTTCTCTGTGTAGAATCACATCCAGATATACGTAAACGAAAACTTACACTCAGAATTCAAAATAAATATCGCAACATTATTTTCGGCGAATTTTTGAGTTTTCATAAACTTTGCAATAGCTTGCCCAAGTCCGAAACTTGATAGGTTCTCTGTAACCGAACGAATACACTTACTATCCGAACACGTGAATTTGATATTCATCTCTGTCAGTCGAAGGCATGAATACGCAGATCGATTCATCTTACGTCACATTTCCGTGCTTCAAGTCGATGAATTCTGCTGTGTAGAGTTATACACGGATTGAATCCTGAGTTAGAAACTTTTATGGCCATGAAGAACAGAGATATGAGAATGTGTAAGAATAAAAACATCAAACCCGAGTTCGTCACGTATTAACAATCGGTCTTTGACGACAAATTTTGACTAATTCTTATAGAAATTTATTCGAGCATGAAAGATCCGGCGAAGCATCAGATTCGGAAGAAATTTTTTAGGATTGATTCACATGCTGTGATATCCTCATATGTAGATTGATTTCATGGTGCAGTTTCGGGGTAAATTATGTGGTTGCACACAGGACTAACTTGTTTATTGTTAACATGCACGACATGATCGTAGCAAAGTTGAATTGCACGTTATTTGCACGCGATGGTTTTATCTTTTCGGATTCCAACACGTTTCGATCAATCTTGCGGTGTGTTAAGCCGTTCACTGGATTCAACGGATAGGCTGCTCCTGCAGGTAAAACACTTTCACCATTATCGGTACTAGAGTCACGATTTTGTTCTGCTTTCACACATAGATATTTTCAAATATTTATCATTGCCGAAAGCTACCGCATCCCAACACCGGTCACTGATCGATCTTTGCATCAAGTAAAAGAAGAAAGAAATCAAACTATACTGAAAGAACGAACCGAATATTAGTGAGTCCAGCCTTCAATCCTTGGTTACTTCGATTTCAATCGATATGTAAACCACATGCTGCAAGTTATGATGCAAAACGGTTCATATTGCACAATTTCATAATCAATGGATTAAAGTTGTAAAGCAGCTTCAAATCTAATGCACGAAAACTATCCACGTATACGTATACGTACGCGGGACCTCGTCGATCATATTTGGATTTGTATTCCGCCGTTGAACTCATAAACTATCTAAAACTTACACAATGTTCTCTGGCACGTTGCACCACGGTACAGACACGATGCGGTTCTAAACGTATACCAAATTGCATACGCACATAGATAAATCTGCACATATACTATTCGTTTCAACACGGTAGGCTGCACATGAGCCTGCAAGATATCAGTATACATTTATAGCATACACATATATATCAGACTTCCGTGGTTGGCGCATTCTTTTTCTTATGACTGAATGATGAATAATATGTGGCAAAACCTAGTTGAAGATAAAAAAACAAAATTATTGATCATCACTGCGGAAAATTTTGTCAAATATATAGCTCTGTTAATTGATTCCATAATATTGTCATTCTATCTTGATATTTACTCTGCGAATAATATATATTGTGAACTCGTGGAAAGCTGCGAATGGTTAATTCATGAATGAACAACACGTGTCCGAATGTATGTAATTTTTTCAGATACTCGTCATGCTGAATACTCTAACATAGAATCGATAGACTGTATAATTTGAATATTTTATGGTATTTGCGGTGTATGCATATCTTGTTGTATCGGAGGAATTGAGGAGGAGAATTCGCGTGGAACAGTACCTTAAATGGAGAAAAAGGCTCGGTCAGTGATCCATGACCGGGTAGAAATCTTAGAAACCGTTATTTATAGTATCTATTATGCGTTGCATTCGCACATGACGTTAGTACGGCGTTCTATGCAATAATTGAGTAATCTCTTGTCGGTACCGGCGTCGGTATAATTACCTCGTAAAACGATCTACGTACGGATCATATGGATGCGAATACTGATCAAAGCTCCGTATTCTTAAGATACTTTCTGGGCACGCTTGCGAGCATTAGGATTTCAATTTTCGCGATTCTATTATGAAAATCGTGCACACATACATAATCCGGAAAAGATATTGAAAAATGGAGAGCAAGAAGATATACCATTCAATATTGAACAAAGTGAATGTCAAGTTGAAAGATATATGTAACCATTTTATAAGCAGAAGGCGATCAATATTGACGGGCAATTTGTGCCGCTGAAAATTATATTGGATATTGAAATCGATGTTACAATACAGAACCCAAGGTTCACTGTAGCATTATTCAACGTTAAGAAATCTTTTAATTGGCAAAAAAATTATCAATTATAAGTCGAGGAAGGATCTCCCCAACTTTTGTATTCGTTGATTATGTTAGGTGAGTGGTTCACGTTTTAAAAATGAAGAGAAGAAGACGGCTTGATTTTTTACTTCATTACTAGACAATAAATCTGCAACGGATCAGCAGAATCACCGATGTAGAACGATTCGATTGCACTCTAGGTAACTGAATCGTGAATTCTAACTACATATGGTACAGGCATAGGTGCTCTGATGTGAGTGTAAACTGATTGTGACTGGCAATGCCAATCATGCGTTTATCACCGTTTCATTTCTGTCCTACGCAGAGCCATAGCAATATCAATTATTTAATTAGTTTAACGAGCATTAATTACCCAGATATTTACGGCACACTTAATGGCTAAGCTCGTTTAGTTACAGATTGACTCAGGCTAGATAAAGTAGTTCAGAAACTAAATGAAATTCACGCGAATAGATTGTAAAATTACTAATACCATATTTCTTTACACGATCAGCTATACAGTTCGAAAGACATTCTTGTCGAATACTGTAATAAATATATTTAGTACGTCGTATTTCACCATACACGTATAGAGGTACCTCTTATACAATAATTTAATCACACTGCTCCCCGAAGTCTTAGGAATACTCATACATGGTTAATTGAAGTGAATTCTCTACTTATATGTACGTGAAATTAGGATGTACTCACGTGGCACATGCTTTGGAAGACTTTCAAGCTACCTAAGGGAAAATATGTATATTTTAATGAGTCCTTCGACAGAGGATCTGCGTCGATGGATGATTGGCTTTTGTAATCGATAAAGTCTACCCACTCATGTGTTAAAATGAATTTTCAATAGGGAACGAAAGTTCCTAGTAATATTGAGGAATTTGGTTATTTTATAGAAACATATCGTTTCCCTAAAACTCATTAACCATGGCTATGAAAACCGGGTATCAACGATAACTGTAGAAGAGAATGTTAGGATAATTATACTCATTATACGTTACAGCAGCGTTAGTCAAGAAATGAGCAAGATCGATGTATATTATATATATATTTTTACGAACTAGGTATACCTTTATATAATAGCATAAAAATACTTCATGGACGTTGAACATTCGCAGGATTTCAATTCCTGCAAATATTTTTGCTCCCTTTGCTACCGGAGTAGGTATATTACAAGCTCGCGATTATTGTTCGGTCAAAACTGAAAGAGCGAGAGTTAATAAATCCTCTCGGTGGCGGCAAGGATCTTATCCACATCTTGATCGCGCTGCTGTTTCCTCCGGTGGTGTTTCGCCGCGAACTACAAAGTACTTATACCTACCTGGTACTATTATAACGAGCAATAAACAATCCGTATAAGGTGAGGCTTGCAGGATCGCGTCAAGGGGTTGCAAAAAGAAAATGTACAAAAAAAAAGTGAAAAGAAGGAAAATACACCGATCTCCAGACTCCCTGCACCAGACTTCGACTAGACTAGACGCAAGAGTTGAAACCCGTGGGGACATTCGTGCACAGAGCAATATCGATGGTGTAAATGAAATCTAGAAAGTCGATTTCTCGTCTATTATCTATTTCACCAAGTTTCCTGTCGATTAGCTTGCGCAATTTGGTATCGTGTGGTCATGTGGTCAATATCGAATTTCTCGACCATCAGAACACAGCTAGTTCGAACGGGCTAATGTCGTTGATGTTTCCGCTGCTCGTGAACAACAGAAAGCCTTTTTTCTCCTATCTTATCATCCTTCAGCCAAAAATTAAATTTCTAATAAAAGAGCAGAAAGCAAAGCTAAGTTCCGAGGGCAGGTGCGTCGCAATACCATCTCAAACGTTTGCGAATTGTGGGCTTCACTGGTACCGCGATTATCTCTTCCTGCAGTCAGTTGCAAACTGCAGCTGCCGTCGTGGTCACGGCTGACTGCGACCTGTCCTGGCTTCGTAAGGTACGCTAAGGCAAAGTAAAGTAAGACAAGCCTGGCATTCACGATGGCCACAACTGATCTTACGTCGTTCTCTGTAAACCGAGACATGGACTGGTTCAAGTTTCCATGTTTCTCTCTCTCTTTCCTTCAGCGGCCCAAACGCGTATTTCGAACATCATTTTCCTTCTCATTCTTCCTTCTCCTCTACCTGCGTCTCTTCATCTCCTGAGACTTCGGTAACGCTGCTTCACCGCCCCGACCATCGCTCTGCATGATATGCTATAATTACCTTCTTGGTCCTTCGAGAGCCCAGACGAAGTAATATGGGGCACAAGTGCAACCGCCTTCAGGGAGCTTAAAACCACGTCAAAGGCTGCCTGGTCTCACGCCAAAGTCAACTGACCACAGGCACCACCGAAGAGAGACTGGGAACGAAAAACTTCAACTGCATAAACCTGCTGTTTGTATTGGTAGTTCCAATACTTGTTCAACTCCGCGCGAGTTCCCACAGCAATTTTTTCCTCTCACTCGTAATTTTTCGACAACTTTATATCCCATAATTTGGCGAACAGTTTTAGGCGGTTTAGGTACGCGGAAACTTTTTTACCCCTGGGCTGATCGTGGATCAAAATGCATACCTGCTCTATGATCCTACGCACGGGGAAGGAAGTCTTGAGTAGTTCCGTGCCGGCTAGCGGACTCACGCAAAGAAATGTGATAATCAAGCCAACTCTTTTCCGCTCGCTAATTACCAATTATTGCCTACTATACCGCGTGGCCATGTACTGGAGGCAGATAGTCCGTGTATCTCTACCTACCTACTTGCACAGATGTTTGCCGTAGCGCCTCGTCGCTTGAATTTGCTTCCGACTTAGATAATAGTACGCCTGCTTTCGAGATTAATAAGGCAGATTGTAGAAAGTGAAGTAATTTGCTATTGTAGAAATAGGTACCCGCGGGAATGCTACCGATCAGGGCTGGGAACCGACACCTACATAGATCATTGTGAGCTAGCTGTGACTAGTGCCCAACCAATGTCTATTTACAGCCTGAACCATGGATAAATAAAGTATCCATGTGACTTAGTCTTCATTAGAAGAACACCGGTTCTATCGACTCGATTAACAATGCTGGGCATGATTGTAGTATTGTGATTAAATTAGCGAGCCTAATTTCCTATTTACTTTAGTGCCTTTCTTCTTCAATCTTTACACGTCAATCACCTGCCGGATTGAAGCTGAAATTGTTCTCACAGGTTGCGTGACTTTTCGAATTGGTCGGTCTAGTCTCGCTGCGAGAGTCCGTGATTGTATCGTACTTATACTCAATTTGGGATAGGTAGTCAATCAATTGTGTGCCATAGTTTATTTTCACGATCTTTTTATGGACTACTTCGAATACTTTCGACGTATTCGCGATTTATATATCTTCACATCGATCGTCAGACTCTGCGATCTTTGAGCAACGAGGATATCCTACTTCTTGGACACGACCTCACTCGTGCTCAGTGAAGCTCGATAACGAGAAAAGTAATACTTGGAATAAAAAGGTTCAACAGGTCAAATAGGGTTGGGGTAGCGACCCTCCGGCGTTCGTTGCCACTTTCTTCTTGCTCGCGTGACCTGAACTCCGTAACTTATCTTCCGTCATATATATACGAACCTCTAGGCTGAAGCTCAGACATTCTTCAAGTCTGTATCTACCTTTGTAAGTCCGCGGCTGTAAGATCGCGAACTGCATTCTATGCAATTTTCGAACCGCGGTTGTATCAGCCACGAAGAAATCTCGGCACATGGGTAAAATTATGTAGTTTCGCATTGTTCTGCATCATTATGTCAATGAAGGATACTCGGGTCTTGGGGTTCTCATATCTAAAAGCATTTTTTTTCTCTTCTTAAAAGAGCGTGTAAGTATGGCGAGACCCAAGTGGGCCATTGGTGCAAATCGAGATTTGAATCAGAATCTCGAGTCTCGCTCCTTGCTATTAGCGAGGCGGTAGAATTGTAGCTTGCTAATTGTATGCTTGCAGAATACTACATTAGTATAACAACTAACAATGCGCGTGGCACAATCTTGCCGAGTCGGCGTTGGAAATTCAATTAACAATTACGAACCAGACTCTCATTTCATCCGGCTTAACTTTTTCTCAAACCTCTCGTCTTTACGGTTATAACAATCACCTTATTTCTCTCTCTATATGTTACACCTACATTGTTCTCTACTATAATCGCAATCGATCTACCAATTGAATACCGATCTTTATCAGTTATCTGGTAATGTTTCAATTAATCTCACGCCAACAGGGGGTTTTCAATTACGCAAATTGTCATTTCGCCAGTTGTCTTCCTCTAGTTTTACATCAAAAATTGGTAAACTCGCATTCAAATAATTATAGCCAGGTTGATGATTCTCAAAAAGAGATAATGCCTACATTGCATGAAATGAAACGAACGTAGGTATTACGCAAATAAACTTGTGCATAAATTTGACATTTTTTTCCTTCGGATATACTTTCACACGAGTATTACTCGCGATTTGAGCTGGTGACTTCATATGTTCTATTCATTATAGCTTTACTATCGATACGCCATTGTTAAAGTGAGTGTAATCATGTAATGGAATAAAGTACGGTAATCCTTAGCTGCAGTAGCAATATATAACACAGAAGTGAAATACATGCCAAGTTATAGCTGATTAGAAAGCTGTCTGATCCCCAACTCGCAGGAGAACTGCTAACCTATTGGCCTATCTAACCCGTCATTAGAATCAGATCCGTGTACAATTCCACTCGTTATTCTGACCACTTCTAATTTTACCCTTAGCCAAAGGCAGTTAATCGATATAGCAGCTACTCGAAACTTGCCGATTAGTATATTCAAACTTTTATATTAAATATGAGAGAATAACTGAACGATCAAGTATCACATTAGTCGATTGGGTATGATGCATCACAGGCTCGTATTATCGACGTTCGTTTATTGTATCAATTAAGTGTGATAGCCGCATATTTGTCGATTTTACACATGGCAGAGAGCATTCAACAGTTCCGAACCGACCTCATTCGCGTGACTGAAACTTCACGTTTCATTAGTACAGCGAGAAATATAATCCCAACAAGTACCATCTAGATGTGCAATCCACTTGCTGGAGTTTCGAGCCCTGACCTAATTAGCATTTGGTTTAAACGAACCAGGAGGAGCTTGTTTTCAATTCCCGCGTTACCAGACTCACCGTTGAATTGCCGTTCGTCGTTACCATGTCTCGCGTGACAAATACTACACATCAGGGTTTTCGAGGCCCTATATCCATACCTGTATGTAAATACATATACAGATATGGTAATTGTTGGCAGCCAATTTACGAGGCTCGAAAAAAGTCTGCCGAACTCCCAAGCAGCTGCTGTTGCCAAACAGTTCGCGAGTATCCATTGTATGGTGATGAGAACCAGGTGGCTTTCGGATTTCCTAGGTGAGAGAATAGGCATACACATCGGAACTTCGGTTATGATAACATTGTTTCCATTTACGTTAGTCCAGGGCCTAACGAGATCCACGAGGGCCTCGCCCTCACCCCGCTCTTAGTTAGTACATTTCCCTCATTAACTTGGATAGGCGAAACTCTAGGATTGCCGACAGTATTATCATGCAGGTATGTATGTACAGTCGGTTGCAAATATTTCTGTATAATATATTGCTCAATTAGTCAGCGGGAAATTTTTCTGACATACGCTTCCGCAGTTCGAATCAACGTGCGGGACGTTTATGACAGAATTATCGACTTGTGTGCAGTTGTGAACGGTCATCAGATCTAATTTATGGCAACGATCGCGTTATTTATCAGTGAAATATTTTTATCACTGATTTATGAATGGTGATGCGTATAGCTTTCATCTATTCATACCCGGTCTGCTTCATCCTAAATAATTAGTCGAGTGTGCGATACACCTCTGGGTTACGCTAGACATCTTCAACGAAGTTTCAGGCTCCACATTAATTAGGGAGGCTCCAGAATACCTGGTTCAATCTACGACTATGAACTCGTGAATCGACTACTGACTTCTAGCAGTCGATCAATCGCACGCGATTCAATTCAAGACATCGATAACTATCCGCAACAAAACGAGCTGCATACCTGCACGGTTAGCGGCTAACATCACAGAGTCAAGGAAATGATCGAGGATGGATACTAAGGGTGATCCATCGACTCGCTAGACATGCTTGACGCACGACTAAGTCATCTAAAAATTTCCATATCTCATCTATTGTACCTCAAAAACATCCCTGAGACTTGGCAAACGCGGATAGATTGCATTGTGTCAGTGTTTTCGCTGATTGTAATTCAGGTTTATTATAGCTTGTTCGAGCCAGTTCTCGTATTACGATTTGCGTGATCTTTTTTTTTTTGCAAGAACCTTGTTCCGGGTCAACAAGACGCGTTCGTTGAGTTTGAAGTTGGCTTTCAAACAACGGTCTCGATTTCCACAATAATGAGGATATTATGCAAAGTGGAGATCTCTCTTTGTCGCGCTGTGAGCTTCTATGAATCTATTTTACGTATTTGATATCTGAAAAGAAAACTTGAACCTGCATCCATGAATTATTCAAATTTAATATTCAAATCTAGTCTATTGAAACACAAAACTGCAAAACTCGTGGAAAAATGGCATTTGATTCAAGTTCCATTTCTCAGCTAGCGTCCAGCCTCACAGGCTCCATCCATAGACACTGTCAACACGGCTTGCCCATTTGTTTCATAACTCATGTTCCACTGAGACTGCTTGAAATATGTCAGACCTGTGCGCGCCTCGGTAACTAAGACATTCACTTTCAAATGGTTACAGCAGGTGACACTGGTTCGCATAACTTGATAAGCTGGCTAGCTCACTTTTTCGTGCATAATCAGTGATAGTGTATCTCGAAGCTGCTCCTAATGAATATTGAACAGTACAGCATAATTATATCAGATATATGCGATGCGTGTTCAGTCAACTGTGACTAACTAGCAGCTGTATAAGTTAGCTAATTACGGGCCGATGGACCAAGTTAACTTCTACATGAAATTCTGGAAACTGAACCTAATCCTTTGTCTTTCACTTGGCTATAATTTCGTTGATTTTTATCCGGGAAAGAAGAATTAACGAGACGCTGTTCGCTCGTGTTTAGTATCCATGCAATATCTACGTATGGATACATACACCAGCTGCGAAAGAGTAGATATTTGTGATTCATGACTTCCGCGCTATTATTTTTTACGAGCTGATCGAATCAACCAACGACAATGTACTCTAAGACGTGGTAGTAGAAAACAGTAAATCAAACTTTACGTCTTGATGTTATTAGGAATATCATTGTTGTTAT